>PVIW01001353.1:0-310385 GCA_004026585.1 Noctilio leporinus | reverse complement strand
CAACATGGATGGAACTGGAGAGTATTATGCTTAGTGAAATAAGCCAGTCAGTGAAGGACAAATATCATATGATCTCACCCATTACGGGACAATAATGAGCAAAACTAACAACAAGCAAAACAGAACCAAGTATATGAATACAAGGAATAGGCCTTCAGTGGTCAGGGGGAATGGGGTTGGGGGGAGGGGGGAGGCAGAGACAAAGAAGGGGAGCAGCTTAGACAAGAACCTAGTATAAAGGAACCATGGTCATGGACAACAGATGGGATTGACTTTGGGGGGAATGGGTGGGTGGGGAGGGGGACAGAGGGGAGCAAAAAGGGGATGGATGTAATACAACAACAATAAAATTTAAAAAAAAAGAATACAAAAAGAACATTAAATTCAGGGTAATTTCAGCTTCTTTTAACTTTATTCAATAACAATCAACATTATATTATTTATCAGCCTTAGATTGTGTGCCAACAAATTGGTGAAGTATTAGGGAGGTAAGTAATCACAAAATCTGTATTTTGGGAATTCTTAGTCTAGAGAGAGGATAGAAAAGTATACAAGCAATTTTAGATGGTATGACACCTGCTGTGAAAAAAGTGAAGAATTTATTGCTGGAAAAGCATTTAAGAAGGGTGGCCTCTATATGAAATCCTAATAAACAAGCAGGACTCAGGACAGTAAATTGAAGAGATAGTGCAGATTATAGAGAAAGGAAGACGAGGCAAACCACATTGGCATGCAAAACAGCATGATGTTTTAAAGAACTGCAAAGACCTAGGATAGTTTTCTAGTTTTTAAATAGTTTCCAATAAGACAAGTCCCACTAATTTTGGATTTTGATATATTTTCAAAATAACCAAAATATCATATGATTTCATCACTTAGAGCAATGAGTTGATATTAATTATTCTTTCAGGAAAAACCTTCCTTTTTATTAGTGACCTGATTTCCAGTCATTGTAGAGATTTTATAGACACCAATACTTTCACTTGCCATTGCTTTTTATAACTCATTTGGCCAAACATCAATGCCTAATCTCTCTGTTTATATTTAATATCTGCCTCCAAAATTCCAGAGCATTTCCAGCTTCTCAAAACCACAGAGCTAGCCATATAGGAATGTCTTGGGAAACCTTACACAACTCATTATTTATGGTAGAAGTGCATGATTAAATCATGTCTGGAAAACATACAGGGTTCACATCAAATCTGGAAGTCATCATCATACAGTTGTTAACCCCCCACCCCCAATTTTTACATCTTTCAAACCTTTAATAATGCTCTGGAATTTTCTATGTGCTCTACTGGGATGATACTTTGTGCTCACAAATAAATAATCATGTTTTATTTCAGTAAGAGCTTCATTCTTTATTTTCAAATAGAACTCCATGCTGAGTAAGAGTAGACTTTCTATTTTGTAGCATCTACCATCAAGCTTGACTTTAAAAAGTAACCCCTGTATCTCAGCATCTATGTCTAGAACATATTGAGAAGTCAATAAATACATATTGAATTAATGGATGAGGATTAATGGGTCTGCATTCACATTACTGAGTAGATAAGACAGTCTCTGAGAGCCATTTTAGCTCTAATTTTGTAAGATTTCATAGAAAACAACATAAGGAAAGGCCAATATCTTCTTGAATACTTGAAGAATAAGGAGGAGAGGAAATCTGTAGATGAGAGACATAGTACAGAGTATGGAATTTTTTGTGATGGTTTGAAGTGCCCCATGTCATTCAGATTCAGTTAATAGTGTTCAAATCATTACTATCTTCTTCCTTTGGCAGGAATTTGATCTCTAACAGATAGGTTAATGTTGAGGTGTATTTAATCCATTCGGAGTACACATCCCAGGTAATACACATGTTAACACCAGCTAGAGTTAGAGTTAGAGTTAGAGTTGGAGTCTAGAGTTAGAGTTGAAGACTACAGAGCTGATTTATTTGGTTGGGCAATGTTATTTGCCTACTGTGCTTGGGAAATTCATTAAAAAGGAAAGATTTCTTTTAATGAAATACAGTAACTTGACAGTTAATATTTATGTAAATATTAGGAACATTCACTTCCTTTTTGTGTCCTTCATAGCACATGCACAGAACTATTTTTTCCCCCAAGACATGTCCTAAAATCTAAATCATGTCTATATTTAAACACAGTTGCTATTGTTCCACTGAAACTTTACTCAGAGTTGTGTGGGTGACATGATAGGGTGATAGAATGGTTATAATTCTAAACTGATACCAACAGAGGGAACATTTATGGTATTATATTAATGAGATAAAGGTACCCATTTGATGTAGAACATGTCATACAGATCTCACCTCAGCATTTATGGAATGCTGGTTGCATCACTTGTACATGACATTGGATTATCCGTAGTGTGGCCTGCTGAAATCATTGCATTTCCAGAACATGATCTCTTTTCCTGATAACTACACCCAGACTTCCATACATCACCACCAGCCAGGAGTAGTGCAGTGGTTCTCAAATGTCAGTGGACAATGGAGTCCACTGACTTGTTAAAACATAGATGGCTCTCCAGAGTTTCTGATTCAACAGTGGCCAAGACATTGAGACCACCAAAGTGTCTGTTGATAGAAAGTTGGTTGAAGAAGATGTTGTGTGTACACAATGGAATACTGTTCCTCATAAGAAAAGATGAAATACTGCCATTTACGACACCATGGATGGACCTTAAGAATATCATGCTAAGTGAAATAAACCAGTCAGAAAAAGATAAGACCCATATGATTTCACTCATATGTGGGATATAAAACTGAAACTCATGGACACAGACAGCAAAGTGGTAGTTGCTGGAAGGAAGGAGTAGAGGTGAGGGGGTGGAGGGTGTCTAATAAATGGTGACAGGAGATGGTTTGACTATAGGTGGTGAGCACACAGTGCAATATACAGCCCTAATATCATAGAAACATGCACTTGAAGCCTATATGGTCTTCTTAACCAATATCACCCTGATAAATTTAATTGTATGAAAGTAAAAAAAATAAAAAAGTATCCATGACTTCCAAATTGGGGTGGCTTCTTTTTTGCAAAATAATGTTGAAAATGACTATCTCTCTGAAAACATGGAATTATAATATTATGCTCTGAATATTGCATCCAAGCAAAGGCATGAGAAGTAAGAAAATCTAATTAATAAAGTAATCAGTGGATTAGAGAGAGAGAAGGAAAAGAGACAAAAATTCCATTTGGTTGTTCATTCACTTACTCACTCACTCACTCATACATCAAATATTTGAGTGTCTACTGTATGCCAGGTGATATCCAAGACTTATACAATAAGTAGTGGATGAAACGGATAAAATATTTCTGCCCTCTCACATTTTACATTCTTGTAGAGAATAGTAAACATAAATAAAAATAAATAAAACCAAGGCTTTTAGAACATGACAAATACTGTACTGCACAGAAAAATTAAAAGGAAACAGGGACTGGTTGGGGAGGGGGCTGGGAAGGGCAAATGTTACAGTTATTAGGCAGACAGGTCTGGAAAGGCTTTTCTGAGAAGATTAATTTTAGCAAAATGGGAAGCAGGTGAGAGTGAGTATTAAGATCGCCAGAGAAGAAATGCTGACAGAGAAGTTTTTTTTATGTACTAAGAAATTGGTGTTGATATTTTTTAGTATATTCTATAAAACACCAATGTTTTGTAGAAATATAGATAATGATGACTTTCAAGTCTAATCTTTTAGCCGCTTCAGACATTTTGAATAGTTGACATGAAACATCCTGCAATAAGGAAGTAACTGGTTGACAAAGAGTAGTGTGGATTTAGAGGAGCATAGAGCATGAGGATTATGTAGGCAAATTCTTATAAAGGATGGTGTGGCATGAATTCCTTTGGTTGCATCTGGCTCAGACCTTCAACAGTGCATAGGTTAATACCAAAACCACCTGGTTGAGATTTTGTAGTTTACTGCAACTAACATTCATTAAATACTCATTATGTGTCACCCAGTGTACCAAGTGCTTTGCAAGCACCATCTTATATGATTCTCTTAAATGATAGGTAGGGTCATTATCTTAATTTTATGAAAAATAAAGCTAAGGTACAGAGAGTAATTAAGTTGCCTACAAAACTAGTAAGTTGTGGAGTCAGCACTTGAACCCAAGTAGTTTAATTCTTAAGTTACAGTCAGAGAAAAATGTATTAATGTTTAACTATATGGAAAAATAACATAAAATTCTTACTCCTTTGGCTGTTTCTAAAATATTCAGAAATATTTTCTGAAGTAACACATCAAGAATAAGAACTTAAAGTATCTTCAGATTTCACTACAGACATATAAGCAAGGTGGAACAGCCTCTCGGTTACTGTCAAGATGAACCTCTTCCCAAGGCAGCTGTCCTTTAACGCAGAGTATTCCTGCAGGGGTTATTATTTGGGACATTTGGATGTGGGCATTTAACACTGGCTGAAGAGACTGAATGCAGAAAAGGAAACAGTAAGGAATCTCTTTCTTATTGCTGCAGAAGGCCAGCATGTGGGTAATTACATTATTAAACACAAATATGAACAATAAGAGGGGCAGTAGGTTTTTGTTTTGTAATATACTGTTTATAATGTAAATTGCAAACACCTGCAATTTATTAGAATCCCATCCCTTTAGCAAGCTTCATCTGATTTTACTCCCCACCCTTATCCCCTTTTGTATACTGTTACTTCCTGAAAACCATTTGACTAAAATCTAGCAATAGTACAGGAACTATGGAAACAAAAACACAACTTTCTCATATTGGAACAAATCATGTAATATTACCTAGGGGCTTAAAATACTAAAATAAAAATGTAATTATAGAAGTTTTAAAAATGATGAAAACTTTCTCTTTAAAAGAGACATGTTAGGCCTTGGCTGGTAGCACAGTGGATAAGGTGCCAGCCTGCGAACCCAATTGTTGTTGGTTCGATTCCCCAGCCAGGGCACATAACCAGGTTGCAAACCAGGTCTCCAGTCAGGTCTGTGGCTGGAGACAGGTGAAACGCAACCATACATTGATGTCTCTCTCCCTCTCTGCCTCTCTCCCTTCCCCTCTTTCTAAAAATAGTGAAATAAACTCTTTTAAAATAAAAATAAATAAATAAATAAGAGACATGTTAATAATCGATAGTTTTTACAAGAACTGTTGTCAAGTACTAATAAATGATCATTGGAATGTTTTCTGGGAAAGTATTCACCTAAGGGTCCCCTTGTCATTGACAAAACAAATAAAAATTAATATCATTACTTGTTTATTTGGATTTTCTCTAAAGATGTTGTATGGAGCTTAAGTAATCCACCATATGTATCTCCTCCAACATTATCTAGCCAGTTGCCTCTAATTTTTACCTCAGTTTGTATGATAAAGACTTAGTTACTTGAAAACAGTACACATTTATTGAAAGGTATTACAGGGTGTGCATGATAAATTGGCAGTGACGTTGCCATCTCCTTATTTCATGTGCTTCTTATTTTGAAAACTATGTTTCTAAGATTATGATTTAACATAATTGTTTCAGATATAAAGTATTAAATTCTGAGAGCAACCATGATGTCAAAGGAATACTTTGCTAGAGCAACCATAATTTCTGGACTGCGTGCAGGGTGTACTGCTAAGGAAATTGCAGACTTCAATAATATCCCTTTATGTACAGTTTACAATATGAAGAAGGTGTATGATGCTGATCTTGATGTCCCAATTGTCATGAAAATGAAATTTCCTGTTACATTGATGGTGTTAGGTGTTGTCAGCAATGAAGGAGATATCATGACCCCACACTTGTGTCTTGAAGGTCTGCTGATGTTTACCCTGACATTTTGAGAGAAGTAGTTGTACCATGGATGAAGCAAGTCACAAATGGACATCATTTTGTCTTCCAATAAGATGGTGCACCAGCACATAACGCCAAAAAGGTGCAAGAATGTCTCAGTGTCAATGTTCCTGAATTCTGGTCAAAGGAAATCTGGTCACCTAGTTCACTAGATGCAAATCCTTTAGACTATTATGTATGCAGCATTTGTGAGAGAGAAGTTAATAAATAACCTCATTCCAATAAAGAGACTGTTAAAACTAAGATAGAAAACAGTATGATGTCTATGGATGAAGAAAAAATTAATGAAAGTGTGCTTAAGATTCTGAAGTCGAATCAAGTCTATTAGTTGCAGCAAATGGAGACTTTTTTTAACGATTAAAATATAATGACTACATCTATGTATTTACATATAAGAATAAATTTATTTCAAAATATAACAGTTTTGTGGTATGTTGTTTATTTTATTAAAATTTTGCCACTTTATCACGCACACAATGAAAATCATTCACAAAGGGTCTCTGTCATATATATATATATAATATATATTATATATATATAAATATAATATACATTAACTGGAAGTTATCTCAGTGAAGGTCATAATTCTGAAATGGCTTTAACATATGCATCTCTTATCTTTTCCAGGAAGCCAAGGATTCTGAGTAATGGGAATGTCAACAGAAAAAAGGCTCCACCATTTTCAGGGTAAAGCTTTCCTGTCTTTAGTTTTAGGATGAAATCATTAAATTAAAGACCTTTCACTCCCTTACTCATATTGACTCTTCCTAACAAGTTAATTAAGTGGATCAATTTTGGGTACCTCAGTGACATCACTGAGTTCATAAAAAATAGCCTGAAACTAGGCATATGCAATGCTTATAGAGTTGTCATCTTATAGATATATCTCCTAGTATTCTTTCAGACTAAAAAACCACACCTATTGCTGTTCTTTACACACTATATCTTTGGACTTTGTTATGTATACCATAATTGTGTAATTTAGACCGGAGTCTCACCAGGCTAAAGGATCTATTCCTCTGATGGCCTCTTTTATCTTAAAGGTCTAAGTTCCTGAGTCCTGCTTTAATATTGATATGTGTGTGGTGATATTTGAGCTTCTCTCTGCTCTCATGCTCAAGGCAGAGACCCTTTGTGAATGATTTTCATTGTGTCTACTGAATGGTCGCATAGTATTCACTTAATTCTTTAGTATATTCATTTGTATAGTGATTTTTCATGTATAATATCCAGCAACTCAAATTTTCTAAGTTTGCTACTGCAATTACATTGTTAATGCTCTTTTTCTTCATGATGAAAAAATGCATTTGGCTAATTGATAATGGGACTCCTTTTCCTCATGAGTGAGTTTTGACTTCATATTAGAAGGGTAATATCTTGGCTCTTTCAAATTGCTTGGTAGTCATCACCCTAGTTTACACTTATTGGTGGGTGGGAGCATTGAATAAGGTATACTTCATCGCAGACTACAGTTCCAATGTCTCTCTCTCTCTGAACTTCAAGAAAATTTCAACTAACATGTCCAACATTTAAACCCAACCTTTTCATTTCTTTTTTTGTTTGTTTAACTTTGTTGTCCAAGTCAGTATTTGTTCAAGTGTGTAGAAACTCCATTCAATTCATTTTTCTTGGCCAAATACATCAACAGTTCTTCATCTTGTTCTTTAATTGTTCCCCATCCTTGAAAGTCTTAAAGACAATGATGGCTACCAACACTAATTATTGATCCCTCCTGAGATTTAGAAGTCCCCACAAAAATGGAATGCTTCCCTAAAAGCATACCTACAACAAAGATGATTTTCAGAAACATCAAGGAAAATATTTTTAGTGTTTTGTTTGATTCAGTTTTCCTTAAGAGTCTAAATAGTTTGGACCAGCACTCAAATTTAAGGTTCCACCTTACTCCTTTGAGGATTGCCCATGTGTGGTTTGGAAGAGAACACACAGGAGTACTCACATCCAATACTGCATAAAATGGTTTTGAAAGAATTACAGTAAGTCTATCCATGGGATCTCTCATTGAAATGTAAAATTTTCTCTAGACACAAAAGTATTTCTTTTAAAAATTTTTGTGGGCTAAACACTCATCTTGCAATAAAAGTCAGAAAGAAAATAGATTCTTAGTTGAGTGGAAATAAAGATGCTTACCACCAAAATAGGGAAATGGGATTAAAAAGGATAGGGGAGAAAATATGTCCAGGCCCACCCACTGTGAGAAGAGTTTCAGCTGGATCCAATAGCAGTAGTCTAAACCCAACATGACAAGAAACAGAAAAAGGAATGAAAACTTGGACTGCCTTCCTGCCCACACACATGCAACTGCAATGGAAAGAACGACCAAACTAATTGGCATCTGATAGTTTGCATATTAAAGGAACCAGCAAATGCTTTATTACTCATATTTGGTTTGAATACTGTTTTCTGAGCACACAGTATGGAATTGTGAGAATATTAGTCAAAAAAATGAGGGTATTTGTATTCATGAAGAATGCTAGAATGTATGGAAATAAATCAAAGCAGCAAATAAATATCAATGAAAAGGGTATACTTTTTTCATTTTTGTAAAAATTATGTGTAGTATATTAAAAAATAAAAAATTATAATGCAGCAAATCTTTCTTAATCATTAAGAACTGTCCTGGTGTTTTTAAAACTAATTAAACCAAAAAGGTACCAGATTTATTGAGTTTTCTGTAATAATAAATCTCATATGTTTAAACATTGGTAACCAATGACTATAATGATTAATAATGTAGTGGAATCTATTGTATTAAATTGTAAATATAGTCTGGTTTGCTTTGAATTCTCCCCAAATGTATAATTGGACATTTCACAAAGCAAAAGCTCAATATTTAGTTGTTATAATCAATAATAATATTCATAAGACTAATAATGATTGACTGTGCCTCAGATTATTATTTTCTTTTGGCCCTAATGGTTTTCAAGCCCATTCATCATTTGGAGACCTATGTGTACCAAGATGTTATATCTAAGAGTTATTAATTTTATTTAAATTATATTAACATGTCAAAAGTTTTGTTTTAAAAAGTTTTAAATTTCATTATATATTTGTCTTAGGAATGAAGAAGCAAATGCAAGTTTGCTATAAAAATATTTGGTGTATTAATATAGTATTTGACATTGACCTCCCAAAATAAAACTCTAAAACTGTCTCTTATTTTAGATAAAAACCTCTGGAAAAGAAAAAATGTCATCTAAAGAACCAATGTTGAATGGCAATGGGAGTGACAGAGTAAGGGCCTCCAAAATTCCTCTCTTCCATAAAAGCAATAAGAACACTGGAAAAAGTAGTTCAAACGCACTTTTTAAGAACTCTGAAAATTATCCAGAGATTTGACATAATTTGGGGATCACTTAAGAAAAATGTTTAAATCTTACTAAGGACAGAAAATTTTGTGGTGTTCACCTTGCCCTAGTTCCACCTACCTTCTTCAGATCTGTCAGAGTCTTAAAAGCCAGTGATGCTACCATCTTGGAGAAAGCCAGAAGCCTAGCCCTGGGAGGCAAAGGAAGGTTTGGACTTCCTCCAAGGCCTCCTTCCCAGATAACTGTCATTGTTTGGCCTCTCTGGCAGTTCTCTGGAAAACCCCTCTCACAAAGTTTGTCTTTATTTGACCTGACTCAGAACTCTCCCAGTGAGAATAGCTTTTTCCCTGGAGCATTTGTCAAAACTAATCAGTGACAGTTGTGTAATGTCACAACTGCCTGAAGTGGTGATACATTTACAGTAAACAACAGGTGAAAAAAATACTTAGACTATCTGGGGAAAGAAGTATTCTGAGGAGGATTTGAAAAGTTTTGGCTTTTCAAAGAATCTACAAAGCAATGCATATGAGTTGGGTTCTGTATGTGCCCAGAAAAAACCTGAGAAAGCCCTAACATCTCACCCCTGGGAGACTTTCAGTCTCTGTGCAATTAGGAAGTAAAGACTAAGACAGAGATTTAAACTGCCTGCCTGAGCATACAAGGCATGCCTCCAACACAAACGAAGTCCTACAAAGGCTGGGAGACTTACTGGTTCTAGACATTTAAAAACATATATTAGGCCCTGGCTGGTGTGGCTCAGTGGATTGGCACCAGCCTGTGAACCCAAGGGTCACTGGTCTGATTCCCAGTCAAGGCACATAACCAGGCTGCAAGCCAGGTCTCAAGCCAGGTCCTCAGATGTAGGCAGGTGAAAGACAACCATACATTGATGTTTCTCTTCCTTTCTTCCTCCCTCCCTGCCCTTCTCTCTAAAAAGAATGAATAAAATATCTTGAAAATAATAAACATATATTAGTTTAGTCATTAGCTGACAACTAAGATAATCGAGCATTGATGCTAATGGTCACACACAACAAAGAATGCAGGCATTATGAATTTGTTCAGAAAATAAATGAAACAAATAGCAACAAAAAATAAGAGTAGCAATAACAAATATTGGGGAGGAGGAAGAATTAGATTTCCAGAGTTCCTACAGTATAACATTAAAATGTCCAGTTTTAAAAATAATTAAAAGACATGTAAGGTAACAAGCTAGCATGGCCTATATATACACAGGGAGAAGAAAGGAGTCAACAGAAATTGTAAGTGGAAAGACCCTAACACTGGACTTACTAGACAAAGACTTTTTCTCTGGCCTAACACCAGCTATTTTAAATGTATTTAAAGAACTATATAAAAGAATAATGTCACATCAAATAGAGAATATAAGTATAGGGATAGAAATGAGGAAAATAACAAAAGGGAGACTGGGTTGTAAAGTACAAAAACTAAAATAAAATATTCAGTACAGGAGCCAAACAGAAGGTTCAGCTGGTGGAAGAATCAGTGGACTTGAAGATAGGTTAATGGAAATTAGCAAATTAAGAAATTGAAAGAGAAAAAAATGAAGAAAAACAAATAAAGCCTGAGTCCTGTAAGACACCCTCAACATATGTATAATGAATATTTCAGGAAATAAGGAACAGAAAAAATATTTGAAAAGCTAATGGTTACACTTTCCAAATTTGATGCTAAATGTTAATCTAGACATCGAAAAGGTTCGATGAACTCTAAACAGAATAAACTCAAAGAGATCCACACCTAGTCACATTATAATCCGTGTCAAAAGCCAAAGCCAAAAAGAACCATAAAAGTGAGGAGTGAATAAGATGCCGGCCTGCCAACCCAAAGATTGCAGGTTCGATTCCCCAGCCAGGGCACATAACAAGGTTGCGAAACAGGTCTCCAGTCAGGTCTGTGGCTGGAGGCAGGTGAAAAGCAACCATACATTGATGTGTCTCTCTCCCTCTCTGCCTCTCTCTCTTCCCCTCTTTCTAAAAATAATTAAATAAAATCTTATTTAAAAAAAAAGTGAGGAGTGATGTGATTATCACATACAAAAGATCCTCAATAAGAGCAACAGCAATTTCTTATCAGAAACCATGGAGGCTTAAAGGCAGTGAGATGACATTTCCAAAATACATAAATAAAAAACTGTCAATCAAGCATTCTATATCTAACATGCTATTCTTCAAAAAAGAAACTTAAGACATTACCACATAATCGAAACTGAGAGAATTTATCCTTATAAAACCCACCCTATAAGAAATACTGAATGACATTTTTATAACTTTATTTTTTTTAATGATGATGATGAGAGAGAGATTTGCTGTTTCACTTATTTATGCACTAATTGGTTGCTTCTTATATGTGCTCTATTTGGAGACCAAACACACAACGTTGGTGTATTGGGACAATGCTCTAACCAACTGAACTACCCAGTTTGGGCTCCCTGAATGTCAGTCTTTAGGCTAAAATGAAGTAAGTCCAGCCAGAGACTCAAATCTACAAGGAGATATAAAGAAAACCAATAAAGAAATTTACAGAGGTCAATATAAAGAACAGTATACACATTTTTTGTTTATTATACTTTTTATATCTGATTTAAAAGGCAACTGTACACAGCAATAATTTTAGGTCTGTACTGATGGGCATCAAGTGTATAAATATGTAATTTTATGGCAATAATAGCACAAAAGAGAGAGAAATGAATGGTGCCACATAGAAACAAAGTTTTATAAAGTATTGAAATAAAATTAGTATAATTCTGAACTAGATTGCTTAAGTTAATGTGTTAATAGTAATCCTTAGCTTAACAACCAAGAAGTAAATTTTAAAATATATAAATAAAACTAGAAAGGAATTTAAAAGTACACTGAATAACATTTATCTAACACAAAAGAAAGCAGTAACAGAGGAATAGAGAAACAAAAATGGCATAAGACATAGAGAAAACAAATAGCAAAGTAGAAGACATAAATTCTTCCTACCAATAATTACATTAAGTGAGAATAGGTTAAACAACATACTCAAAAATCAGAGATTCTCAAAGTAAAAAAACAAAACAAAACACGATCCAACAATATACTGACTACAACATACAGATTCAAAAACACAAATAACTTGAAAGTAAAAGGATGGAAAGAAATGGATCATGCAAAGAATAGCTAAAGGAAAGCTGAAGTGGCTATAGTAATATCAAACAAAATAAACTAAGATAAAATTATTGCTAGAGATAAGAATATGATAAAATGGTTAATCTATCAAGTAGATATGACTAATTATGCTGTTCTCACATATAAAATCAGAATCAGAATCTCAAAATACAGAACCAAACAGACAGAACTGAGAGGATAAAATAATAAATATATAATTCAACAATAAGTGGAGATGTTAATATCCAACTTTCAATAATGAAATAGAATGACTAGACAGAAGATCATGAAGGAAATAGAAGACTTGAACAACACTATAAATCAACTACACCTAACAGATATTTATAAAGCACTCCACAGACCAACAGCAGAATTGACATTCTTCTCATGTACCTACACAAGAAACATTCCCCAGAACAGACCATATGTTGGTTTATAAAACAAATCTCAATAAATTTAAAAGGGTTGAAATCATACAAGGTATTCTGTCAGCATTAATAGCCCAGGTGCCTTCATTTGAAGACCTCTTCATCTGGAGCCTTCATCAGAGACCTTCCTCAGTCACCTCTGCAGAGGCCACCTTATTGAGGAAAGATAGGGAAAACCCCAAAGACAATTTCTTTCACTCTGACTATTCTGTACTTTTTCTACCTTGCTGTTTCCTCTTGTCTGTCAGCTGGCTCCTGAGTATATAGCACTGCAGGAGCCTTTTGTTCAGACTCCCTCACAGTGAGGTAACTCCCACATCTATGCTGCTTAACCTATCATTGGCCAGTGGCATTCCATATGAAAAAATGGTACAGCGGAAAATCAGCACTTTATCCAGGCTAGTTTCTTACTTAAACTATCTTAGTGATTCACGGTTTGACTGTTACACTGGTTTTAGCTTGTTGTCTTAATTGGCCATTTCAATAACTGGTAGCTTAGCTCTATCCAGCTTAGTTGCACTCCTATCAAAAAGGAAATAAAACATGACAGATCTTTGGCCAAACAGACCAAGAAAAAATAAGAATGTTCAAATTTCTAAAACCAAGAATGAATGAGGGAAAGTTGCTATCAATATTACAATGAAAAAACATTACAAGGGAAAACTATAAACAATCATATATCAACGTTAGACAACCTAAATGAAATAACAAAAGTCCCAGAAAGGCTCAAACAGCTAAAATTGGCTCAAGAAGTCTACATAGAAAATCTAAATAGACTACAACAAGTAAAGAGATTCCATCAGTAACAAATAAACTTTCCGCAAAGAAAATCCCAGGACTAAAAGCTTCACTGGTGAAATCTACCAATATTTAAAGAAGAATTAACAATATTTCACAAACTCCTACAAAAAATAAAAGAGGAGGGAACACTTGTCAAGTCATTCCATTAGGCCAGTACTACACTAATATGAAAAATAGATGGCGCTATCACAAGAAGTGCAAATTATAGAGCAGTATCTTTTATGAATATACATGCAAAAATCCTCAACATAATAGGAGAAAACAAATCCACCAAGGCATGAGGAGTATAAAGTGACCAAGTGGGATTTATCCCAGACATGCAAGTTTGGTTCAACATATGAAAATGTAATATACTGACTAATAGAATAAAATTAAAAACCACACGATTTTCTCAATGTATTTTTAAAGCATTTGACAGAATTCAACTACATTTCATGATAAAAACATTTAATGCACCAGCACAGAAGGGAATTTCCTCAGCTTGATAAAGAGCTTGTACAAAAACCACAATGACATTACACTTAATGGTGAAACAGTGCTTTCCTGTAAGAACAGGAACAACACAAAGATGTCCATTCTTGCCACTTCTTTTCAAAATTTTAGTAGAGATCCAAACCAGAGAAATTAGGCTAAAACAGGGAACAAATGTTTATATTTCAAAGGATCTCTATTTACAGATGACTTTGATTTTATATATACAAAAGCCTAAGAAATCCTCCTCCCCCAAAATATTAGAGTTAATAAGTTAGTTGAACAAGTTTACAGGATAAAAGATCAATATGAAAATAATTATACTTCTATGCGCTTGCAATGAATAATCCAAAACAGAAATTAAGAAAAGTTCATTAATATTAACAGCCTTAGGAACAAATTTAAGTAAAGAAATATAAAACTTGCACATTGATAACTTATAAAACTTTATCTAAAAAATTCAATACCTACCTAAATGGAAAGACTTCCGGTGTATATGGATCAGAAGACTTAGTACTATTGTTAAGATGGCAATAGTACTTAAAGTGATTCCTACAGATTTATTGCAATCCATATCAAAATCTTTGATGGTGTTTTTGCAGAAATTGACAGTCTGGTCCTAAAATCCACATGAACATGCAAGATATACAGAATAATTAAAATAATGTTGAAAAAAGAATAGTTTTGGAGGATCCAAACTTCAAAACTTTCTGCAAAGCTATATAAATCAAAGCTGTATAGTACTCACATAAGAACTAGTACATAGATCAATGAAACACTAGACTTGGAAGTCCAGAAATTAATTCTTACAGCAATTTTCATTAATTTTAAGAAATGTGCCAAGATGATTCAGTGTGAATAGTCTTTTTCACAAATAGTGATGTAAAAACTGGATATCAACATGCACAAGAATAAAGCTGGTCCCCCTAACTCATACCATGTAAAAATTAATTAAAACCAATCAAAGACTAAATGTAAGAGTTGAAGCTATAAAATTCTTAAAAGAAATCAGAGATACATATTTTGTGACCTTACAGTAGGCAATGGTTTCTTATATATGACAACAATAGTATAAGCAACTAAAGAAAAGAGATAAGTTGTACTTCATCAAAATCAAAAAATTTTGAGCTTTGAAGGGCACTATCAAGAAAGTGGAAAAATAATACACACAATAAAAGAAATATTTCAAATTATATATCTGATAAAAAATTTTATCCTGAATATATAAAGTAGTTTTACTACTCAATACCAATTAAAAACTGGGCAAAGGATTTGAACAGCTCTTTCTGAATAGAATATTATCAAGTGCCCCAAAATTACACAAAAATATGCTCAACATCATTAGTCAGTAGGGCAATGCAAATCAAAACCACAATGATAAACCACTTCACACTCCTTGGGATGACTGTATTAGAATATAAAAGAAAAAACAAAAGAGAGAATAGCAAGTGTTGAGAAGGAGATATGAAAACTGGAGTCCTCACACATTGCTGGTAGTAATATAAAATGCTACAGCCACTGTGGAAAATAGTTTGGTGATTCTTCAAAATATAATAAACATATAATTATCATGTAAGCTAGCAAAATCACCCCTAGGTATATAAAATAACTGAAAACATACGTTCACACAATTTTCATAGTTACATTATTTACAATAACCAAAAAGTTATTGAAAATGTATATCCATACAATGGAATAATATTTGACTATAAAAAGAATGAAGCTCTGAAATATTCTACAACATGAATGTATCTTAAACCATTATGCTAAATGAAAAAAGCTTGATACAAAGGTCACATATTGCATGATTCCAGCTGTATGAGATATCCAGAATAGGCAAATAGAGATAAATAATAGTTACTAAAGTCTAGAGGAAAGGAAGAATGAGGAGCAATGGGGTTCCTTGTGTTCTGAAATGACAAAATGGTGATGGCTGCACAACTGTGTGAAATCTACTGAAATCTACTGAGTTGCACGCATTAAAAGGGTAAATTTTATTATGTATAAATTCTATCTTAATAAAAAAAGAATTAATGCTAGCTTGCATCAAACTTTATATTGACATATAGCTAATGAATTTTTATTTTATATAATTTGCATAGTAGACATATTTCTTGTGCTTGTTTTTTGCTTTTTGGTAAGAAAACACATTTAGATAATCATTGGCATTATTATTCTATAGTTCTCTATATAAGAGAGATATATGAAAATATCTATAGACTATCTGAAACAGATAAATTGACAAAACAATGTACAGTAGCTAATGGAAATTATAAAATATATAAAGCAAAACATATAGTTTTTAGTAACATTTGGGGATAGAATTCTTTGTGTGTTTGTGTTTGTGTGTGTGTATGTGTGTAAATGGTCATGAATAAGAGGTGGCTTTCTCATTAATTTGAAAAATGTATGCAACCAGAGGTTTATCAGCAGCATTGTAACTGGTGGATTAGCTTCAAAATGGAAGATTCTTTGGTGCTATTTAAAAAAACAACAACAACAACAATCTGTGGTTAATCAGTTTCATCATGTGCCACATTTATAGGGGTCCATAAGCTCATGAAAAAATGAATAGGAAAGAAAAATAACTGCTAAAATTTTATATGAAATTATCCAGTTGTAATAGGAAAGTCTTTTTTCATTTTGCTTTAATTACTTCTTCTAAATAATAAAATGATTAATCTGTTCACAGCAATTATTTCTGTACTTTTTCCACCCATACAATGCCCTTTTTTAAAAAGTCAGAAACGAGTTAATAGAAGATTCTTTTTAAATTAACCAGTCTTTATTTTCAGTGTCAAATATTAAAAAAATATGATCCATTTTTTTAGTTATTTTAGTTCTATAATAAAATGATACTATCTAGATAATGCAAAAGTTCAATATTGTCTCAAAGATTTCTCAATAACTTATTATTGAATGTTTTAATAACGTTTTTTTAATTAGGTAAAATTATAGTCATGCTCCCTTCTTAATTAATTATTCTTATTCATGTTAAAATTTAGGTACTAAGTCATTTGGGTTTCTAATATTTATTGTGGTGAAATTTTTTATTTTCATATCTGTTGGAGAAGGTAGTCAAGAGGAGTTGATCCTCAAATTGGACGCAGGCATTTGGAAGCTTCTCACCACATTCCCTGTCCTTGGAATGCATATACGTATATTCTGCCCACTGTTCCCCTAGTGGGGGCTATTGAAAGGCACAGCCTTGAGAGAGTAAGGTGTTGCTAAGACCATCTGGACAGTAGACAGAACTAAATCAATTAAGACCTTATATGGATGTTTAAGATTCTGGTGGGCTGATTCGAAGATCTACTTGTCTCGCAGTCACCCAAGACAAGCCTCTTAAGTAAGTTCCCTTGCTCACTAAATCTGCCACCTGCCAATATGGAGTGGCCTGCCTTTCTCTCTGGCCTCTCCCCACCCTGTGTGTGAGGGGCTGATGTCAGATTACATGGGAAGCTCCAGAGGACACGGTGAAACCATGTCATCTATGTCAACTGTGGGACTGTTTTTCCTGTTGTCTCTTTTGAACGCTATGTTTTTCTGTTCCAGTGCTCCAGGATGCCTGCATTTGTTTCTCTTAAGGAGTTTTCTGGTTATTGCAAAGAACTAAAATTAATTATAGTGCATTATTCTTTTCAGAGAAAAAAATGAAGTAAAACTTGCATCTTTATTTTTACCTAAGCTATAAGGTTTGACTTTAGCCAGTGCTCGTGTTACTACTTTTATTATATTATGCTTGTCTTTAATTTCTGTATCCTTTGTGATTAGGTATAAAATTAATGAGAAATAAAATGACCATTATTTTGGTGGAGGAGGGGTGGAAAAAAAGGAAACAACAGATAAGTAAATTAAGGATGAAGAAAGAGAAAGGGTGATTGAGAATCAAACACTCTAGCATTGGTTTTCATTCATTTGAAAGAGAAAAGTGAAAATATCTCATAACCTTAGCTTTGGAATAAAAATAGAAAACTCATCCTGGCCAGTGTGGCTTGCTTGGTTAGAATGTCATCTCACAGACAGAAAGTTTGTAGGTTCTATTCCCAGTCAGGGCACATGCCTGCGCTGTGGCTTCAGTCTTCCGCTAGGGTGTATGTGAGAGGCAACTGATGGATGTTTTTCTCTCACATCAATGTTTCTCTCTCCCTCTCTCTTTCTCTCATCCCCTCTCTCTAAAATCAATAAGCATGTTCTCAGGTGAGGATTAAAAAAATAAAAAATAAACTTAAAGTCTGTACAGAGGAAATGGGATATAGTCATGTGTGTTGAAGTCGTAGATGATTCCCACACTTGTTGGGCAGCCAAGAGAAACCTTGACACCCAACATTTCACCAGAATATGTGAAGGGGTCAATAGGTCTATAGTGGGTTGCACAAGCTTTATCAGGCTGTTTAATCAAAGATTATGACTCATGTTTATTTATCTTTTTTCTATTTGTGTAGCAGTTAAAGTTTTTCAGAAGTAAAACACAAGTCAGGAAGTGAGGCAGAGCACAGAAGATTCTGGGGTCAGTGAAATACTCTGTGTGATATAATGATGGCTATGTGACATTATACATTTGTCCAAATCCATAGACTGTTCAAGATCAAAAGTGATCTCTCATTTAAGCGATGGACTTCTTGTGACTGTGATGTATCAATGTGGCTTCATCAATTGCAACAAATGCAGCACTCCAGTGGTGGATGTTCTATAGGGGAAACTATACCTGGGTGGGAGTGGTGGCATATGGGAAATCTCTGTGCTTTTCTCTCCACTTTGTGTAAATGTAAAACTGCTCTAAAAGTAGCCTTTTGAAAAAGATATTTTACACTAAAAATAATTTTTTGCTGTTTTTTTTAGGAAAACATGTAAATTATTAGTTTTTAATTGGGTCAATATTTAGGCAATACTTTTTATATAAGTCTCATTATATAAGTTGTTTTGCAATTTGACAAAATGATAAAATTATGACAAGTAAGGAGCTATCCTTTTTCTCTAAGTCCGCAGAAGCATGCTCTCCTTTAACTATATACTGGTTATTTTTTGCTATATTATAAGTTACCCAAAACTTAGCAAATTAAAGCAATAGTTCAGCTGGTTCGGAGTCTCTTCTATGGTTGCATTAAAGCAGTTAGGGCTGCAGTCATTTCAAGACTTAATAGGGTTGCATAACCAATTTCCACCCTTACTCACAGGCTTGTTGGCAGGACTCTGAAATGGCAATGTTCTGTGAAAGATCCATCAAGTGAATGAAGAAACAAGCCACGACCTGAGAATAAATATTTGCAAAACATATATCTGATAAAAGACAAATATCTAAAATTTACAAAGTATTCTTAAAGCTTAACAATAAGAAAACAATTAGATTTAAAAATGGACCAATGATCTTAACAGATACCTCACCAAAAAGATTTATAGCATATGAACAAGTATATGAATAAGCATATAAAAATATGCTCTATTATATGTCATCTGAGAAATACAAATTAAAACAAGAATGAGCTTTTTTGTCCCTCACATTACCTGTGCAAATGAAGCCTTTGGTTCTCTGAGTGACCCTTCATGATTTGGCAGCTAGCTTTACTCAGTACGGGGTGGGGTTGGGGTGGGGCGGGGAGACAGAGAGAGACAGAGAGAAAGAGAGGCTGAGACTCAATGTCAGCCAATCTTTGTGCAACTTAATCTTGCAAGTAACATTCCATTGCTCTGCCTTATTCTATTTATTAGAGACGAATCAGTAAATCCAACTCATATGCAAGATATTCATGCAAGAGAATGTACTTTAGGGGACAGGATCATTGATGGCCTTCTTACAGGCTGCTGAAGTTGCCTTAAGTTGATAGCAGCTCAAGCCACACAGAACTATCTCCTCTTCTTGAGAGAAAATAACATCTGAGTCTCTACTTTGACAACTGGATCTATAGTAACATTATTTATTAAGCAAGAGTATGTATACTGGCTCAGGGTTGTGTTTGAAGAAAGGGATCATGATTCATTTACAGGTATGGTTAAATTGGTTAAGCCTGTGGTTAGTTTGAGACTTCTAGCTGGAGATGTTGAGTTGGCAATCCGTTAGGTACGTGTGCCGCTCAGAGGGAAGTTTGGAGTGGAGGAACTCACTTGAAAGTATTCATAATATCAATGGTAAATAAAGATATGGACATGAATAAAATCATGAAGGAGACTATAGAAAGTAAAATGAGGAAGGAAACAAGCTTAAAGCCTTGAATGACAAGATTAAAAGCCAAGTCAAAAACAGTGATCTAGCAAAGGGTACTGAGAGGAGTTAATCCCACGGGTGAAAGATATGAGCATAGGGTTGGTGGTGGTATAGACATGGGTGTATGTTTGGTGGTGGTATAGACATGGGTGTAAGGTTGGTGGTAGTGTAGACAGGGGCATAGGATGGTGATGGTGTAGACATGGGTGTAGGGTTGGTCATGGTATAGACATGGGCATAGGATGGTGGTGATGTAAGGTACTTTGGTGACACAGAAACCCAGGGAAGAGTGTTTCAAAAAAGACAGAGTACTCTACAATTTCAGTGCTGCTGAGGGAGCCAAAAAAGAGAGAAAGAAACATGCCTATTGGCTTTATTGTGGGAGCCCTGTGGATGAAGCAGGGAGGGGAGCACAGATTAGAATGAGGTGAGGAGTGAGCAGGAGGTGAGTGAATCAATGAATACAAGCACCCTGTTCAACGCTGTGTAAAGGAGGGGAAAATAGAGCAACAATTAAAAGGAAAGTAGAGTCCAAGGGTGGTGGTTTCTTTTTAATATAAAAGAAAATTATATATGTTTAAATGAAGGGAAGGGAGAAATAGAAAGCAAATAAAAGAACAAGAGAGGGACACATGGTGAATAGTGTGAGGTTCTAAAGAAACTTGTGGGTGCAGAACTATAACAGATGAAAGGTTATTTCCTGGACTATAAGAAGAGGGAATGAGAGCGTAAGCAACAAGAGGTAAGGGTACAGGAAGGTTTAGAGACTCAATGGCAGAAAAGCGGAGGTTGGTTTTATTTCTTCTGTGAAGCAGAAGAGGTAAGGTGTGTATGTGCCTGTATGTGAGTGTGTGCGGAGAAAGACACTGAAGAGAATGCACACGTAAAGCAGCTGTTAAGTCTTCAAGTACGCTGGGACAGGAGGAAATGAATACAATTTTTCACTGACATAGGCTAATCCTTTACAGAAAGGTGATTCCAGGCTAGACTGTGAAATTGAACATAGGCCATGCTACTCGTATTTCCAACCTTTTCTCTTCCATCAGTTTTTTGTGTATCTGCAGATACTTTGGTCATAATGAAAGGAATTTAATAAAGAAAGCCCAGCTAGTTGCCGGAGCCTTGAGCAGTAGTGCCTCTCTGGGGTGTTTGCATTTAAAACATGTCCACAGAGGCTAGTGCTCTCTGCCTAACCCAAGAGAGTGAAGTATTAATAAAGAAATATAGTTCCTAGGTTACAGCAGAGATTGGGTAGATAGCTCTACCACTTGCAGGCTATACAATTTAGTTAAGCCTCAACTTCCTCAGGTGTAAAGTATGAATAGTAATACTTAATTGTCAAGGTTATATAGAGACTTGACATGTTGTAAATCAAGTTCTTGACATTCAGCCATTCTTACTACGCTCAGGAAAAACAGTAGTAAGCTATTACTGAACAAGCAACATCATGATCAATGTGGTTATTAGTATTCATGCTGTATTTCTCATCATCAAAGGAACCTTTTTTCTAAAATAATGTCTTATAAATCATCACCTGTTGGGGAAGGAGTCAGTTTATTCATTTATTAAACAAATATTTCTGAGAGTCTGTGTGCTTCCCCAAATTCATAGTCAACTGAAGAAGGTGAGAAAGCAAATAGTCACAGTACAATGTGCCAAGTATGACACCAGAGAAAAAAAATACAATGTGTTGTGGGAGCACCTGAGGAGGACAAATCTACCTGTGCAGAAGAATTGGAGTGGGCATCACAAAGATGGAAAGGTTAAGATATGTTTTGAAGGATGAGTAAGAGTTTGCTAGATAGAAAGGAGGTAATTTTGGACCATAGGAACAGCATAGTCAAAGAGCCACTGATAAAAAAATATATACTTATTATGCAGCTCTCCAGGATTTCTGACTTCAGTCTGGGACTTTTATCCTGAGAAGTGGTTCCAACAATGAGAGAAATATTTTTTTCAGAAATAACTGACAAATATCTATTGCCTTAAAACAAAATACAAAAGATATGAAGAAACACATGCAAATCTAGTTTTGACTTAACAAGGCTTAACAGGCAAACAAATTCCCTTCATATAATGCTTTAAGCATAGTAGAGCTATGAGGCTGATTCTCTGGTCCTCACAAAGAACATGAAAGTTAACCAGAGACTGTGAATTGTCCCCAACATTTCCTCTTCTCATACAATACCAAAATCCCCAACTTTTAGTTGATTATACCATCACCTGGACATGGCTTAGGGTCCAAAGGACAGCAGAGTAATGGGTGCAATTCTTAATTATCTTTATATGCAAAAGAAAGTGTTATTTTATATTGTTATAGTATTTAAGCAACTGTTTTTTAAAACAACTGTAACCAAACCACTAATTTAAATAAATACAATTAGCAAATAAAACTCTACTTCTATTGTAAAGTTTTAGATTTGTTATATATTTCTATGTTGTTATTTCTACTCAAAGGGCTCTCATTTTCAGTTGGTGGAATTTTTCCTCCTAAAAGACATTGTAATAATTATTTGATAAAAGCAAATACATAAAAAGAGAAGCCATTTTAGTTCTACATGAAAATTAAATATGTGTGTCTTACCCTGAACTTCTCTAAGATTGTAATTAACTGCCTGGCTATGGATCTTGAATCCAGCCTGCGAGTTAAATTCTTTCTTTGGATTAACTCATTCAATTCTCCCATCAGCTCTGTGAAGTAGCTATTTTCAGCCCCATTTTATTGAAAAATAAATTTATTGTTATTCTATTACAGTTATCCTAATTTTTTCCCTCTGCCTTCCTCCACTGTGCTCATCTCCTATTTCCACAGTTGATTCCCACACTGTTGTCCATGTCCATGGCTCATTCATTCATGTTCTTAGGTTAGTCTCTTCCCCTTCTTTCCACAATTACTAACTGGTTTATTTCGCTTAATATAATATTCTCCAGTCCCATCTATACTGTTGCAAAAGGTAGAAGTTTCCCTTTTTCATTCTGCTGTGTAGTATCTCAGTCCCATTTTAAAAGCAGCCCACAGAAGTGGAGCTATTGACTAATGGCCCACAGCTGGAAAGTGATGGACTCTGATTTTTAGCCTAGGTAGTCTGACTTCACAGCTTAACTATTAAACACTCCTCTCACCCCTCGACAGGCACAGATAGTCCTGAAGGCTCTGTAACTGGAGCTTGTCTTTGGAAGAAGAAATATATGTTGAAACAGGCAAGAAAATGACTTGGCATGAAACATTCTTGCCCAGCTATTTCTTAGTTCTTAGATTTCCTTCCTTGTTTCTGAGATATTTACAGGCTGAATTTCTATTTTGCTCTAGGTGATGAATTTTCTGTAACTCTGCTCTGCATAGTCAGACACCTGGAACCTGATGTGTTTTGGACCATTTGCTTCCAGAATTACCTACTTCTTTCCATTCTCCTTGGACTACCCTACTGTTTTCAGTCTTCAGATTCTTGTTCTATCTCTTTCTTCTTCTCTCTGGAAAAGCCAGTCTCTGGTTTGGAACCTTTGTTCTAACTTCATACTCAGCCTGGGTTTTGAATCTGTCTAGACTTTTACTGCCTCTTGACTTTATTTACAGACCTGAATTTTATACACTTAAGATTGAAATCACATCCATCCCCCTCCCCCCTTTTTTTACATTAACAATAAAATAAATTTAAGAAAAAGACTGAGATCACTAAATTTAGGGGCTAGTCTGATTCTACACTTGAAGTACAGTTACTGTTGGCATTGTTGGTCACATTCTAGACAACCATTGGCTGCATGCATTCGTATTTGCTCAACATTAATCACTAGCCATGTGCTATGTGCTGAGAAAAGAATTAAGCTGATTCCTGCCCTTACAGAACAGTCACAATAGTAAGCAGTGGCTTCAATAGTAAACAACATTTCCAAGAGTAAACAAAATGATACAGAACTGTGAGGAAAGGCTAGAATAAGAGAGTAATTAATTGTCTGTAGTGTGTGGAGCTTTAGTTGAGTGTTGAAAGTTAGCTGGTTCACTGGGTTGACAAGGAAAGGGAAGGTATTACAACTCAAGGGGCAGAATTTCCAAAGGCACAGAGCAGAAGTGAAGGCTGAGCACAGGACAAAGGGAACAGTCAGGCGATATGGAAGAGGAGTTTGGGATTTCATCAGGAAATGCCTCATCTGCCACGCAAAGGAGTCTGGGCTTTGAAGGGGATTAGGCAAGCCAATAAAACGATGCGATTTGCCAGGTTTATCCACGCCTTTAGGCTTCAGCACATCAACCTGCCACCAGGCTAGTGAACACAGAGAAGTGATTAATGAGCTCCGTGACCACCCAGAAAACATTCCTGGCAGCTGCAGGCCCCAAGATACATCTAGGAATCTGCTTCTCTGGCAACATTTAGGTCAGAAATAAGTGTAGTTTTGAGAGTTCAGCTGCTGCCTTAGTTACATCTTTTTTGTGTCTGCCCTGTTGCTGTTATTGCTGATTCCTTCTCTGTCCTCTGGATTAGTTTCAGGGGTTGAGGTAAAGATTAACTGATACAAAGAAGGTTTGTATTTCCTAAGTTTTAAGGTGAACTGAGATTGTGCAAAGGAAACAATAATTTGGTAGCACACACCAACTCCCATTGGCAGAAAGTATAAGAACGCATTATTTTCCCTGTGAAATAACAAGACTTTCTTAAAGTGGAAAATGACAACATGTCTCTGAGAATGGCATGCTGACAGGCCTTCAGACTCCTTCGGCGTACCACTCACTTTCTGATGATGTCAGCAAGGGACATTCACAGGGAGGTCCTGGAAGGGCCCTCCCTGACTGTCAACCTCAGGGCTGTTGGATAAAGCCAACCACACGTGGTAAATCCAACAGCTTTATTTCCATGAGTATTTAACTTCATGTGTAATTTTGCGTCTTCTGACAGCATTGAAATATGCAGCACATTAGTCCCAGGAATTTATAAGAATTGTATTATCAATATAGAACCCTTTAGAGCAAGTAGAAAGTACCCAAGTCTAATTTTTGGAAGTTGGAGAAAAGGTGTGGTTCTGAAACATCATCTAACATAACAATACAACATTCTGCTCATTGGAGCTTTCTAATCCAGTTTCAAGGGGCTGCTCCATGTTACCATCTTTTCAAACATGAGAACAACATTTTCCTCGCATTTTACAGTGACTGAAATTTCTAATACTTCACTCAATTCAGGTCAAACAAAGAGTACAGGTAAGAAAATAATGTTCCAGGGACAAGATACACACTTTTGCTTGATGCAACAATGCAAAAAATTGAGTATCAAAACCAAGGATTGTCTCCCTGAATTTTTTCTTTAAATAAATGCAGAGTTAGAGGAAGGGAAATGTTGGCTAGCAGAAGCAGCAGGGAAGATTTCATATTGGATAGTAACTAGTTCTGAGACATTTTAGATGGCTTTTTGCACCAGTAATTGGAAATTAAATATTCTAACACAAAGGAGAGGCACCTGCTTGCCACTTTATGTTCTATTATTTCTGCTTCTATCCTTTGAAACCTGATTTCCATGTGCTTGGAATAATTCATGAGAATTATTATAAAATTTCAGGGGAAAAAGCTATCAGAGTTTGCTACCTAGAAAAATATTATGTAGCTGAATTCCTAGATTAAAAAGAAACTTGAAACTCTTTCTCCCTGCACTATCTGCTATCATCCTGGTATCATAAAAAAGCAATGATGTTAGAGTTTCAGTCTTGGGCACAGGGCACCACTTCCATTGCTAGCTGTGTATCTTCAGACAGTTCATTTACATTTCTGAAACTCAGCCATATGGTCTGTAAAATGATGAGGGCGGGGGACTAGTTTTTGATAATCAGGATGG
This sequence comes from Noctilio leporinus, assembly GCA_004026585.1. Lineage (NCBI taxonomy): Eukaryota > Metazoa > Chordata > Mammalia > Chiroptera > Noctilionidae > Noctilio > Noctilio leporinus. The sequence continues at coordinate 284,357 of PVIW01001353.1, read as the reverse complement.
ACTCCGCTAGATTTAATGTTCTACTATCATTTATTATGTTTTAGATTAAATGCACATGAACTTAAAAAAAGAAAGGTACTACCATTAATACATTAGGAGATATGTGGAATCACACATAAAAACTGGAGCTACTCTTTCCCCACACCCTAGGCTGGAAAAAGCAACCATGCCTTTAAAATGAAACTCTGGAAACTAGTGATGCTAATACGCAAGACTAGAGCAGAAACTGAGCCACAGCTCTGAGGGCAGCGGAGGTGCCATTGGACACAACCTGTACCCCATGGTTCAGGTAGATTTGGCACTTGCAAAAGGGAATTATGACTCACAAGGGGGACCCATTCCTCCATCCTACAGACCTCAACCTCACTAATATTACAGGTCAGTGGGAGTCCACTTTGTCTGCTTTGGAGAGACAAGTTATTTCTGGGCTGGAAAGAAATAGGTATCTAAAATGAGTGATTGAGTAATGAGAGAAAAATATATCCTCTAAGGACCTGGGACATGGGCTCCAAAGAGGCCCAAGGATAGGAGTCAGGTTGTTCTAAATGAACTTTCTTTCATTTTATTTTTATTACATTGAAAATTATCCTTTGGATGAACTGCTGTCAAATTTACAAGGTCTAATTATTAAAGTATTTATTAAGGTAACTGGGCAATGGCTCAAGGTGCTACTGGAGACAGTTTAATGACATATGCTTCTCATTGTTGCCATGCTATGATATCCAAAATAAGTTTTCTTTGATAATATTAGGGGAAAATGTATCCTACCATGAAGACTATAAATATCACATTAAATGTTGCTTATATGAGGCATGTCTCAAATAAGAAAGTCAAAGAAAAAAATTGGTAAACAAAACGTATAGATCATTTGGTTTTGCATGTATTGCCAGCACATCCTGGGACATAAACAGTGCTTCGCTAGTAGTGCTCTTGCCAAAAAAAGCATAAACTCCACCAACCATGTTTCCAATGTATATTAATCAATGTGATCAATGTGTGTTTCAGGAAAATAAAGCTCAGTTTTAAAAATGTTGGAATTTTACACCTTTTTAAAAAAATTTACAACCATCAAAAGCTTAATGACTAGTTCAAACACAAAAAGACACTGACTACCATGATATTAGAGCATCACACCGAACTTAAAAGAAAACAGTTATCTGGGCCTCAGAAAATACTAGAACAAGAGACATTAGCATTATTTGGAGTCTTTCTTTTCTTATGGTGCTCATTTTTGTCCATCTAATTTCTTTCTACTTTCTCTGCAGATCGGCTTCCATCACTTTTCTGGTTTATGTTCTACATGATGTAAAATGTTGCCCCTAACATAACCATGTATTTCATAATATAAATAAACTCAGCAACCCCAAAAGGACCTGATTTTCCTGCATGGTATCAGTTACAAAATTCCTTGTCAGAGGTCCCAATAATCCAGTGTGGGGTAGATGTGTATGCATGACAATTGTGACCAGGATTAACATGGTAGGAACATAGCTGTTCCTGATGCCACTAGTGCACAAAAGGGATAATGTAAGGTCTGTGAAAGGTATTGGTATTACTTAGTATTTCTGCATAAAAATGTACTGTCCACCTTTGCTGCCCCCCAACCCCATCAATGCACATGTATAGTGTTCTTCTCTACACACAACTCCCAAAATTCCCACTTTAAATTCTCAGACTTTCCCAAGTGAAAACCCAAACAGTGAGTTTGGGCTCCAAGTCATACATAATTTCTCTGGATTCTGAATAATGACCAGGGCAATAATTCTCTATTGCCAGTGTTTTTGTCTGCTTTCCAGTTCTACTCGGTCTCAATCACTTATTTACATGGTTCCTCACAACAGGTAACACATCTAATAAGCAATTGCAGGGAATAAAAGTGAAATAGTAATAATAAAACATATTTGGTTAAAAGAATTAGAACATTGCAATGTAAATTGGTCACTGACTGATTCAGAGTATATCTTGACAGAAAGGGATACAAGATAAATCACAGGATGGGCAAACAAATATCTTGGGCATTCAAGTTAATGCTCTTCTTTGGAAGTGAAATGAATTCCTTGATTATTCCATCCACTAATTGAGAGAGTTTCCTGTAAGTGTTTTTCAGGAGCTGCATTTAAAGTCACCTAAATCACCTTTGCAATTTACTTCTTATTAGTGCCTGTACTTGGGTCTTGTCTTACTGGGTTTTCAAAAACACAATGTGGTTAATTCAATTGCATGTGAGGGAATGATGTTTTTAAATAACCAGTGAAAGAGCTATTGTTCAGTTGTGCTCTTTGAATCTCTATCCTGAGCTGGATTCTGTAAGCTCCCTAAACCCAGGGTGTATTCTAGCTCCATCTGAATGCGCTTTCAAAAGAGGGGTCCTCAGTGTGTCAACCCCTGTAGTGCTGGTGCTTGGGAGGGAAGGGTGCCTAAAGTTGTATGGAACCTCCCAGATGTTTTCATTCTGATTTCTAGAATTCAACTTGTTTTCATTGCAGAATAGAACACAACTGAGGATTTGGCTTCTGCAGTTCCATGAGGTGCAAGATTACCTGACCCCAGCTAGTCAAATGTAGAGGTCACACATATGTGTCATTGTCCTTGAGCTGCTTTCAGTTAAGCTACCTTGAACTGAATATTATTACTTTTGTGAAAAACCCTTAATGAAGCCTGAATGAAGTAACCAGCATACTAAAATATTCCGATATTTGCCACCATGCTCCCTAAAAATCCCGGTTATACGCTACAAAAAAAGATGGGATGGATAACCAACTGCTCTGCTATCACAGCTCTATCAATTCTCCTCCTGGTTCTGGAGAAGGGATTCCCACCACCCTCACCTACCTCCACTCAGTCAATGTTTGCATTCTTTCCTGGGTTAGCAAGTAGTGTACATCTACACAATGGAATACTTCTCAGCAATTAAAAAAAAAAAAAAGGCATCTGATGAAAGAGTTGACTCAATTATCTAAAATATGGATGTCAAAAGCATTATGCTGAATGGACAATGTAAAACATGGAAATACATATTGCATGATTTAATTTATATTAGGTACAAAATGAGTTAACACTAATCTATGCTTATGTTTGTCTATAGGTGAGTGTGTCTGGGTCAGGGGTGAAGAACTTTCTGGATAGGGACATTGCACATACCCTGAGGTGATAAAAAGTTTCAGTATCTTGTTTTGGGTAGTTGTTACACAGATGCTTACAAATGTGAATACTTATCAAATTGAACACTTAAGATCTGTGAATAAGTAAACATGTAAACCATACCTCAATTTTTATAAAACTAGCTACTTATTATCATTAGAGGTAACAGAAATCTCACTCAAGTTAGCTTCAGTAAAAAAAAAAAAAAAAAAAATTGGGTTGATTGTAGGGATTTAAGAGCATTTCAAGAAAGACAAGAGGAATGCATTTGAGCCTAAGGAATGAACTGGAACAGGGATTGGAATGTTCTCAGGACTCCCAGTCTCCACTAAAGCTAATCTTAGCACATCAGCTTCATTTTCTTTTCTTTCCTGCACCTCCCTCTACTCCTCAGGATCCAATTAGTACAAAAACAAGACGATAGCAGTTCCTAAGTGTTACATGTCACAGGACCATTCAATTCTTCACTTATTCATCAAATATATATTGATATTGATTGCCATATTCATCAAGTACTCTTGGAAGCCTTGGGGCTATTGCAGTGAACCAATCAAATGGAAATGATTTCCAATTAAGGAAAAAGAAGGTAAGACACAAGTAAAAACACTATAATAATATAATTTTGGATAAGAATAAGGATGCTAAAGAAAAGAAAAAGAGTAATGTAAGTCTAAGTGACTTGGGTGGGTGGGGTGGGGCAGGGCAGGGCCCTGCTTTGGATAAAGTCTGGAAGGAAGGCTGAAACTTGAGTGACAAAGAGGGAGACTGTCATGGGAAAATTGGAGGGTGGTGGAGCAACTGTAAAGTGTTTGAGACTGAAGTGAACATATTTCAGAGACAGAAGGATTAGTGAGGCTGAATGGGGAGTATCAAGAGTGAGGCCAAGAAGATGAGCAGAAGCTGTCCTAGAAAGCTGTGCAGACACAGGTAAATAATTGGTTTCTATTTTAAGAACAATGGAAAATCATTGTATGATTTTAATTGGGAGCGATAGGATCTGACTATATTTTTAAACCTAAGATAGTGGATTCTTATTAGGTAGTTCTGGTATCTTTTTCTTAAATTGTGGCTTTTAAATTCTTATAGATTCCAATTCCCCCAGAGAAAAGGTTCATTTTTTCAGTCTGGAACAGGTGTCCATCCCTTAGTTCAATGGCTCTGGCCATTGAATGCAATCATGTTACAGAATAATGATAGTGCCTGTTGAACTAAATGTTTAGAGAAATAAGAATTTTTAGATGTATGATAGACAGTCCTGTGCTTACTCTGAGTCCAAGTGTAGAAACTGAAATTTTCTGTGAGCTTTTTGTTGTACTTCCAAGGAGAGATGTGACAGAAATTGGAGAGGCTTCAAGGAATCCATGCTTTGGAAATAGGAAAAGTGGTCTGTGCCTTGGTCTGTGGTTTGTTCCTCTGTCTACATCACCACTCCAGCAATGTGGCTACTTCACTTAACATCATAGAGGGATTGGCAGATGTGCCATTTTCCGTCAGTCTGAATTGGAAGGAATTACTGATGTCTCTGCATGCAGATAGTTGCTAGCTTTCTTCATCTTCATTTGAAGGCATAGAATCCATCTGTGTTGTGAACTGCCACCTCCACAGTGAATGTCATTTAATAGGTGCTCATTATATTTGTGGAATAGGTAAATTATGATGCCATGCAAAATTCATTCCTCAATTTCATTTTATGTCTATTCTGGAGACTCCAAGGCAAATGATGTCTCTGGATTGTTGAAAAGAAAAATATAGTGTCTTGGACTGGAAGGAAAATGTTGGGACATTATGATTTGAAATGTTTGGCAGCACATCTGGGTTTTTTGTTGGCTGAAGATAGAAGCTCTGTACATCATCATGGCTCATTGAAGTAATTATCTTTCCTATTCCAAGCTATATTCCTAAAGCCTTATAGAGGTCCTGATACATAGCTGGTGCTTCACAAGTATTTGCTAAACTACTTATTACAAATACATCAAAATGTATTGACATCAAAGAGTTTTGCCAATTATCTTGAAATAAATCTTTACTGCTATGATACCGTCACCTTTATGGAAAATAGAATTCCTTCAAAAACATTTGTAAGAAATTAGAAACATCATGAACTTCTTCTCCTTTTTTTTAATTTGTGCAAAACTCTATTATTTTCCAGAAGGCAAGTCTCAAAGGCCTTAATTGAACCTGAGGAGGGAGTTCCATTTTTATTGAGCATGAGAGAAGGCCCATTCTAAGTTTGACAAGGAGGGGCTCATTACAGACCTGGATTGTTTGGTGGGTAATTATAGCCATGCTAATTTGGCAACTTTCTGTTTTAATACTCTGCAGTAACTAACAAGCTGTTACTGTAGTATACGTAGTTACTGTAATCTCTTTTGACCAAACTGTTCCAATAGGAAATAAAATGGAGGCCAAGTGCTCTGTGAGCTTCTAATATGAAAACGAATGCTCTAAGTGTAGGTTCCAAAGCAATAAAATAAACTATATATTTCTGTATATTAGTCTTACACATTTCAGGTGAAGCTATGGAGAGCTTCCAAAGGATTCTCACTGAGTCTTTGACTCCAGAATGTTAAGAATAGCTGTTACCCAACATTCAATGTACAGATGAAACTGCACAAAGGTAAATATACTCTGTTAGAGCTTCGGTTGATAGTATTCATTTTCCTGTTCTATGGGAGCTTTAAATGAGGGCAAAGGAGGAAGAAGAATAGGCTTTGGGCCAGTGCTTCACATACATTATTGTTCATATACATACTTTCAATGTTGTCATGACCAGTTTTGAGATCCTGGCTAGAGGTGGGCCAGTTCCCTTTCATCCTCCAGGCTATTACACATCAGCCCTAATTACCCCAGGGCCAGATGTCACACACCAGAGGACAAACCCTATGAGCTGGCACCTGGAAATTATTCAAGTTAGGTAATCCACAAAAAGCTGATGAAACCTAATGATGCCCCCTTGGTCACTTGACTTGAATTACTTCTGCAAAATGTCTGAGATTCCCTCTAAAAGTAGGAGTGTCTTGGTGGCTATGAACTTAATTCCTTTTTTCCCAGTTGTTGATCAAAGAGAACCACTGGAACTGTCAAACACACTCAGAGACAGCAGGTGGAGGGAAGGGTGTTGTCATGTAGTAGACTCAGGTAGGCTTGAAACCAGAAGACTGAATCTGAGTCTCAGCATTTTCTTATTAGCTGAGGATCATTAGGTGAGACTGAAACTTCCTATGGAGCCAGCAAGGCCATAGTTGTCCTCACCAGCCCTGCAGGGTCACCGTGAGGACAAAGTAACCTAAAGAATAAGAAATTCTGTGAGCACTAAACAAAAGAAGTCTGATTAGGAGGCATTTTAAATGGTCCCTTATGTGATTTTAAACTAATTCCTCTCTTAGCCGTCTGCCTTCCAAGTTTTACCACTCCAATTAGAAAACTTTCCCTCCTCTGTCCTATTAACCTAATTGCTCATTCCCTATATATGAACTCTCTTCTGCTTTTTTGTAGTCCTCATTGTGTTGTGCTACTCATACTTTCTGTCATCTTACATTTTTCAAATGTTCTGTTAAAAACTTACACTTAAAAATTATTTAAAAACATCATATCCACATCATGGCAAATCTCAATTATGAGAAATTCTACAATGTATTACAAAGTAGGAAATAGGAATTATGTAATTTAACATCAACAAATTACTACATAGAGTTATAATAAGCATATACCCCTAAGGACAACAATAAGCATGAGACTTTGAGAAATCACCTAATTTTTTGTGCTTTAACTCCAATACTTGCAAAATTGAAAACTTTAATTTTAATAGAAAAAAAATCATTATGTAAGAGAAGTGCTTCAAAAAAATAAAACACTTGTCCCAACACAAAAGATTTACTACAAGGCACATTAATTTACTGCTGTGAGTGTAATTCACATTTTAAGTTGTAATTAATTTCTCACTTTAAGTTTCTCACAATAAACTAGTCTTTCTGAGATCAGGCTTAGAGCATTGTCTAACACCTAATTGAGTTTGTGGCACTTAGTAGCCACTCAATAAAAACAAGTAAAGAACGAATGCAACCTTAGCAACTCAGGATGAATATATTTAGAAATAGAAATATAGAAATGAAGCCCTGGCTAGTGTGGCTCAGTGGATAGGCACCAGTCTGTGAACTCAAAAGTTGCTGGTTTGATTCCCTACACATGGCACATAACCAGATTGCCAACCAGGTCTCCAGCCAGATCCTTAGCTAGAGGCAGGTGAAAAGCAACCATACATTAGTGATTCTCTCCCTTTCTTCCTTCCTCCCTGTTCTTCTCTCTTAAAATAATAAATAAAATTTAAAAAAAGAAATATAGAAATAAATCTTCACAAAGGAGAGCATTTTGGTTTACATCAATAAGGTAAATTATATCTTTCATGACATTGAGAAGGTACCGACTACCTCCTTTCAGAGAGGGACAGGATAAGGTTTGACCCAGAACAGGAGACCTTAATGGACATAGGCCATACCTGATCAATATGGCAAGTGGACATTGATTGGTTTTCAAACAGAAGCAGCCATATCCAGGTGAGAGGCACATGAGCTTCATCTGTGGTCACCTGAATCTTCAGAACTCATTGCTGCAGAGTTCCTTCCACATCACACCCTGGGCTGTCTGCTTCATCTGCCGCCTCCAGCCTCTGAAAGCTTGTGATGACAAATCCTGTTTCTATGACCTACCTTCTGCTTCTATATTCTTGCCCCTTACAAATAATTTTAATGAAAATCATTTTATCTGAAAGTATTTTTCCATTTCAATTTATGAGGTTCAGTTTCTTGCAAAAGCCAGACTGCTCTTGTGTCCTTACCTAAGGAGTTTTCTTAGCAAGAACAATCTGTGTGCACAGTTATTAATGACTAAATCATTTTCTTATGAAGTTATGTCCATCTGTCACATAAGAAGAATAGTACCCTTTAGAGAGCACTAAAGAAAACTAGGGGAAGGGTTAGGGAAAATGAGCCGCTATTTATAAAAGGTAAAATGCTGCCAGTGAATCTAAGTGATAAAAGCAATTAATTAAGCATTAAGTGTAGAGTAGGGCATAGATGGCATGGTATAAATTATAGCCACGATTCATGTGTTTTTTCTCCCTTGAAGTTAACACACAAAACCCCATGGCCTCTCAAAACAGTCAATTCGGTTCTGTTATGGCACTGTTTCCTTATGAATGTAGGAGAGTTCTATTCAAATGACTCAGTTGCTTTAAGTTAGCTTACAAAGAGCTGAGGGCAAACTGTAGCCGGAAGTAGGAGGAATGAGGTTCAAGGGTGTGGAGGAATAGGATTTGAGCAATTAGGAGTTGGGAAAGGAGATTATATAGTTAAAGCTACTCTTTCTTTCTGTTCTAAAGCATCTTAAAGTTTATCAGCAAAAACTATCTCTCTGTCTGCACTTTTACCTAGCAATTATAGCAATTTCTTAATCTCAGGAGGACACCAGTATCTTCTAAGGAAATAAAACCTGTTCTAGAATGATGTTATAGGCTCGCAAGGTACTTTTTAAAAGCCTTTCTAACAATGCCATCTCAAGAAGTTTTCACTTTAGAGATGATATCGTATCGTATACATTTGACATAGTTAAGGAGAGTAGGGATTTAAAGTGCAATTTATTTCTGGTGAAGGCAAAACAGAAAGTATGTTACATGTTGAGTGAAAGGCAGCCACGAAAATAGGTCTGTTTCAGTACTTTTTGTTGGTATTAGAAGTCATAAAGCTCTGAAAAAGAGATATAGAATCTTAAATCTGAGTAGAGCCAAATAAATCTGATGGCTTTTTCTGAGTGAGGGGGTGAGGCAATGGCCTAGAAACCTATTTTGTGTGACATGGTGAGATAGATCATACCAATTTAATTGGTATAAAAATTGAAATGGTTGTACAAAATTATCCCTCCGGGGTGATTTTCCTGCCAAGGTATTATAGATTTCCCGTAGCTAGGTAAAACTTCTTGAAAAGGGCATTTTTTATCTTGAATACAAAGTCTAAAAAGAGTTCAGAAAAAATGAATTCATGTAAACTTAGAGTTGAAAATTAAAAAATGCATCTTCAGCCACCAAGGATAAAGTAGCCCTTTGCTAATTGGATACAAATTCTGTCTACCTCTCCAACATGGCTCTCATCTCAATCTGCTGCTAAAATGCTTCGTCATAGAAAAATAACAGAGGAAAGAGATCTTAAAGGAACTGCATTCCCTAGGTAGTCTGATGAATCTCTGATGGTAAGCCAGATCCATTTGCTTTGCATAAGATCAGCAGAATCCATGGAAGGAATGTGAAAGATTAATGACATTATAATTCAGCAGTATAGGGACTGCCAGCCATATTTCATTCATTATCCACTAAATTAGTGAGACAGGGAACTGCCAACAGGCAGCCAGACAATGGAGAGTGAGATAAAAGCCCAGGCAGAGTTACTTGCTCCACTAATCACTCTAAAAAGAAACCTGTCGCTGCATAGCTCAATACAAACATCAGAGTGAGATGTTTTGCCAAACAATCCTAAAATAGCTTACGATGCAAAACATTTTTATGAAGTCCTATTTCCCATAGAAACTACAGATATCCTTTGCTTTATCAGGCACAGAACAGCTATAGTAGCCCAGTACACCTGGCAATTGTGCCTTCTTGATTGGGAACCTATCAATTTCCAATCCCTTATTTTATTTCACTCCCTGCCATCAGGCAGGGAGCTGGAACTCAAGTCCGCTCAAGGCCTTTCCGGGTCCCTATAGAAGGTGCTCTAAAGTAGTGCTTCTCAGATTATCCAAGGTTGTTAGGGACTGCTAGTCTGCTTGGCAAGGCCCAGCTAGCAGAAACGGGTGTTTGGCAAGGCCAGCCCTAGTGCCAGGTGGACCTGGAACGGACACCGTGTATAGGGAGTCAGCCCAGTGTGTTTACCCCGTAGCCCATGAAGCACGTAAAGCAGAGAGTGTGCCATACCTTGTTCTCTGCAGCTATCTTAGCTTCCTGGTTTCAGTTGAGCAGCTGCCAGTAATACCAGCATATAAGCTTAGTGTGATTAATAAACGGGACTTGCGGCTTGGGCGAGCCTCCCAACCCCAACTTTGTCTCTTCTCTCTTTCTTGCATCCTCCACCAGTGCGTAATCCAGGGACAGCTAGTCCGTCACACATGGTGAAGAATTAAAAAAAAAAAAAAAAAAAAAAAAATCCCACTAATCACTTTTGTGATGATGCATCGGTTAATATAAAAAAGGAATTACTAAGGAAATTAATTTTTTATTAAAAAGGTAGACATAACATATAGACTCAAATATTTTAGAATTAGGTTTGTTCAAAAACTATGAAGATACTATGTCAAATTGCTATTAAAATAAATGCTTCACTTTAATTATCATCACAGACTGGTAACAAATGATTCCTGGACCAACATCAGCCCATAATCCACATTTTGAACGAATAACATTGAGATGAAGTGCTGGCTCAATATAATATTGCCAAACCACACACACACACACACACACACACACACACAAATATATATATATATATATATATGGAAATATATATATATATGGAAAATATATATATATATGGGAAAATATATATATATATATGGAAAACTCCTACTAGTTTCAAAATGAACAGAAAGACAAACTGAACCCAATCTCAATCAGTGGCTCAGTTTTCACCTGGATTCTCCTCCAAGGAACATTTCCAGAAGGTGTCAAAATTAGGGCACTACTTGGCATAGATGATGGATCTGAGCACATCCTCTATGAAGGCTACAGTTCCTTCTGTGCTAGGGTGAAATGGAACCTGGAAGGGACAGGGAACAAGGACAGCCGCCAGAGTATCGTGCTCCATGGGTCTTGCTTCCCTCTATTCTCAGCAGGTAATGGCTGAGAACTCTAGGACCGTATTGCAGACCCTCACTCAAAGCTGTGCAGACAGTCCTCTTTACTCAGTTTATGTGGTGGAGATCAACGAAAATAGCAATTTTTTATGAAAATATTTTTACTTATATTTTATGTAAAATTTAAAAATATACTTACTGTTTTTTTTTCTAAATGTAATATTCTCATTATTTTCATTTGTGCTGACTTGAAAGAACTTTTTAAGAAATAAAAAAAGCTATCTTTCAACTTTCTTCTCTTGTCACCATCCTGTTTTGTTCCTCCCTTTGATGTTTAACTTTTTGAAAGAATTATTTACACTACTTATCACCTTCTATAATTCCTTTTTTGTTGTTTAGATTTTATTTATTATTTTTAGAGAGAGGGGAAGAAAGAGAGGCAGAGAGAGAGAGAGAGACATCAATGTATGGTGCCTTTCACCTGCCTCCAGCTAAGGACCTGGCTGGAGACCTGGATTGCAACCTGGTTATGTGTCCTGGCTGGGAATGGAACCAGAGACCTTTGGGTTCGCAGGCCAGTGCTTTATCCATTGTGCCACAAGCCTGGCTGTGATTCTTAAACTCATTAAATTCTCTGTTTTTAATTGCCATCATTTTTCTGAAATTGTCATAGCTGAAATTACTAATTAACTCTTTACTGCTAAATACATGGATACATCTTAGGTATCTCTTATTTAATATATCCAAATTATTTCATATTGTTGACCAGTTCCATATTTATTATTCATTCATTCATTTATAGGGGAAGGGAGGAAAGAAAAGAAGGAAAACAACATCAATGTGAAAGAAAAACATTAATCGGTTGCCTCTCCAATGCACCTTGAAGGTGAACAGAACCACAATCCAGGCATGTGCCCTGACTGGAAATCGAATCAGTGACCTTTTGGTTCACAGGACAATGCCCAACCAAACAAGCCAGACCGGTCAGGGCCACATTTTTAAAAAAGCTATGAAATAGAAAAAACTCAAATAATAAGCAAAAATTCTGACCCATCTTCCATAAACAATTCCCTTTTTAGTTTTTCTTACAGTTACCTCCAAACCTATTTCACAAACACTTATGAAATGTTCATAAATATGACACTGTTTTAACCACTTTACAAATATTGTCTTATTTAGTCTTTGCAATGACCTTATGAAGTAGGTACTATTATTATGGCCATCTAGCATGAAAGAAATGGAGGTTTTTATTGATCCCTTTTTTTCTTTTTTTCCCCTTCTCTGATCTTTACTGGGATTATCTAGACTGGCCAATTTTAGGAGTTCCCTTTACTGCTGGTTTGTATGCTGAATCAAGTGTCTGTCATCTTATTCCTTGCTTTTCTATTTCCTTTAACTTTAAAGAAAGGGTACATAGCAATTATAAATGTTTTATGCCCTATATAATTCCAGGTTCTGTGACTATGATAGGCTTTACTCTCATTAACCACATTATTTTTATGGCACAGTTGACTTTATAATAGGGAGATTACAAAGGGCTTGAATTAATTACATGAACCCTTTAAAAATAGTGAAGTTGTTTTTTTTTTTTTTTTTCCTTCATTTTTCCTGGTAACAGTAAAGGAAGCCAGAGATTGGAAGCACAAAAATGATTCAATATGCCATTAATTGAAAAATGGAGGGGTCACTTGATAAGAAATACAGGCAGTCTCTAGGTACTGGGTGTGGTCCCAGCTGACAGCCAGCAAGGGAATAGGGGTGGTCTCCAGTGCTGCAACTACAAGGAACTGAAACCAGCCAAGAATAAGCTTGGAAGAAGATTTGTTCTGAGAGCTTCCAGATGAGACTTCAACCTGGCCAACACTTTGATTCCAAGCTTTGAGATACCTGAGTAGAGAAACTACTCAGACTACACTTTATTTAAGTTTATTAATTTTTTTTTCTCTTTCACTACACAGTGTTTCTCATCACTGTGATAATCCTTTTAATATATGGCCATAAATTACATGATAACAGATACTTTGGTTTTTTCCCCTCACTACCTATTAAACCCTCAATTTGTTGAATGAATGAATGAGTGAAATGATAGAACTTGAACCCAAACAGATTTTTCAGGTGTTTCAGACACTATCAGAGGTAAATCCCAATTGCTCTAAAACAGGGGTCAGCAAACAGTGTTCAGTTCAGCAAATCTGTACTAACCGTTTTTGTTGTTTTCTTGAAACACAGCCAGGATCATTTGTTTGTGAACTGTATTTACTTTTGCACCACAGCAGCAAAGGTGATACTATGAGGATTGTGCTGCCCTATGTACATTTCCGCCTTCTAAAGAAGGGAAGCTGTTGCTGTGAATCAAATGCTGCTCAGAATGGCAGCATCCTCTCTGTCTCAGCAACTATTCAGGTCCTCTGTCTGTAGGAAGCTTCTAGAATATTAGTGCTGTGGAAGAAAACTCCTGTTTTAGAAGTCAGGGAAGTATGTCTGTCTGGATTTCTTAACATGGCTCTTAGTTGCTTTCTTTACTTGAGGATAAAATAAAAAAATTCAGCATTTAAATGCCAACATCAAATGTATCAGGTTTTCTAGTTTCTATAAATTTTTAACACAGTTATGGATTTCAATTCCTATTATACACATATTGGTCTTAAATATTTTATTTTTTTCTCTAGGTAATGATATAAAATCTTGATAGTTTCTGGAAGTACAAGTGATCATTTTATTTTTGTCTTACTAATAAATATTTACTGAGTGAAGTATTTTATGCACTATCCCAAAGCAGTACATTAAATTGAATTTAGTAAATCCAGTATGTTAACTCATTTGATTCACCACCTAATCTACATAAATCAAGGCTCCTCAGAGAACTAATTGAAACTATTTTCCCATTTGTAGGTAAAACAAGTATTTTTGCTGTGCAACCCCATTTGTAAAATAAAATTCTTGCTAGCAAATTCTCTTTCAGTATGTAATTGTGATAGCCCTGAAAGCACTTTTAATTTTGTTAAGGCAGAAAGCTGCAGGGTGCAACAATCATAAAACAAAGGTGAAATTCTCAATACACACAGAAAAATTTTGATCTCATTATTGATATTGTTACGTTTATCTGTTTAATTTTTATGAAGTCTCATTTTGCTTTAAGAGGAATAATAGACACTGATACACTTTTAAGAGGGGATTACGAAGCATATTGTAAATGCCATGGTAAAAGTGTTATATTTTTACATGAAAATATTTTCTCTTTTTTTGCATTGTTCCATTTAAGCACTAATTTTTTCTATTCCTCAGTCTAATTATAGCAGTAAAAAAAACAGCAGTTGCAATATTACAATCTTAACCTCCATTTGGGATTGAACACATAAATTCATGTAAATGTAATAATAGCCTCACTATTGTTATATCACATTATATTAATATCATTATCTTGCAGGAAAAGAAATTAAGGTTTAGAGTAAGTAAGAAGTCTGAGACCAAAAGCTTTGAAGTGACCCTATATATAGTCCACTTGACCAGTGAGACATTCTGAAATATTCAGAAGGCATCCAAAATTAAAAAGAAATGAATCACTGATAAAAACTTAAATAATAAGGAATTGATATAATGAGCACTAATTTTGTTAAAACGTATCTATAAAATATCTGGATCAGTGTTAGAAGGGAGGTTTAGTTATCAATTAATCAAATATTCATTCAATCTTTTTATTCTTCTAGTGAAAACTATTAGCAATGGTGCAATAACAGCACCTGTGTACTTGGAAAATCAAAGGAGACAAAGCTCTTTCATCTGCCAGTATCTCAACTTCTCCAGTACCAATAGGAATTCATATGACTCAATAGCACATAACAAACCAAATAATGATTTTAAAATGAACAGAAGGGAAAAAGTTTTCAGCTTTTCACCACTTAGTATAATATTAGCTGAGGGTTTGTCATATACGGCCTTTATTATATTGAGGTACTTTCCTTCCATACCTATTTTTTGAGTGTTTTAATTATAAATGGATATTGTCTGTATCTTATTAATTCTTTTTCTGCCTCTGTTGATAAGATCACATGACTTATATCCTTGGTTTTGTTAATTTGCTGAGTTACATCAATCAGTTTGCATGTGTTGAATCATTCTTATGTCTCTGGAATGAACTCCACTTGATACATTATTTTTTATCTATTGTGTTATTTATTTACTAGTATTTTGTTTAGAATTATCATCAGAGATATTGGTCTATAATGTTTTTTTTGTATGTGTATGCTTGCTGGGTTTTGATATGAGGGTTATGTGGCTTCATAAAATGTGTTATTGTCTTTTCAAATTTTTGAAAAAGAGTTTGATTGAGAAGAGTAGATATAAAATCTTATTTGAGCCCTGGCTGATAGCACAGTGGATAAGGTGCCTGCCTGCGAACCCAAAGGTCACTGGTTCAATAGTCAGCCAGGGCACATAACCAGGTAGCAAGCCAGGTCTCCAGCCAGGTCCTTAGCTGGAGGCAGTGAAAGGCCTCTCTCCCTTCCTCTGTCTCTGAAAATAATAAAATCACTAAAAAAAAATCTTACTTGAATGTCGAGTAGAATTCACAAATGAAGCCTCTGGTCCCAGACTTTAATTTTGGGGAGGTTTTTGATTGTTGTTTCAATTTTCTCACAGTTTATTGGTCAATTTAGATTTTCATAATTCAGTCTAGGAAGGTTATATATTTCTAGGAACTCATCCACTTTTTCTAAGTTATTGAATTTGGTGGCATTTAGTTTTTCATAGTGTTCTATCATGATCTTTTGTGTATCTGTGATGTCTGTGGTAACTTCTTCATCTCTGGTTTTTAAAAAGATTTTATTCATTATTATTAGAGAGATGGGCAGGAAAGGAAGAAGAAAGGGAGAGAAACCTCAACGTATGGTTGTCTTTTACCTGCCTCCAGATATGGACCTACCTGGAGACCTGGCTTGCAACCTGGTTATGTGCCCTGACTGGGAATCAAATTAGCAACATTTGGGTTTGCAGGCTGGTGCCAATCCACTGAGCCACAAACCAGGGCTTCATTTCTGATTTTTTATATGTCTTCTCTTTTTTTCCTCAGTGAGTTTAGCCAGGGGTTTATCAATTATATTAAGATTTTCAGAGAACAACTGTTTGTTGTATTAATTTTTATAGTCTTTTGTTATTCTATCTATTTCACTTAATTCTGTTCTAATTTTTATTATTTCCTTTCTTCTGCTGACTGACTTGCTTTTGGTCTTCTTTTTCTAGCTCTTAAGATGTAATGTTAAGTTGTTTACTTGTGATTTTTCTTGCTTCTTGAGACAGGTCTAAAATAATATAAACATCCCTTTTATTACTGATTTCACTGCATTCCAGAAGTTTGATATGTGATATTGTCATTCTCATTTGTCTCTATATATCTTTTGATCTTAGCTTTTAATTTCTTCTTTGATCAATTTCCTTTTTTAGCAATATGTTGTTTAATTTCCACATGTTTGTGGGTTTTTCCCTTTCTTTCTATCTATCTTTCTTTCTTTCTTTTTTTTGAAGTTAATCTCTAATTTCAAATTGTGGTCAGAGAGTATGCTTGGCATGATTTCAATCTTATTAAATGTGTTGAGGCTAGTTTTGTGATCAGCACATGGTCTATACCTGAGACTGTTCCATGTGCACTGAAGAAGAATAAATAATCTGATGTTCTTGAATAAAAGGTTTTATAAATGTCAGTTATGTCCATTTGGTCTAATGTGTCATTTAAAGCCACATTTCTTTGTTGATTTTTCTGTTTGGATTATCTATTTAGAGCTGTCAATGAAGTATGTAGGTCCCCTACTATAATTGTATTTTTGTTAGTTTCTCCCTTTAGTTCTGTTATTAGTTGCTTTATATATTTCAGTGTCCCCTGATTCAGTGCATATATATTGAAAAGTGTTATGTCTTTTAATGTACTATCTTCATCATTATAAAATGTCCCTTCTTACCTTTGTTATCTTGAAATCTACTTTTTCAGATAAAAGAGCGATGGCACTTGTTTTTCTGCAGATACTGTTTACTTGGAGAAACAGTATCTGCACTTTGAGTTTACCTTTGTCTGCAATTTAGATGTGTCTCCTGAAGGTAGCATATGGTTATATGGTTGGATTTTATTTTTTGATCCAATCTACTACCCTGTGCCTTTTTATTGATGAAAGCTTTTCTTCTAAAATCAGGAATAAGATAAGGGTGTCCAATCTCATTATTCTTATTCAACATAGTTCTGGAAATCCTAGCCAGAACAATCAGTCAAGAAAAAGAAACAAAAGGCATCCACATTAGGAGGGAGAAGTAAAAGTGTCACTTTTTGCAGATGATATGATTCTATATATAGAAAATGCTAAAGAGTTCACCAAAATAGTATTAGAAACAGTAAACAAATACAGTAAAGTTGCAGGAGATAAAATTAATGTAAAAAATTCAACACTTTCCTGTATACTAACAATAAAACTTCAGAATAAAACCCAGTTCCTTTTGTAATCACAACAAAAGAATATAATATCTAGGAATAAACTTAACAAAGGATATGAGGGACCTATATACTAAAAACTACAAAGCATTATTAAAAGAGATTTAAAAAGACACAATAAAATTGAAAAATAGTCCATTTTCATGGATTGGAAGAATCAACATTGTTAAAATGTCCATATTACCCAATGCAATATACAGATTTAATGCAATCCCCATCAAAACCCCAATGTCATTTTTTAAGAAAATAGAACAAAAAGTCATCAGATTTGTACGCAACCACAAAAGAACAAAGCCAGAGGTATCACACTACCTAACTTTAAATTATACTACAGGACAGTCACAATCAAAACAGCATGGTATTTGCAAAACAAACAAACAAACAAACAAACAAACAAAACTGACATACATACCAATGGAACAGAACTGAGAGCCCAGAAATAAAACCACACGAGTATGAGAAAATAGTTTCTGACAAAGGAACCAAGAGCACATAGTGAAGAAAGCCTCTTCAATAAATGGTGCTGGAAAATTGGAAAGCCATATGCAAATAATGAAGCTAGATTATAGTTTGTGTCCATATGCAAAAGTTAATTAAAAATGTTTCAAATACCTAAGTATAAGATCTGAAACAATAAATTACATAGAAGAAAACACAGGATCTAAATTTACAAACTTTAGTCATATAGAACATCGTATGAGTTTCATCCAAAGACAAAGGAAGTAAAGGAAAAGTATATAAATGGGTCTATAACAAACTAAAAAGCTTCTGCAAGACAAAAGAAACTGACAGTAAAACAAAAAGGCAACCAAATGAATGGGAGATGATATATGCAAACAATAGTTTCAACATGGGGTTAATACCCAAAATATATTTTAAAAAACCATGCAACTCAACACCAAACAAAAAATGCAATCAAAAAAAAAAAAAAAAAAAAGAAGACTTACATATGGCCAACAGATATATGAAAATATGCTCAACTTCACTAATCATTATGCAAGTGCAAATCATTACCACCTCACATCTGCTGGAATGGCTATCATCAACAAGACAATGACAGGGGTTGTGGAGAAAAAAGAACATTCATTCACTGCTGGTAGGACTGTAAACTGATAGAGCCACTACGAAAAACAGTATGATGGTTCCTTAAAAAATTAAGAATAGAATTACCATATGACCCAGAAATTCCTCTTCTGGGTATCTACCTGAAAAACCTGAAAACATTTGTTTGCAAAGATATATGCACTCTTATGTTTAGTGCAGAACTCACCGTTCATGGTGGCCAAGACATGGAGACAACCAATATCCTAAGATAGAGGATTGTATAAAGATGTGGTATATATATACAATGAAATACTACTCAGTCATAAGTAAAGGTGAAATATTGTCATTTGCAACAACATGGATGGACCTTGAGAATATAATGGTAAGTGAAATAAGTGAAACAGAAAAAACTAAGAACCATATGATCTCACTCATATGTGGGATAGAAAACTGAAACTCATAGACACAGACAATCACATGGTAGTTACCAGAGAAAATGGGGGTGAAGGGACAGTAAAGAGTAAATGAAGCCAAGTATATGGTGACAGAAGGTGATCTGGATTTGGGTCGTGGGCACACATGCACTATACCAATCATGGATCACAGAAATCTACACTTGAAACCTATATCTTATGAACCCATGTCACCCCCCAAATGTTATTTTTTTTTTAATTAAACATGGGCAGAAGACCTGAATAGATTTTTTTTCTAAAGTGACATATAAACAGTCAACAGATACATGAGAAGGTGTTCAACATTATTAATCATCAGAGAAATGCTAATCAAAGCCACAATAAGATATCACCCCACACCTATTAGAATGGATATCATCAAAAAGACAAAAGACAGCAACTATTGATGAAGATGTGGCAAAGCGGGCTGCTATGAACTATTGGTGAGAATAGAATTTGGTGCAGCTACTATAGAAAACAGTATGGTGGTTCCTCAAAAAAAATTACTAATAGAACTACAATATGACCCAGTCACCCAACAATCCCTTTTCTATGTATATATCTAAAGGAATCAAAACCACTGTCTCAATGAGTATGTGTACCAATCCCCCATATTCATTGCAGTATTATTTACAATAGCCAAGACTTTGGAACAACTAAATGTTCATCAGCAGATGAATGAGTAAAGAAAGAGTAATATACATCTACAATGGAATATTATTATGTCATAAAAAAGGAAATCCTGCCACTTATGACAGACAACATGAATGAATCTTAAGAGCATTATGCTATGTGAACTAAGTCAGACAGAGAAACATAAATACTAAATGATCCTGCTTATATGTGAAATCTAAAAACAATAACAATAACTGCAATGACAAACACACCAAATTCATTGAAAGAGAGAGTGTACTGATGGTTGCCAGTGGCAGGGGATGGGGGAAATATGAAAAGGTAATTAAAAGGTACAAACTTCCAGATATAATGAACAGGTTCTGGGAATGTAAAGTACAGCAAGTTGACTATAGTTAATAATACTGAATTGCATACTTTAAAGTTGCTAAATGTATATAGATCTTAAAAGTTCTCACTACACACATATACACACCCACACCCACACCCGCACACACAAATAACTATGTGAGGTAATGGGTATGATAACTAACCTTATGTGGTAATCATTTTACAGCATATATCATCATTATACCATATACCTCTAACTTACACAATGCCACATGTCAATTATATCTCAATAAAGCTGGAAAAAATAAAATTAGCTGCACAAGAAACGTACAATACCATGATTCTTATAGCTCATAAATGAAGAAAACTAGATAGAATTTATCCCAAGTTTTAAAAAACTAAAAACTTTACATTATAACAAGTTGAAGTGGGAAAAAATACTTTTCTAAATTTTAAAAACAAAAACATTTGATTCATAGCAGACTGAATTATCTTTTTCATCTCTCTATAGAAACATTAAAGAAAATAATTTTGTCATGTAAAGAGACAAAAAAATTAAGCATACTATAGGGGAACATCTTTAATCTGATAAAAGACACCTATGAAAAACCTACACCTAACATAAGACTGAATTCTTTTCCCTCTAAGATTAGAACAATGCAAGAATGCTTCCTCCTACCAGTACTCTTCATGTATACTAGGAGTACTAATCAGTGCAATAAGATAATAAAAATAATTCAAAGACATCTTTCTCATCTTGGGGAGGAAGAATTAATATTGTCTTTATTTGAAGATGACATTATTGCCTGTATAGAAAATTCTATATAATCTAGATAAAGCACCTATAACTAATAAGTTAGTTTAACAAAATTGTATGATAAAAGATTAATATAAAATTTGTATTGTATTTCTGTATTCTAGCAATGAACAAGAATAAATTGAATATTTAAAACACAATACCATTTTCAATATAACCCAAAATATGAAATGGATTAAAATATGCAAACTCTGTACCCTAAAAACTAAAGAAACAATGCTGAGAGAACTTAATGAAAACCAAATATGTAGGCAGATATACCATATATTTGGTTGAAAGACTAAAAACTGTTAAAATGCTAATTACCTCCAAATGGATCTACAGGGTCAATGCAATCGCAAACTTCCCACCATATTTTATTTTGTAGCTGTTAGCAAGCTATTTCTAAAATTTATAAGGAAATGCAAAGTACAAAGAATGGCCAAAACCACTATGAAATGGAAAAACATAGTTGAAGGATGCGTTAGTTTCCTGTGATCACCTTAACAAATTACAGCAAACTGGGTGACTTAAAAAAAAAAAGAAATTATTCTCTCACAATTTTGGGGCCAGAAGTATTAAGTCATGTGTCAGCAGGGCTGTAATCTTCTAGAAGCTTTAGGGGGGAATCCATTACTTGCCTCTTATTATATGCTTTCTACTTGTCAGCATTCCTTGCTTTGTAATCTAGTGGCCACAGTACTCCAATTCCACCTCCGTGATCACAACACTTCCTCCTCTGTGTCCACTTTCCCTTTAGTGAGTCCCTTATAGGAAGACTTAAGGACCGAGGGCCCACTCGAATAATCAAGCATAATCTGCTGATCTCAAAACCCTTAACATAATTGCATCTGCAATGACTCTCTTTTTCCAAATAAAGTAACATTTACAGGTTCCCTCTGGATGTGTATTTTGAGGGGCTAACATTCAGCCCACTGCATAGAATTTTTACTATCTCACTTCAATACTTCTTACAAAGAAAGCTACAGTAATCAAGACAGTGTAGTATTAAAGATTAATAGAGAGGTCAATGGAACTTAAAATATAGAAATAGGCCCACATACAGGGGTGGGCAAAAGTAGGTTTACAGTTGTGAGTGTGCAACAGTTTATTCTTATTATTTATTATTTATTGTGTTACTTATCTGTATTACAACTGTAAACCTATTATTGCCCACCTCTGTACATAGGACCGATTGACTTTGTTCTTTTTTTTTTCATTTCTTTTCAAATTTATAAGTGGATGAAACAGCCATGTACATTTATGCAATGGAATAGTACTTGGGCATAAAAAAAGGGGAAAAGTTTACTGTTTGACACAGCACAGATGGACCTGGAGAACATTATGTTGTGTGAAATAAGCTGTTTAGGGAAAGACAAATACCATATGATTTCACTCATATTTGGGATCTAATGAGCAAAATGAACAAACAAGAAAAATAGAGACAGACTCATAGATAGAGGCAGGATGCAGCTATGGGCATGGGGGTTAGCAGATAAGAGTTATTGAGAAAAAAGGAAAAAGGACTCATGGACATGGACAACAGTGTAGTGACTATAGGGGGGGGTGCAGTTTAGGGGGATAAGTGGTAATGGAAAAAATACCATGCAAAAACAAACAAACAAACAAACAAAAAACAAAACAAAAAGAAGTGAAGTCACTGCTCTTGTCTGAGGAGATGCTCAGGGTAGGAGACCCAGGCAGTATCTTCCTGACGACAGAGCCCAGCTGCACTTGGATCCCTGATAGCCAGGGGATCCAGTCTAAAACTGCCCTTTCCCAGCTCCCTTGGTTAGCGTCATTTGCAAGGGAAGGATGTTCTGTTGTCACCTGCTGGTCATGGCTGTGGCCTCCAAAGAAGCAGCCATGATACTTTGTTAAGCCCTGGCTGCCACTTGGTCTGGACCCAGTCCAGGGCCCTGTGGCCCTTTGATTCATGGGACCCTGAGGTAACAGAGGGGGATTCAGGGCAGCTTTATTGGGATCAGGCCACCACTCTGACCTGAGCAACCCTATGCCCTATGTCCCCTCCCCGTGTGTGTGTGTGTGTGTGTGTGTGTGTAAGCAGAATGCAGAAGGGGGTTCACATGGGAGGAACTGCCCTGAGTAGGAGCAGGTGAGAAGTCCAGTGGTTCAGTCGAGGTTACATCCCAGGTCCAGGCAGGCTGGCTGGCTGCATGTGGAGTACGGGCGGTGTCCTCTGCGTGGGGTTTACCCTGAGCCCTGGAAGTGACTCGCTTCTCCTGGGCAGAGTCCTATGCACACACAGCTGCCCACGGGGAGCAGGCGACGTGGGGGGCAGAGCAGCAATGGCTAGGGCCGGCCTGGCTTGAGGCCTCCGGACAGGCTGCTGGTTACTGTCACTGCAGAGCTCAACCCAGGTCACAGAGGAGCAACAGCTGGAGGACAGAGACCCTGCCCCATTTGTGCCAGTGAGGGGCAGGTGAGCCACACCACCACGGGCCAGACAGAGCAGGCCCAAAGTAAATGTGGCCGCTGGCGGGCTGGGAAACCAAGGCCCAAGGGGGGAGAAGAAGGACGCCTCCCCCGGTGCCGCCCACGGTCCCCAGCAGCTCAGGATTCTGCACGCCAGTCTGGAGCACGGTTTCCCTGATAAACACACCAGGCTGAGCTGGAGTCGGAGAAGGCAGAGCCAAGGGCGAGACGGCAGGGGAGGTGGGGTGGGATGGGGGTCGTAGGTGACCTTGCTGGAAGGGTCAGTGCCGGACCCACGGGAGACCCACACCAGTGTGTGGGACCAGAGCACACCCACCTGCTGGACTGCGTGTGGCTGCCGGCGTGCCAGGGTGGCGGCTGAGTGCTGTGTTTGCGGGGCGCAGGGAAACGTGGACACATGCATGATCTTTTCTCCTTGCCCAACTCCAGCACCAGCCCCCAAGGCCAAGCCAGCTCCCGTGTTGACCCCTCTCCCACGGCAGGAAGCACAGGCAGCAGCAGAGCTGCAGGCTGACCCAGACCTGGAGTGGTGTCTGCTCCCGGGGGGGTCTAGCCACCTCCGCCAGCTGCTCCCGCGGAAGCTCTGGAGCTGGAGCTGCCTCTGTCGCACCTCCTGACGGGACTGGGGCCCCACAACCCGGCCTGAGGAGCCCTCCCACCTGCCCGGGTCCTGCCATGGAGGGGGCGCGTGCAACCAGGGCGCCCTAGAGCCGCTTCTTCAACCAGCTCTCCCACTCCCATCGGAAATTGTTTTATCCCTATGCTTTGACCTTCTTCTAATTTCTGTTATCCCTTGATTTTCATCACAGTGTGGCTTATTGAAGTTAAGAAAAAAAAAAAAAAAGGTATTGTTTATATTTTAAATTGTGTCATTCCTGAGCATGAGGTACACTCATGATGCTGTACAACAGATCTAGCTACAAATGAGCCATCCTCATTTGGGGTGCAAAAGAAAACTCCCCACCCCAACTACTTACCCCTTACTCCTCCCAACCATGGCAACCCCTGATGTGCTTTCTGCCTCTGCTCATTTACCTATTCAGGGTGTTTCCTATAAATAGAATCTTTCAACAGGTGCCTTTTTGAGTTGATCACATATTTGGGTTTGTTTTTATTTGAAATAGAATTTTTGGTTATTTGAAAGAAAAATCCCAGGTGGATTAGAGATCAGATGTAAAAAAAAAAAAAAAAAAAAAAAATATTTTGAAGTAAGTGTGCATCATCTTGGAGTAGAGCAAAAACAGAAATTTCAATTGATAATAGTTTCAGCTCTGTTTCCCTCCTGTCCTCACTCAGCCAAGCCTTGTGTGATCGTGTTAGTCTCTGCCTTGGGTCATAGTCTCTTGTGGCCTAGAATTCCTGTGCTTCTCCCTTCACCTTACCCTTCCATTTTCACCTCGCTGACCCACAAACATTCCGTGTTATTAGTGCCTCTGTAAACCTTCCCATTACAGCTTTGCAACTTTGGCCTACTGCTTTTCTGTCTGTTCTCCAATTTGGCCATCCCACATTGTTTTAACATCAACTCATTTTGAGACTGTCTTCAGGATGTGTACTTCATGGCCCTACTTATACTACATCTAGAACATAGCAAATGCTTGTGTTAGATGTGAATAACATAGCTTTGATTCATAAAACATATGTAAATAAGTTTTCTTTTTATTTCAAATGCTGGTTGTGAGCCACTTACAGAAATTTAAATTATTTTTTAGGAAAAAAATTTTAAAACAACTCAAAGAGGATTATATACTTTAGAAATACCAATCTCCAGCATAGCTCGCAACATATGTTGTGCAATATTTAAAGGGATAGTCAGACTTTAAACAATATGTTATACAGATTAACAAATTTCTTTGAAATTCTGGATAGACTTGGCTTTCAGTATGTTCATTGTGCCTTGTAGGAGCACTATACACATTTCAAAATGCTTTCATATACATTTTACTATATGTTCAACTATAACAAAATTAAGGTGGGTATTTATTTCCATGTTGTAGAGTTGTATCTACCTCAAGGTATAGTGAAATTCCTGCTACTGGAGATGTTGAAGTTGAGGCTAAATGACCGACTATCCCAACTGGGCTATTATCCATTTTCAAAAGAAAAAAGAAAAAAAAAAAAAAAAAAGACCGCATTAAAGTCAGTCCTACTGTCTGTTGATAACGACCTTTTAGGAGGAGTTATTTTTTATATAGGTCATATGTAGCATAAAACATAAAACTTTCATTTTTTCTTTAAAAGTACTGAGCTATACTATCCAAGTAACTAATTTCACCAGTTATTCTTAATGGAACTAGCCCCTTGTAATTCAATTCATGCTTTTTCTTAGTAATTAAAAAAATTAAAAAAAAGAACAACATACCTTAGTTGTATTTTTATGTAGGTCTTTTTCCATCTTCAATCAAGTACTATTTAAATGAGCTTGGATGAAAATATAGTTGCTGGCAAAAGTGTGAACTGCAAATAAACTTCACAGAGCAAATGCTCTGGTATCAGAGGTCCATTGCTACAAAGGGCAGGCAAGTACCACTTTGCATTAGACATACTATCACTTATAGCTCATCTTGTTGGCATAGGAATGAGTCAATGCAGGAGGTAGCAACCAGAAACACCAATGAGCATCTCCTGAACAATAGGTGTCACTCTTCCTCTTGAATCTGCACATTATTTGCTTTGGAAGAGCTAAGGAGGTTAGTTTTGCTATACACTGTTTGTAGACATTGTCTTCGTAAGTATTTTATTAGCATGGATAGAAAATAGTGTCTCCCTTGTTTC
This sequence comes from Noctilio leporinus, assembly GCA_004026585.1. Taxonomy (NCBI): domain Eukaryota; kingdom Metazoa; phylum Chordata; class Mammalia; order Chiroptera; family Noctilionidae; genus Noctilio; species Noctilio leporinus. The sequence continues at coordinate 258,421 of PVIW01001353.1, read as the reverse complement.
GTATAGACAATAATCACCCACTTTACAAATTGCTGATTGAAAAGATCATGCCCATTAACATTTGTTGAGCAGCCTGTGGGTACAATGGGCAATAACAGGAAGAAGAGAAAGGAGAAATGAATGATAAAGTGAAGGGCAGGTTCTAGAGAAAGTTTTAAAACTGCCTATCAAGACTCTTAGACTATGTGTGCTAAAGAGGCAACTTGGTAAGTACATTTTATTTACTATTAACTGAAACACTGGGATAGTTTTAAAAGAGGATTTTAAAAGGCCCAGACTTAGTATGTTTTCTCAAAGAATTAATGGTCCAGATGTACAGACAGAACACAAACATGTAAAAAGTAATTGATAATACCATTCCATAAAGTAGGTTCAAATGAGTAATGAAGAACATAATAGCTATGGATGTGGACAACTGCCTAAGGAATAATATATGATTTCTCAGAAGGAACTGACTTTGAGATGGGGCTTTTAAAAACAGGCAACACTTGATACCTGGAGGAGAGAGGGGGAGGTTGTACAGGAAGTCAGGATTAAGCTTCTAGAACTTTTGTTTATAAGGGCTATACTGAAGAGGATGGAGAAGCCGTGGCAGGATAATTGGAGGCAACCCCCAGAAGATGGTTTGGGACATGACTGTAAAAAGCATTGACTAATAATAAAAACATTTTTTCCCTAATAGATTCTACAATACAAACCAAAACCATAAGGGTGACAAAATATTTTTTATCTTCCCCTTTTCTGCTAGGAGAGTTTGTTTTTCTATGGTTTTTAATAACTTCTTCCAAACACTGACTTTTATTTCAAATAACAAACCCATATATATATTGGGTAATACTTTATGATAAGCATTGGGCTAGGTAACAAAACTGTATTCAAGAGCTTACTCTGGGAAAATAGAAACCTAGAATGCCAATACCTCTAATTCAGGGCAGGGCAGAGGCTACTTACCACTGTAAGGGAGGTTTCAGGTGAGATGGGATCAGTCAGATAAGGAAGTATTTGCATCTGGCTGAATGCAGCAGCACACATGCATTCTGACCCTTTTTTTTTCTATATTTTGGTCATAGTGCCTGAGATGGTACCACCATGTGGGTTTGAAAGCTCTTCCAAAGAACCTTTGCATAAGAGAAGAACTGTCAAAACCCAAGAAGTGGTGCAATTTTAGGTTCTCTGACTAAAAACTGGGGAGACATTTAAGGTGAAGACTAGCTCCAGGGTATTTTACTTCATCTTTATCACGTGACTGCCACTATGCCTGACTAGCCTCATTGGAGTACTAGGAATCCTTACCTCTGTTCACTATAAACAGTAGGTTGCATTGGGTAAATGTGCCGCCATTTTTTTAGTAATCCATTCATCTATTGATAGGCAGTTAGGCTACTACCAAATAGTGCATAAATTGGTTTGAATTGGAGTTTTCAGATTCTTAGTGTATACTCCCTACAGTGGAATTGCTGGGTCAAAAACCAATTTCATTATTAATTTCAGAGGAAATTTCATACTGTTTTCCACAGTGGCTGCCCCGGTCCGCACTCCCACCAACAGTGCACTAGGGTTCCCTTTTCTCAACATCCTCACTAGCACTTGTAAGTTGATTTATTAACAATAGCCACATTGACAGATGTGACATGGTGTCTCATTGTGGTTTTAATTTGCATCTTTCTGATGGTTAGTGATGTTGAACAGTTTTTCATGTCTATTGGCCCTCTGTATATCCTCTTTGGAGCAGTGTCTGTTCAGGTCCTTTGCCCATTTTTAATTGAATTATTTGTCTTCCTTGTGTTAAGTCATATAAGTTCTTTATATATTTTGGAGATTAAATCCTTGACTGATGTATTGTTGGTAAATATGTTCTTCTATATAGTCAGTTCCCGTTTCATTTAGACAATGGTTTCTTTAATTGTGTAGAAGCCTTTTAATTTGATATAGTTCCATTCGTTTATTTTTCCTTTATTTTCCTTGCTCTAGGAGATACATCAGCAATTACAGTGTTATGCAAGATATCTGAAATTTTACTGCCTATGTTTTCTGCTAGGACTTTTATGGTATTGCTATCATAGCTTATATTTAAGTCTTTTACCCATTTTGGGTTTATTCTGGTGTATGGTGTAAGATGGTGGTCTACTTTCATTTTTTTGCATGTACCAGTTCAGTTCTCCCAACACTATTGAAGGAACTGTTTTTACTCCATTTTAGCTCCTGTCCCCTTTGTCAAATATTAATAGACCATAGAGACCTGGGTTTATTTCTGGGCTCTCTTATTCTGTTCTCTTGTTCTATGTGTCTGTTCTTATGCCAGTACTAGGCTGTTTTGATTACCGTGGCCTTGTAGTATAGCTTACATAATCGAATACTGTGCAGCAGTAAAAATGAAGGGATTCCTACCTTTTGGAACTGGAGACTATTATGCTAAGTAAAATAAGCCAGTTGGTGAAAGACAAATATCATTTGATCTCACTTATAAGTGGAATCTAATGAACAAACTAACAAGCAAAGTAGAACCAGAGGCATGGACTCATGGAAAATAGGCTGAAGGCTGTAAGAGGGGAGGACTGAGGTGAAAGGATTAAAGAGCAGAAACAAAGGATCCATGGACATGGACAAAGGTGTGGGGATTGACTATAGAAGTAGGGGGCAGGCTGGGTGGAGGGGGCAAAGGGGAAAAACTGGGACAATTGTAACAGCACACATAATAAAACATATTTTTTAAAAAGCATCAGGTTGCAGATATTTGAGCAAATCTGTGGGCCTCTGAGTCATGCTCGCGGGTAAGACCATGGGGCTTCAGCTCACTAGGAGAGAGAGTCTACATAGGCAACTCTCAGAGCTGGTAGTGATATTCTGGAATCAATATCTATGTATGGGGAAAATGTCTACATCTGCTTTCATAGTTAGAAGAAAGGTACTCCCTGACTTTTCAAAGAAAACATTTATTATTGAAGAGTAGGAACAGGGAAGTTTCTATCAAACTGACAGGCAGGAAGACTTGCCAGTATGTGGCAAAAGAATCTCTCTCCTACGAAGAATGAAAATATCAATCTGGTTTAGAAGTAGCACCACAAAGGAAAAATGAATTAACAAAATAATTTCTCCTTTATTCAAGTTAATGCGAGTGAGGAAATTGTTTTCTACCATTAGGGTGTTAAAATGATGGTTCAGGCCCTGGCTGGTGGCACAGTGGATAAGGAGCCGGCCTGTGAACCCAAAGGTTGCTGGTTCAATTCCACAGCCACGGCACATAATGAGATTGCAAGCCAGGTCTCCAGCCAGGTCTGTACCTGGAGGCAGGTGAAAAAAGCAACCATACATTGATGTTTCTCTTGCTCTCTGCCTTTCTCCATTCCCATCTCTCTAAAAATAATAAAATCTTTTTAAAAAATGACGGTTCATGATATGCTTATCACATATCATGGCAACTTAAAAAATCTGCATAGTGATTTTTGATTAAACATTTTTATTAAAAATTGTTTTCCTGCATAAAAAGCTTTGCTATAGGTGGAGAAAATATTATGCCTTTTCCTTGTTTTACAAAGAAATAGGACCAAAGAAATTGCTTGGCTAGAATTATATATCTAGTAAGTTCCAAACACATATTCTTTCCATATCACAAAACTAGAGAGCTTATAAAATGGCACTCCAAACTATTCCTTTCCAAAATTAATGGAGGTTAAAAATTGAGACATAAGATCTGAGTAGATAAAAAAAAATTTAGTATTTGAGAAATAAAGCATTTTCCTATCAGTAGAAAAGAAATGGATGGTTTAATAAATGGCCTTGGAACATTATTAAATTATCTGAAAAACAGGTCCCTTCCTCACATCAAAATAAGTGGCAGTAATTTAAACACAAAAGGTGAACCTATAAAAGAACTAGAAGGAAATATAGATGACTATTTCTATATCCCCAGTATGAAGATGACATTAAATATCAGAGCAAAGCAAAAACCATGAAGGAAGCAAGTGATGGATTCGATTACATAAAATATAAAACTTCTTTAAGTCAAGTAACTATATGCAGAATTCAGGCAAACAACTCACCTGAAAAACAATTGCAAACTACATTGTACATTATTGTTATAGCTAATAGATGAATATTTCTTACATATCAATAAAAAGTAAACAACCTAAAAGAACAATGAGAAAATGTCTTGAATAGTAAAGTTACAAAGGCAAGAGAAAGAACCAATAAACATGAAATATTTAATCTCATTCTAATAGGAATTAAGTAACTAAACTCAAAGGTGAGCTGTGTATGTTCAAATCCAGTTTGGTGAGAAGTTAAAACTTTTTTAACCTAGAGTAAGTTATTTAGTTTAACATTTTAACTTATGAAAAAAGGTTAACTTCTCTGAGCCTCATTTTCTTTACCTGTAATACGATGGCATTAATAGAGCACCTCATAATATTGGGAGGATCAAATGATTTAATTTATTTTAAGTATTCTAAAAGTTATTTGGTGTATAGGAAGCATTTAAACTTTTTAGGTAAATTAAAATAATAAGAATCAATCTTTCATTTTTTAAAATGTCAAAATTTATAGATGTGATAAATGGAAAATTAGACCTTCATATGCACTGTTTAGTGTGAGTTGATGGAGTCTTTCAAAATAACAAAATGCTTCAAATTTTAAAATGTACCTATCCTTTGATCTAATAACGCCTTTCTTAGATATTTGTTCTGAGCAAATAAGTAACATTTACAAACATGTTATTTTCATTATGAAAAAATTAAGTAATTTAAGTATGCAACAGTATGAAAATACTTAGATATATTAGGATATACATATATATACATTTTTAAAATTTTATTGTTGTTGTATTACATTCATCCCCTTTTTGTTCCCCTCTGTCCCCCTCCCCACCCACCCATTCCCCCCAAAGTCAACCCCACCTGTTGTCCATGTCCATGGTTCCTTTATACTAGGTTCTTGAGGATATACATATATTTTTATTGCAGTATAATTGGCATATTATATTGTTTTATGCATACAAAATAATTTGTATAAATAATTTGATATTTATACATATTGCAAAATGATGACAATAATAAATCTAGTTATATTCTTTAAAAGTATGCCTGTGGCCCTGCCTGGTAGCTTGGTGGATTGGCACCAGCCTGCGAACCCAAAGGTTGCTGGTTCGATTCCCAGCCAGGGCACATAACCAGGTTGCAAGCCAGATCTCCAGCCAGGTCTGTAGCTGGAGGCAGGTGAAAGGCAAACATACATTGATGCTTCTCTCCCTTTCTTCCTCCCTCCCTGCCCTTCTCTCTAAAAAATAATGAATAGAAAAAAAAATCCAGAATAGACAGAAAATAATGAATTTTTAAAAATCCAGAATAGAGAGAAAAAAATGGGTAATGTAAGAGAGAGGGAATTCCTGGATCAGTGACCTTGAGTAGGCAAGGGAGGATCTAGTGCCCAAAAAGTGTCTTCCTGTGGCTCCCTAGAAAAACAGTTTTATGTATCCACATAGTTTAATATGTTAAAGCTTTGCATTTTACTGGGAGAGTGAATTATAAGGAAGCAGAAATGAGGGTACACGGAGTGTGGTGGGAAAGGAAGGGAAGCAGATATACGAGAATATTAATGATCTGATCCTAGTTTTGTGACAAACAGATTCTTTCATCTTGCAGGACATCTTCAGAGATGCTGTTAGAGAAACTGGAAAGTCCACAAACAGTCCAGAGTTTGTTCAATGGCTTCTCTCTCTTATCTGTCAAAGTTGCCTCCCTTAGGGAAGATGCAAGGTGAGAGGTATGCGATGCGCATAGCCAAGCAGTAAAATAACCAGAAGGATGGTAGATTCTTTGGGCATAGATGTTGATAGGTGGATAGTGGTAGACTTTGTGAAAGTTTTCCTTTGTTTGTTTCTATTTTCTCAATAAAAATAACTGAGCCAAAAAAAGTGATGAAGAGGTTTATTAGACTTGGGGTCCCAGGAGGTTCAAATGGTTATGTGAGAGAATGGAAGGCATGAAAGGACCAGGGAGCCTGGAAGTACCCCCTTGTCTAGGGGTTCTGCAAAAGCTTCCTGGGGAAAGGGATCCTGAAGCTTAAGAATGAGCTGGAGTTAATGGAATGGACAGGGGACCTATCTTCTGGAAAAGGAAACCAGTTGTGCTGACACCTGGGGATCAGGAAAGCAGAGTGCAGTTGAATTATGAGCAAAGGGTAGGAAATGAGTTGTGGAAACAGGTAGCTGGAAGATTTGCTCTTCAGGCTTTATATTTCATGGGACTGTACAAATAAAACCTATAATGAGAAAGATTAAAAATATTACATTACCAAAAAGATATTAAGTCAACAAATAGGTAATTATTCTTCACTACTTAGTTTTGATTAAGCAGCTGGTGGGTCTTTTCTGACAACATTCATAACAAAAATATTTGATGAATTTAGGTTATTGAAGTGCAAGTCAAGGGTTAAGACATTTATATGTACTTGTGAGATTCAGATACAATGAGAATTACTGAGATTTCCAATGAAAGTCACAATTAGTCCCATGAATAGAAAAGTAAGCATAACTGCAATTCACAAATATGGAAAGTATTCATTCCACAAATAACAGACAATATTATCTTTAGCTCCTCTGTACTATTTTCATAGCTATTATTATATCAGAGAGGAATTTAATGATATACTTATGATACTTAGTGTCTTTAGTAGAAGTATCCTAAGAGCCTATTCAGAATTACTCACACACACATCTGTGCACATACATGGACATACACAACTTTGGCAGAAAAACTAGACAAAATGTGAAATGGAAGATGTAAAAATAAAAGCAATTACTATCCTGGCAATAAGAGTTCTTTCACTCTACTTAGCCACATCTCTCTGAAAATTAGAGCATGCATTAGCATCAATTCAGATAGTAATGTGTTTCAATACTTATTTCTCTAGGAGATTTTTTTCCTTTTACTAAATAATCAAAATACATTTGGACATAATGACATCTTAAACTATAGAGAATAAGAGCAAATTTGACAGAGTAATGAGACTCTATTTTTAAAAAAGCCATGCTTGGGGATATCTTCAACTAAACTTGCTAATACTATCCTACTTACTTGTGTATCCTGAAATAATAAATCTTGGAAGTTATTCCTTTGACTTTATTTATTTTTCATTGTGGTATTGGTATGTCTACCATGTTCTCAGAGTTAATGCTAAAAACTAAGAATACCAAAAGAAGTACCTACCCTTGGAGAGATTCCCTGAGAAAACCCTTGAGAACTACAGCTCTCTCTTCATTCCCCCACTCAGCAAGGTAACTGGCTTAAGTCCATGTGGCTGCTCCAAGTGGAAGAGGAGTCTTCTAGAACCACATGAATCATTAAGGCTTCCATCATTGGCCATTAAAACACAGTGGAAAAGTTAAGTCACCGTACTCATGACATGCTATGGTCCGTGGAGGGGGAGAGGTGCTGTGCCCCTGTTAATTACTCCCCTGGAACTGAGCACATGTCTAGCCTTAGTCTTTTCTTTTACTGTTTCCCAAATAATGAGCACTCTAATTGCTTCAGCTGGAGCAGCCCTTGCTCATTTTAATACCTGGCTGCCAGAGTTCTTTCCCTTTCTTCCTTCCTTCTATTCTTCGCACACAGTCTCCACTTCCTCCCCCTTGTTTGGTCTGAATTTGATGAAGGTCTGGTTTTTACTGCCTGAAAGTTTAAGTGGTTGAATTAAATCCCAACTTGCTTTGGTCAATCACCTAGGGAGCTTTTTAAGAATTGGGGAAACATTTTATTTACGACTCAACTCTCCACCTGTGCTGACATGGCATGGAATTTACAGCTATATTGGAAGCGTTATAACCAGCACCTCAGAAATTCCACATTCTCTTGAGCTGCATTATTATGGAACATTTGTCAGGCAGCCAATTGCTATGTCAGCCCCTAATTGATTCATATTAGCATCTGGAGGAACAAAGTGGAGTGAGGGTGGGAGTGAGCCTGGGACCACTTTAGGCTACTCAGTTGTTGAGTTGCCTATAGACATAGGAGATTTCCAAGCAGAATTGAACACAGACACCATAGGGTTTTGTTTGTTTGTTTGTTTTATTTTTATGCAGCATATTTAAAATGCCATATATTAACAAAGCCAGTATGAACTTTGATTACTGTTTGAAAAGTTGAGTGAGCTTCCCCTCTCTGCCATACTGTTACTGAACTGTAAAGAACACCTGACCCTAAAAGGTGGGATTCATTTTTCCCCAGGGAGGGGGGGCAGTGAATAAAGAAACCAAGAAACACCTTTAAAACGTTTTCCTCTGACAGCCTTCATTTACAAAATATGGTAGTTAGCTTTAATGGCCCTCTTTTACACTTAGATTTCACTCCTTCTGGATTGGAAACATAAATCTAACTTACTCATTTAGACACACCTGGTCTGAGGTTAGGTCCAAGTTGAAGAACCTGAATAAATCAGCAAAAGGGGATCATGGTGAGAATGCCCAGGATAACCATTCACTATAGCATTGGTTCTTGGGTGCGTAAATGGGTTATACAAAAGCTCTAAAAGAAGAAAGCTCCCAGAGTGAATTGGCCAACCTGACTTTAGCTGTTGGCATCTTTGATGGACACCCAGTTCCTGCCATTCCCTAAAGTATTATATCTGGCCCAATTCACATACTTAGGTTGTGCCCCTGGCCTCTGTTGACGGGTCAGCTGTATTCACTGTTGTTTAGAAGCTTCCGCAAGAGGTGTAGGTCAGGGGACAGGGTGTGATAGGAGATAAGCATGGTGTGAGTATAAAAACACAAGATGAAAGAAAGGAGTGATTTAGGTTTACTTGGGCCTCTGGACAACCATAGCTAAGAGGAACTCTAGGGAAGAGGTGGCTTCTCTCTACTGCCTCCAAAGAACAAGTGAGTTCCAGAGACCCTAGTTGTGGTGGCAGATGTGGGGCACTGTGGGCCGGGGTGACAGAGCTCCAGGCCACAGCAGAGCTGGGATGCAATGTTTCTTGATCTCCAGACCCCAACTCCAGCCTCCAGTCTGTCAGCAAATCCTGTTGACTGCAAATTCAAAATACATAAACAATTATAATTCTCACTACCTTCACAGCTGCAATTAGCAATGAAGCCTGGAAAAAAAAAAAAAGTTTCCAGAAAGGCAAAATAAAAATAATAAAAAATATATGTATTTAAAATGTATGAATTGCCTAATATTTATCCACTCATTGAACAGTCATGTATTGAGCATTTTTTGCTTGCCCACCATTGTTCCACTTTCAGGGAGTACACAGACAAGCAAAATAAATAAAAGTTGCTACCCTCATTGAACTTATTGCAGAGGGCAGGCAAGAAACAAAATAACCGAGTTAAATATACAGTATGTTACACTGTGACCAATGCTACAAAGAAAAATAAAGCCATGAAATGTGTTTTGCGTTATCAGGGGTGAAAACTAAAATTTTATATGAGGTATCCGCAGAAGATTCAATCATTTGAGCTACATTCCGAAACGAGTGAGGGATCCAGCAATGCTGATGGCTGTGGGCAGAACAAACCTCCCAGAGTAGGAAAGCAGCAAGCGGAAAAAGTGTTGAAGCAAGAGCGGGTGCCTGGAGAGAGGGCCCGGGGAAAGGAATAGGAGGCTGGAGAGACAACACAGGGTCAGATGCTGGGGTCTTCCGGACCACTCCAAGAACTTGGGCCCTTTCTCAGTTGGGCAGGCATAGATATTGAGGTTTTTTTTTTTTTTTTTTTTTTTTAAAGATTTTATTTCATTATTTTTAGAGAGAGGGGAAGGGAGAGAGGCAGAGAGGGAGAGACACATCAATGTATGGTTGTGTTTCACCTGCCTCCAGCCACAGACCTGACTGGAGACCTGGTTTGCAACCTGGCTATGTGCCCTGGCTGGGGAATCGAACCTGCGACCTGTGGGTTCACAGGCTGGCGCCTTATCCATTGTGCTACCAGCCAGGGCTAGATATTGAGGGTTTTTTAAATCAAAGGAATGACTTATATGTTAACAGGTTCATCTAGTGGCTATGTTAACAATAGACTAAAGAGGGCAAGGTTGTAAGCGAAGAGATGAATTATGTGATTATCATAACAATGCAGACAACACGGGACAGTCCTTTTTTAGGTTTCATTGCTAATTCCATGTTATCTTTTGTCCCCTACTGGTTTGGCTCTTATCTACTCACGCTAAACCTCTTTTCATTTCAGAACTTCTCAGGACTTAGATGAATGTACATGCCAGTGATTCACATTTCTTTTTTACTTTCTTTTATTTATATTTTTTAAGAATTTATTTTTATTATTTTTCAGAGAGAAGGGAAAGGAGAGAGGCAGAGAGGGAGAGAAACATCAATGTATGGTTGCCTTTCACCTGCCTCCAGCTACGGACCTGGCTGGAGACCTGGCTTGCAACCTAGTTACGTTGCTCTGGCTGGAAATTGAACCAGCGACCTTTGGATTCGCAGGCCGGTGCCTTACCCACTGTGCCACCAGCCAGGGCTGATTTGCATTTCTTGATCAGGAGCATTCTTACTTTCCCCAGCATTAAGGCTATTGAAATTTCCACTTGGTTTTTAAATAAGTTCCTCATATTATAGAAAATAACATTTATTGTCTTCTGTCACCAAATTTATGTTCTGTGTCTCGGTCAATGGGGCTACCATCCATCTAATTATAAAAGCTAGAACTTCGGTATCTTTACTTCCTCCCTTACGGTCACTTCCAACTTCATTTAGAAGATTTTTTTCTAGTCAGGAAGACATGATTTCTTGCTTCCATCTTCACCCAGCAGATAGAAACCCCTATGTCTGCATGTATGGATGGATGTGTGTGTTATGTACATATACATGATATAGCCCCACTCAGAAATGACATGGACATACCTATGGAACAGATACACATAACCAAAACAAACAAACAAACAAAAAACCCCACCACCAACAACACAGAGCAGTAACAAGCTCAAGTCATAGCTCTATTAAGCTCGAAGTCAGAAAAATGGCAGCTAGAACCAGAAGTTTCACCAGGAGCAAAAAGTGCACCAGGTGTCAAAGGGTACAAAGCCAGGCACATTGCATGACACTGGACCCTGGGGCAGGGCTCTGCACCTGTGGAATACAATGGAAAAAGCAGTGGCCACTGACTAGGACTCAAGTGTTTGTCATTTGTGCACTGGCAGTGCTTGAAGGATGCAGACTGGACTTGAACCAAGCTGCCTGCCAGCTCCTGGAACATCTTTCAAATGCCCCAAATCATCCTTGGCTTTGGAAGTAGGGGTCTAGCAGTGCCTCAAGGCAATCATAAAACCACTATACAAGGGCAAGTGATGGAACAAAACAAAAAAGCAAAGGCAAATTATAAACCTGTAAACAAAAATTTCAAAGCACATAACCAAAACTACCACTAAAAGAGACTGTTAGCAAGATTGACAAGTAGAAGTGTCAGTCTTGAAAAAATAAAAACAACAAAACAATTTATAAATGATTTTGAAATCATGTTGTTTAAGATTGTCAGAGATACAAAAAAGTAAGACTCAGAAAAATAAATTGTGAAACACCAGCTAGTAGACATAACATAAGAAATAGTTACAATCAGAAACAACTAGCAATCATGTATGATGTGAGAGGCTTTGACTTTAAAAGATAGGATATTCTAGAATACAGTTAAAGAACTGAAAATTAAAATAGTACTGACCATTTGCCTAGAGATAACACAGAAGGAAAGTAAATAAAAAATGTGAAAGATTGAGGCTCCCAAATACATATTAAAGGGATCTGAGAATTCAAAAACAAAGATAAGCAGCTTTATGAAAAATAATTTTCCAGAACTAATGACATGAGTTTACCATTAAAAGTGCTCACTTCATGATAGGCATGTTAAGTAAAAACCTGCCTCTAGATCCATTACAATAAAATTGAAAAGAATGAGAGGTAAAATGGAAAGTCTTAACTGCTACCAGCGAGAAAAGATGGATTAGAGCAAATCGATAACAAATAGAACAAATTTCAACAAGGGATTCTGGAAGACAATGGAGTAGTATTTTGAAATGTTAATGGAAAACTGCCATCAATTTAATACTTTATATAAAACTAACCCATAATTCAAGAATGAAGGCAAGATATAGATATCTTTAAACTAGAAAAAGCCATGAAAATGTAGCTCTCAGCAGGTTAAAAGAACTCCTGAGGGATATGGTTCATCAAGAAAAATAAACCAAAATTAATGAAATTAAATATTGAAAAGAGGAGTGATGAAAGAAATGGTAAAAGATGTTGGCAAACTATAAACCATGTGGAAAAATTTTAGAAACATCAGTGAAGATGGTGGGGGTAGTAAAAAGAAGCAAGAACTCAGTATGTAGAAAAAAGATGATTAAGTCATTATCTTAGGACAGAGATTTATCTTTTGTTTTAAAAAAATAGAAAGAGAAGCAGAGAAAAATACATATTAAAATTTTAGTTATAAATTCCCAAAGAATAAAACTACAAAAAAATAGGCTCCAAATTAGCAAGGAAAAATAAAGCAAACACAGAAAATTCCAGCAATCTAAAAGAAATCAGGAAATGGAAAAGATGAAAAAAATCAAAGAAAAATACTAACTAGAAATCAGAACAAACAATGGCAGTCATAATTCCAAATATATTACCAATCTCACATGGTAACAGCTTAAAATCCTCTATTAAAATCTGAAGACTACAATATTAGGAAAACTTTCAGATAAATTCTGATTATAACAGAGATTTTTTATTATGGTAAAATACTAAAATTTACCATTTATTTTTATTTTTATTATTTCTTAATTAAAATATAGTTGATAGACATCATTATATTAGTTTTGATTATACAACATAGTGACTCTACATTTATATACCTTATGATGTGATCACCATGACAGGTCTAGTAACTATCTGTTACTGTACAAAGTTCTAACAATATTTTGACTGTATTCCCTGTGCTATACCTTATATTCTTGACTTTTTAAAAAATTTTTTATTTTTATTTTAATGTATCAATTACAGTTAACATACAGTTAACTAATAAATTATATTAGTTTCAAGTGTACAACATAGTGATTAGACATTTACATAACTTGCAAAGTGATTCCTCTAATAAGTTTAGTACCCACCTGACAACATATATAGTTTTGCAATATTATTGACTGTATTCCCTATGCTGTTCTTTATATTCTATGACTACTTTTATTACTGGCAATTGGCACATCTCAATCCCTTCCCTTTTTTCACATATCCTCCCCAAAACTTCTCATCTATCAATTTGTTTGTTCTCTGTATCAATGAGTTTGTTTTGTTTGGTTTTTTAGATGCTGCATATAAGTGAAATCATATGGTATTTATTATTTTTTGTCTGACTTATTTAGCATAATACTTTCTAGGTCCATCCATATGATCAAAAATGGCAAAGTATCACTTTTTTAATGGCTGAGTCATATTCCATTGTATATATGTACCACTTTTATTTGTCTGTTGATAGACACTTAGTTTGCTTCCATATCTTGGCTACTGTAAATAATGCTGCAATGAACATAGGGAAGCATATGTCATCTTTTCAAGTTAGTGTTTGGGTTTCTTAGGATAAATACCCAGAAGTGGAATTGCTGGGTTCTTCTTTGTCTCTTGGTATAGCTTTTGTTTTAAAATCTATTTTGTCTGAAATTAGTATTTTTGCACAGCTTTATTTTTTTCATTTCCATTTACACACAGTATCTTTTTCCATTTTTTTTAGTTTTAGTTTATGTGTGTTTTTTATTTGAAGACTTTATTTGTAGGCAGCATATGCATGGGGCTTGTTTTCTTATATTTTCAGCCACTTTTATGTCTTTTGTTTTTGTTTCTTTGTTTGTTTTGGTGCCACAATTTAATTTATTGTCTACCTCTACAATGAAACCTTTTGGGAAATCATAATATCACCATTTTTTAAAAAGATTTTATTCATTATTTTTAGAAAGAGGAGTAGGGAGGGAGGAAGAAAGGGAGAGAAACATCAATGTATGGTAGCTTTTCATCTGCCTCCAGGTATGGACCTGGCTGGAGACCTGGCTTGCAACCTGGGTATGTGCCCTGACTGGGAATCCAACCAGCAACCTTTGGGTTCATAGGTTGGCACCCATCCACTGAGCCACCAGCCAGAGCTCACCTTTATGTCTTTTGATTGGAGCATTTGATCCATTTACTACATTTAAGTGATTATTGATAGGTATGTAGTTATTGCAATTTTACTCTTTACAATATTGTTATTTTTTCTGCTTCCTCTTCTTAAAGAAGTCCCTTGCTTCAGTTTCTTATAATTTTGAGTACAGGTGTTTTACATCCTTTGTTAGATTTATTCCTAGCCTTTTCTTCTTTTTGAAGCAATCGTGAATGGGATTGTTTTCTTAATTTCCCTTTCTGATAGTTTATTATTGGCATATAAAAATGCAACTGATTTCTGGATATTAATTTTGTATCCTGCTACTTTGCTAAATTCATTTATAAGTTCTAAGAGTTTCTTGGTGGACTCTTTGATGTTCTTTCTGTATGTACAGTATCATGTCATCTGCAAATAAAGGCAATTTTGCTTCTTTTTGAAGTTGGTTGCCTTTTATTTCTTCTTCTTGCCTGATTACTGTTGCTAGGACTTCTAGTACTATGTTGAATAAGAGAAGTGAAAGCAGACATCCCTGTCTTATTCCCAATCTTAAGGGGAATGCTTGTTGTTTTTGCCCATTGAGTAAGGTATTGGCAGTGGGTTTGTCATATATGGTCTTTCTTATATTTAGGTATGTTCCCTTTATTCCAACTTTGCCGAAAGTTTTTATAATAAATCAGTGCTGGATTTTATCAAATGCTTTTCCTGCATCTATTGATATGATCATGTGTTTTTTGTCTTTCATTTTGTTTATGTGGTGTATCACATTTATTGGTTTGCAGATGTTGTACAGCTTTGCATTCCTGGAATAAATCCCACTTGATCATGGTGTATGATCTTGATGTATTTCTGTACTTGGTTTGTTAATATTTTGTTGAGGATTTTAGCATCTTTATTCAGAGATATTGGCCAATAATTTTTTTTTTTTTTTTGTAGTGTAGTTGTCTGGTTTAGGAATTAAGATAATGCTAGTCTAAAATGAGTTTTTGAGCCTTCCCTCCTCTTGAATTTTTTGGAATAGTTTGAGAAGGAGAGGTGTTAGTTCTTCTTGGAATTTTTGGTAAAATTTTCCCATGAAGACATCTAGTCTAGGGCTTTTGTTTGTTGTTATTGTTGTTTTTGAAGAAATTACAAATAAGTGAAAGTGCATACAATGTTCATAGATAGTAAGAATTAACATCATAAAAATGTCCATGCTATCCAAAGCAATCTATAAATTCAATACAATTTCCATCAAGATTCCAATGATGTATTTCACAGAACTAGAACAAATATTTCAAAAATTTATATGGAACCACAAAAGGCTCTGCATAGGAACAGAATTTCTGAGAAAGAAGAACAAAGTTGGAGGAATCACTCTGCCTTTTATCAAAGAATACTATAAAGTCATAGTAATCAAAACAGCATGGTGCTGGCACACAAACAGACACATAGATCAACAGAACAGAATAGAGAGCCAAGAAATAAACCAACACTTCTATAGTCAATTAATATTAAACAGACAAAGCAAGCATGTACAATGGGCTAAAGATAGCTTATTAATAAATCATGTTGGGGAATTGGACAGTTACATGCAGAAAAGTGAAACTAGACCATCTTCTTACACCACACACAAGAATAAATTCAAAATAAATTAAAGATTTAAAAGTTACCCAAAACATAAAAATCCTAGAAGAAAACATAGGCAGCAAAATCTTAGACATTGCTCATAGCAATTTGTTATCAAATATACTTGTCCCCCAAACAAGGGTAACAAAAGAAAAATACACAAATGGGGCTACATTAAACTAAAGTTTTTGCACAGCAAAGGAAACCATCAACAAAATAAAAAGACAATCTACAGAATGTGAGAACATATTTGCCAAAATATCTGATAAGGGGTTAATATCCAAAATTTATAAAGAATTTATAAAACTCAACAGACACACACACACACACACACACACACACTTCAATTTAAAAAACAGGCACAGGACCTGAATAGACAGTTTTCCAAACAGGACATGCAGATGGCCAACAGACATATGAAAAGATGCTCAACATCACTAATAATTAGAGAAATGAAAATTAAAACCACAGTATGATACCATCTCACATCTGTCAGAAAGGCTATCTTCAATAAATCAACACACAACTAGTGTAGTCAAGAATATGGAGAAAGGGAAACCCTTTTGCACTGTTAGAGGGAATGCAAAATGGCATAGCCACTGTTGAAAGAAGTCTGGAGATACTGCAAAAAAAAAAAAACAAAAAAAAAACCATATATATATATATATATCTTTTGACCCAGTGATCCCACTTCTGGGATTATGTCTGAAGAAACCCAGAATACTAATTTGAAAGAGCATAAGCACCTCTGTGTTCATTGAAGTGTTATTTACAATTGCCAAATATGGAAGCAGCTCAAGTGTTCATCAGTAGATGAGTGGATAAAACAATTATGAAACATTTACACAATGGAATTCTACTCAGCTATGAAAGGAAATTTTACTCTTTTAGAGAGCATAGATGGACTTGGAAAACATTATTCTAAGTGACATAAACCAGTCAGGGAAAGGCAAATACCATATGTTTTCACTTAAATGTGGAATCTAATGAACAAATTGAACTAACAAGGAAAATAAGAGATAGTCTCAGAGAGTAGGATTTCAGCTATTGGGGTAAGTCAGGGATGGAGGTTGAGCTGAAAGAAAAAGTGACTCATGGACATAGAAACAGTGTGGTGATTGCAGGGGGATGGGGTATAAGTGGGATAAATTGTAATGAAAAACATACAGTAAAAAAGTCCCTTTAACATTGTTTTGTAAATTTGGTTTAGTGGTGACAAACTTAGCTTTTTCTAGTCTGAGAAGCTCTTTATCTACCCTTTGATTCTGACAGCCTTGCTGGTAGAGTGATCTTGATTGTATATACTAGTTTTTCATTTCTTCAAATATTTCATGCTGAATCCTGGCTTAAACTGTTTCTATTCAGAAATCAGCTGACATTCTTATGGGAACGCTCTTGCAGAAAACTACTGTTCTGCTGCTTTTAAAATTTTTTCTTTGCCTTTAACCTTTGTCCTTTCAATTATAATGTCTTGAAGTGGGCATCTTTGGGTTTATTTTGTTTGGGATTCTTTGTGCTTCCTGAACTTGTGTGTCTATTACCTTTGCCAGGTTTGGGAATTTTTCTGTAATTATTTCTTCAAGTAATTTTTCAATCTCTTGCTGTCTCTTTTTCTTCTTATATCCTTATGATGCAAATGTTGGTACACTTAATTTTGTCCCAGAGGTACCTTAAACAATACTTATCCTTATTTTTTGAAACCTTTTTCTTTTTGTTGTTTTGGTATGGTGTTTTCTGCTACCTTATCTTCTAAATCACTGATTTGATTATCTACTTCATGTAATCTGATGTTGATTCCTTCTAGTGTATTCTTCATTTTACTTAGTGTATTCTTTATTTATGACTGGTTCTTTTTTATATTTTCTATCTTCATTTTTAGGTTTCCTATTTCTTTGTTAAAGTTCTCACTAATCTACTGTTCTCTTAAGATCATTGACCATTCTTATAACCAGTGTTTTGAACACTGCATTTGGTAGACTGTTTGTCTCCATTTTATTGTTTTTTTTCTGGAGTTTTGTTCTGTTCTTTCAATTGAGACATTTTTCTATCTCCTCATTGTGGCTATGTATTAGGTAGATCTGCTATGTCTCCTGATCTTTCTAGAGCAGACTTATGTAGTAGGTATCCTATAGGACCCAGTGCTACAGTCTACCTGGTCATAAAATCCAGGTGTTTCAGGGTGTGCCCCTTGTGTGAGTGTGTGCTTTACTTGATTGCTGTTGGCACATCAATGTGAGGGATGACACTCACATTGATTGGCTATGGGGAATGGTGGTACCTGGCAAGTCCACCCTTTGGTATGTCATTTGTGGGGCTGGTTGGATCATCTTCTATTGTGGTTGAAAGCTGGTCACTGGATGTGTTAGGTTGAGGCCTCTTGGGAGAGCCTCCGGTGCTAGCCAAGGTCAGCTGCTGCCCAGCCCAGAGCAATGTGGTATAAGCTCCAAAGTGATCTCCAGATGCCTGCCCCTTGTTCTGGGCTTGGAGGCACCTGGAAGAGGCTGAGCAGAAAAACTGAGCCTGGCTGTTGCTAATGCCAGGCTGGGGGCCACTTATCAATAGGTTCAGGGCACACTGAGGCTACTCCTTGTCTGAGGCTTGTGAACCTTTCAGAAATTTTAGAAAAGTCCATAGGAGGAGCCTTGGCTATTTTTATGAAAAAACTGCTGGAAGTGACTTAGTTGGGTCTGAAAATTGTGTGGTCTGGGGTCTTAGGGGATCATCAGGGCAGGGTGACCTGAGCCTGCAGGCTGCATGGTGGGAGGTCTCAGCAAAGGAATAATGGCACCTGACAGGACAAATCTGCTTTTCCAGTTCTTGCCTCTAGGACAGACAATTTGATTCCTCCCCTCATGCTTTTCAGGCAGCTGTGCCAGTGTTGAGTTCAGAGCAAGTGACTCTGTTAGTGAGTAAGTCTTAACACATTACTGACCAGCAATTTAGTACAATAACGAATGCCAATGCAAACACTTGTGTAGCAATCTACAGCCATCTATTCATTAACACATTATTGGCTGACAATTTTATAGCAAAAGCTAACGCAAGAGCAGGCATGAGTTATCAGTCAATGTTTGGGTTTGAAAACAAATTTTTTCGTGAACGGTCAACAATGGAAGAGGAGCATCTGGAACTCCAGAAGGCTCTATCTCACTCAGCCACAATCTCTGTTGTTCTTCACAGCCAGAAGTTATGGGGACTTCTGTCCCAGCACTGGAACCCTTGGCCAGGAAGGTTGGTGTGGGGCTGGGCACCCTTGCACCTTGAGGGGTGCAGGGTCTGTAGCTGAGATATCTCTCATACTTCTTAACTGCATGTGGGTATGGGACCAGCCCATTCTGAGTCTCTGCCCCTCCTCCCACCCTCAACATGGCTTATTCTGTATATTCTTAGCTATAGTGCGCTGATCAACTAGAATTCAGGTGGTTCTCAGTGACGGTTGTTCTATAGTTTAGTTATAACTTTGATGTGCTCATGGGGGGAGGCAAGTACAGCATTTACCTACTCCCTAATCCTCACCGGAAGCCCCAGGAGTCTTATGACTTACGGATCTTATCACTGAAAGTATGTACTCCCCACCACTGTTTTCACCCACTCTACCATTAAACAAAACAAAATGGAAATGGACCCATCTTAACCATTTTTAACTGTACAGATCAACAGTGTTAAGTGTATCACACTGTTGGGCAACAGATATACAGAACTTCTTTATCTTGTAAATCTGAAATTCTATACTCATTAAACAACTTCTGTGCTCCCCACTCCCCCAGCCCCTGGTGACCACCATTACACTTTGTTTCCATAAACTTGACTTTAGATAACTCAGGTAAATGAAATTATACTTTAATAATTGCACAGAATTGAAAATGACAGGATTGTTAACGATACACCAAGCAAATAAAAAATTAATTGGTGTTAAATTGGTAGATTAGCGTTAGATATTTCAATCAGGTTAAGCCGTGAGCAACACTGTTTTTAAGGGGTGGGGCAAGGGCATGGGAAGAAGCAATGATAAAGTAGAGAAAACATACCAGCAAAATACAAGTAGAACTAGAGGAATGTAGAAATTTAGGAAAAAAGCAATAGGCAATGACATGATAGTCTAGTCAAATAGGGATGCATTATCACTTTGAAAGTTAGGAGCAATTTCAATTGATTTTGAGCAAATTCCTACCACTCAAGTTGAAGAGGAATTATGCTTTTGAGAAATTCTAGAATAAGAAAGAGGGACAGAATTTAATGACATGCTACCAGAGGAAAGTAAGTTCTGGTGTCAGGGTTAGGGCCGGCCATTGATGTCAAGCTGTTCGCTTTTAAAAGGGAGCTTAATACATTAATGAATAACAAAGCCAATGAATATCTTGGGCAATTTTTCACATTAAAATTACTATTTCAAGCTGAGGCAGGACAAACCATTATAAATATAGTGAGAATATAACGTTTAAGTGCAATAAACACTATTTCTCAGATAACTAAGGCTTAAAAGGAAGCATTTCAGGTTGGTCTAGAGACCATACTCCATAGTCATTTAGATGACCAGGCTCTTCAACAGGTGAGTGCAAGGAACGGTAGCTCCGGGTGATGCTTTCTAATGAGACAGCTGCAGGAAAAGGGTATATGGTTTTGTGGCACTGAAATAATAAATTAAATCTTTAAAAAAAAAGAAAGAAAATAACTATCTTTTGCCCAGGCTTCTTGGGGGAAGAGTATTAGTTTAAATATGCTTTAAACTAATACGCTGTCTGTATACATATAGACAGCACCCAGCACAGGAGCCACTCAATAAATGTTGAACCACAAGTGAGAAAATGTGCACAATGATAACCAACAGTATGTTGTTACTAAATTCCAACTGTGAGCTGTATATATGTCAAAATAAAACCATGGAGGTGCATATGGGTTGGTCAGACGGTGCTGTATTATCCTGTTAAACAGGTGGGGGGGGCTGGGGAAGGGTGGACTGGAATGAATGAGTGGCAGGTTTTAGATGCTATAGTAGGGCTTTAAGTTTATGTGTAAGGTTTTCTTTTTTTTTAAAGATTTTATTATTTTCAGAGAGAGAGGGTAAGAGAAAGAGGCAGAGAAGAAGAGAGGTATGAGTGTATGGTTGCCTTTCACCTGCCTCCAGTTATGGACCTGGCTAGAGACCTGGCTGGAGACCTGGTTATGTGCCCTGGCTGGGAATCGAACCAGCAACCTTTGGGTTTGCAGGTCGGCACCTTATCCACTATGCCACCAGCCAGGGCCTTAAAGTTTTTAAACAGGAAGGTGACCAATGGAGATCTATTTTAGAAAAGCAATTCTAGTAACAGTGAAAGGAGAGGATGAGGGTGAGAGATACAGGGATAAGACACTGCTCCAAGGGACAGATAAGAGTCTGAACTTGGCTGCGGTAATGGGGTAAGAGCAAAGGCATAAACAGCCTTGAGATAGCTTAGGTACAAAATCAACAGAATGGTAATTACTGATAATTGAACAAGAAAGGGAGCACTAAATCAGGACCAGATAATCAACTTGCTTTAGGACATGCTGAGTGAAGTATGTACCTTGAACAGTCCTAGGTAGTTCAGGTAGAATTAAAAGACAAAATTAGTATCAGTTACAGGGGCCCTCCTAAACTACAGCATTTAACGTATTGTGTTATAATATGTTTTCTTTCCCACTGATAATTAAGACAATTTTACTCAATTCCTGTCACCTATGCAAAATATACAACGAAGTAGAGCGAATAACAGAGGGAAGGTGGGTAAGGGAGTGGTAACGGATAAAGGGGGCCAAATATATTGTGACAGAAGATGATTTGATTTTGAATTGTGGGCACACAATGCAATGTATAGATCATGTATCAGCAATGTAAACTTGAAATCAATATAATTTTATTAGTCAATGTCACCCCAATAAATTTAATTAAAAATTAAAATAAAAAAATAAATTATCCTATTACACAATTCCAATCACTGCAGATTCCAAGAGTGGGAAAGATAGAGCAGGCATTTTGCAATAACATTTGGTTTTCATTCTCTTTGAAAAATACCAGTATAGCATATCTATTGTAATATTCTATTGTAATATCACATTAATTCAGAAGGACTAAAACCCCTCAAGTGTTTACAAAGATCAAAGCACATTTTTTTTCCCCTATCAAGTTTTTTAAAATAGTACCATTGGCTTTATTCTGAGAAATAACTGTCAGTTTCTTTCTGCAGGGACACTGTGAAAATAAGTTGTAAATGTTCTGCAGGTTATTTAATTGTTATAAAATGTTGCCTGCCACAAGTAAGGAATATTTTCCCCCAATATCATAAAAAGACAGATAAGATTATACACAGTAATTATCTTATCATTAGTGTCAATAGTAAAAGAAAAAATACAAAAGCTGTGTGAATATTAGAATATGTTGTACATGTGTAGAAAAATTAAATTGAAAATACTAAGCATTCCTCCTTATAAATAAGCCAAGTGATTTGATATTTACATTAGTTTTTTTTTAAGTCTATGTTATTTTAAGACCTCTTAATACCTACTAGACTCATTTTGTTAATTCAATACGGAGTCTCAAATTATGCACATCCTTTTCCTGTAGTGTCCAGAAGTGAGCTCTTCCTGTTTCTCCAGACAGCTAAGATATGCAGTGCATGAATTTCAGCATACAAAGCAAAAGGGAAAAATTACATTGAAGTAAAGTGAATCTAAGTGTTGAATTTCAGGCATTAATGATTTAAACTTTAGTCCTTAAATCTGGAAAAATTAAATCCTTTAAATAAGTTCATAATTATTGAAGAAGCCCCTAGCAATGCTTGCATCACATCTGGCAATAATAGAGAAATCAACAACAAGATCTGAAAATTTGGCAACAAGATAAAGGCCAAGCATCCGAAATCACTCCTCTGCACTTAGTCACTGGTGGTCCAAGAAAGAATAACTTCCTGCCTTCAACTCGGTATCGAAATTAAAGGAGGGAAATCCTACTGCGCTCTGGGTTCCAGGCTTCTGGCTCACAAACAACCAAACTCTAAATTCCCTGAGCAGGAAAACCTTACCTCAACATCTCAGAGGAGAGCCTGCTTTTCTAATAGTTGTTTTCAATTTAGTTCAAAGACCTGACAAGGGCATACATTCAGTCACACCTTCAACTGGTTAATTTTAAAGCTGAATGTGCTATTAATTTCTTCCATACCAACTCAATTTATCTTGGGCAAGAGAGTTTTCTTTAAACTACAGATATAAACAAGGATTTCCTGGAAAAAAGAATCCAGTTTCATCATCTGAATTATTAAACTTAAGTTTGTTTTATTCAATTACTGCAAATTATGTCACTTAACTCCTGTTTAAAACAACTATTTTAAATAGTTTGTGTTCAAGTAACAGACTTGATATTCAGTTTTTTAACAAGTAGAGTTATGATAACCAAATTAGAAAAACATTTTAATTCTTAACAAATGTTGCAGGACAGCTCAGCATACCTTTTTCTATTAAAAAAAAAAAAAAAAAAAATGCTTATCCAGGAGAAAATCAGTAAGAATAACAAAGAATTCTACTAGCATCCTATTATAACCTAGAAGAGTGGACAATAATCCACATCTGCTACAGCTGTTTTAACTATAGAACTATGCAAACATCCTTGTTATATAACAAAAGGGGTGGTGAATGTGAAACTATTTGGACAAGCACAAGGCATTATTATAATGAAGGAATCATGGCTTGAAGCAGTGACTTAAGTAATGGTGGTTGTACTATATTCCACCAGACTAGAACAAATCTTTTGTTTGAAGGGTTAGAAACTAATGTATCTCAGATCTTTGTAGCTCCTTCTCATTTACTCCCTGCTTTCACATACACTAATCTGGTTTGAGTCTGCCAATCCTGGGAGACTGGCAGAATGGTCATTTTTTTGCTCATGTTTTTATGTGCTGCATATAGTTTTCACCAGTTTGAGACACGGTGATGTGAAATAATTAAGCCTACACACTGCTGAAAACAATAAAAATGGTATTGTATAGATTGGGCTTGGGATCAAAATGATAAATTTTATTAAATGTAATGTGCAAAAATAAAATGAAGTGACCTCTATTTAAAAAAAAAAAAGTACAAGACAAGTATTATTTAAAATGCTTTAGTACTTACTTTCAATAAAAAGAAATCTGGCATTATAAAAATACATAAAATAGTAATGGATTTATATCCTTAATTTACACAAGATTTTTTTGCATAAAACAAAGTTATAAAATAGTTTAAAAAGTAAATCTTATGTGAAAGTTACCCCCAGTATAAAATGTTGATAAATTTTGGTAATTTTGGTCCATTTCTATAAATAAGACACTTTATCCTTTAAAAATTCATAGCGCCATTTAAAAACATAGGATTCTCTCTGTTTTAAATAAAAGTCCACTTGAGGTAGAAGTAGTATGTTAGATCTCTTTGGTTGCCTTCAGCCTATGTGTCCAAGTCATGAGACTGAAAATTTGGAGTCCTGTGGTTTTCTAAGTTCTGTTTGTAGGTACATGTGTGATTTTCTTGCTGAAAATCTGTCCTTTCTTTCCCATCTTCCTCTGATGCAGAGTCCAAGTCCGGGGAAGAATGTGCTTTCAAGTGAAAGGCCTTTGGCTGACCACCTGCTGGCTGTCCAAGGTTGCAAAAGGCATCCAGGGGAGGCCTCCTCAGAGGCTTTCCAAATGTTCCTGAAAGAAAGAAACCCCTTGAGCATATGGCTCCTTTTGCTAACATGGAAAGTCATCAAAAAGTATCTCAAATGCAGCACAGCATCTTCCCCCTTGAACATGAATCAATACTTTCTACAAATCCACATCATGGTACTTGGGTGGCTGCACACCTGTGTTGCGGAGCCAGCACTTACAGAATGGAGCTGAGGATGTTTACATCACTCTTTCCTGTAGTCACTCAATACATGTATGTATCCGCTCTTTACACTTCTCACCACCTCAGTAATACCAATCACTGAGCAATAAAGTTCACATGTGCTCTCCCAGAATCCTGCCTTAGGCCGAAAGAGCTCACAATCTCCATGAAGGCTGTTCAGACAGTAACGTACAAATAAACTCTGCCTGAATAAAGAAAGCACTTTAAAAAGAATTCTTATGCCACGTTCTCTGTTCAGTGGCAAAATATTATTTAACTGACTCAAATTCTTGTCTCAATTGTATACAAGATATTACTCTTTTTTCAAGAAGGACTATAAATACTTATATTGTGATAAAACATAAAATTTCTTAATAGCTGGGTGAAATATTTTAAAATTCCATTTCTTAAACAACAAGTTGTGGTTTATTTTCCCCTATCTCCACTCAGTGTGAGGATGACCTCATTCCCCACCATCGCACTGGTGCCATGCACTAGATTTAAAAAGTCCACAAACGAACCTTGGAGCCAGCCAGTGTCTGCCACCACCATCATGAGCTTTAAGGCTCTGCCAGCTTGGGGACTACCTTTGCCAAAGGTAGTCCAGCCTGGCTGATGAGCGTTAAGTTGCTGCCAGGTAGGACACTCCTACCCTTCCACTGCGGCTTTCGTTCTAAGCCACCAGACATCCCAAACCACAACCCTGCAGTGCACACAACTCCACCCCAAAGGTTGTTGTAGCCCAAAACCACTTTTCCACATGGCTCACCAACTGAGCTCCTGAGTCACTCCCAACACTCCTGTGTTCTAGACGATGCCACACACAGCGTAGCCCAAAAAGTTCCCAAGGCTTAGCTATGGATCAAATGCATAACCAAGTCAAGTCCCCCATGTCTGACTTTGCTTTTGGAAACATACACTCTAATAGAAGATCATCACAATCATTAAAAAAAGCCCCCAAGCCATTTTTCACCAGTCAGGCATCCAAAGCTCTTCCACATACAACGTGGAATATGGGTCCCGAGTTGAAGCATTGAATATTTAAACAAACTTACCCATGAACGAATTACTTGAAGTAACCGTTGCTGGCTCTGAACTTGGACCAAAATCTAAAGAGGACTTCAGACACATGTTTTTCATTCCAGGTCCTTCGTTCTGAGAGTAAGTAGAGCTGATGAGCTTCCTCATGTGGGACGGCCATCCTACGTCACCCACACTCTGTTCACAGGATTCTTCTGAAGGATGAAGACATGGGTAGCCCTCCTTTTTCTTTATGTAACTGGGCTCACAGGGGTCCACTAATGCAGTTCTAGGGTCCGGACCACAGCCTTTTTCATTTGGGACAATATCAGGAGGAGACAGAGTCAGCACTTGTGGGAATCTTTCAGGAAACAGAACTCTGATAAGAAAACTACATACCTGTATGACAGGCTTCAAAAAGATCTGAGCCATATACATTCCCCTTCAAATACACAGGGCCTGGGGATCCCAAAAAGGGACAAAGGAATGGATCTGTGACAGCTTCTACATCAGCTTCACTGCTGTTGTCAATATGGCAGGTCCCTTTAAAACAGGTATCTTAGTTACTGAACCAATTTTATTTAGGTACCATTCAGCATGCTCTCCCACTTTTGGCACTTTCTGTATTTCTAGATGAAAACTTTGCATAGAGTATCATATTAAAAAAACTTGCAGAAATTGATGATTATTAAAACTTTACTGAAGCCTATGGACTGAGTAAACTTGTGATATCTAACCAACAGAGGCTTGGGTAACCATTGCACTAGCTGGGTTGACCTGTTTGCGAGCCCCAACTAGTCGCAAGGGAAACCGATTGGTGTGTGAACAGTGCAGCAAAGCGCTGTGAGCTGAACACATGATGCCGTCAGCCATTGATCCACAAAGTCACGGATGACCAGGACCACAGACTGGTACTTAACCAACGACCTCAATGCTGAGAACAAAGATGGGTTCAGTCCAAAATAAATCCTATTGTGAGTATTAAAGCTAAACAGCCCAAAAGTGACATGCCAGTTAGCAGTGGACACAGCAGTGACATAGCAAACGTCAGAGATGCTGTGCTGAGTCACATGGCTTGGAAGCGGGCATGGGACAGAGGTGAGTGGGGGGGGGGGGGAAGCAAGCTTCCAGATGTGGGGGCACCCTTATGCTCCAGTTCTGTCCCTTTAGACTTTCATCTGTGTCTTTTCAGTAAACCCTGCTGCCTTTGAACAGGCTTGGGCCTCTGCTCTTTGCAACCAAATGAGTGTAAGGAGAATATCCACTTTTAGGCTCAAATCTCTTACCTCTACATCCTCGATCACTGCCTTACCAAGCACTTAGTAATCTTTAAATTTTTTTCTCACCACTGACTAAACTGTGAAAACCCAAAACACATATTCTTCTTTCCCAAGTACAGAGCTCATCACAGAGCAGCCACTGAATGAATGCTTGTGGGCAAAGATGCCAAAATGTTTGAAAATGATGTCAATAGCTTCCACTTATTGAATCCTTAACATGTGCCAATAATCAAGTAGTTTTTCATTACCATTTTGTTTTCTTTTCACAACTTAACAGGAAAGTCAGGAAAGTCCTGGAACTGCCCAAGGATACACAGGGAGTTTTGGAGGTGGTTCCTGAACCAAGCCTGCATGCACTCTTATTTATACTGTCTCCACCATTATTCTTAAAACCATATGGCTCTTAATGCAAGAGTCAAAATTAGATTTTCCAAATAAAATGATTTTTAAATCATTTGACTTTTCAGATCATGCATGAACCCAGTCACTGTCATTTAATAAGGTAGACCATTCAGGACCAAAGAATATTTACCACACACAGTTATTTACCACATAATAATATTTATATTGGAGGAAGAATTAAATTTAAATTAACCTACTTCTCTCCTTTTATGGTCAGAAAAACAAAGTTTTTTCTAGTATTTAAGAAAACTGATTTAATCTTCACTTTACTAGTGATCTTAAGGCCAGGTCCTAAAATCAACATCCGGAGAAAATTAATATTTGAGTTTTCCATTAGATTATTTCAAAACAAGTACAGCCCATGCTCATTTTATACACTTACCATTATTGTCATGTTGCGGTAAGAAAAATCCACCCCCTGAAGAAGTGACAAACTGGTGGTGGCTTCCACTTTCTGAGGACACGTATCCATCCTGTCTGTCAGCCAGTGTTCCCTGAGATGACAAGTAACTAGGGATATCTGCTGGCAGATTTGTCTCATCTACAATAAACAACAGCATTCCATTAACCACGAAGTGTCCTAAGTGGCCCAAGGGCTTCCCTGATGAACAGTATATGCCGTTTTGGTTTCTATACAATCTGATCAATCCACCCCTGCAAAGCCAACTTGATCGTGTGGTACTCAGGAAGGCCAATTAGGGCTCCGCTGCTCTGGGAAGCCTGAGCCAATTTTCTACTTTATCACCTATGGGATGTCCCCCAGTTTCAAAGACAACAAATGTTTAAAAAGAAAGGTTTAAGAATTTCCATTGGGATAGTACCTAAGCTCTTGAATCAATCTTCAAGATTGCTCTAGTCCTGACTGAATATTCTTTATCGGTATAGGGGACTGTACATATATTGGCCTCTCCCATGAATAACTAGCGTCTTCCCTAGATTCATACACACACACACCACAACAAAAACCTACAGCAGAATGTAAACTTCATAACTGAAGGGCTTGCTCCTGATTCTCCGTTACCATCTTGTTAAGAACTTAGGCTGATTTCCACTATCACAGTCAACAGGATATTCCGATGAGGTTTTAACAAAAAGCATTCATCTTTTAAGTGTATTTTGGGCCAGGGTATTATTTTTAGCCAACTGTATTTCTGCAGCTTGAAACAAATGAGTCACCCTTCTGCCATGGCCACAGACTGCAGGACACACACACACACACACACTCACACACACTGCTGTGCCTGTGCCAAGCCTCTGTTTACACACCTGTGTTGGTAATGCTGCAATCTTCGTTCCTCCGCCGTGTGTGGTATATGATGACCACCCACACTAGTGACGTGCCCACCACACAGCAAACCACCGCTATGATCACGATGCCCACAGTGGCCCACCCGTCATCGTCTAATGAGGAGGCGGTCATCTGAGGGGAGTCACAGGTCGGAGTAGGGATCACGCTGAGGCGTACATGGCCTCTCTCAGTGCCGAGCGTGTTAGACATCTCACATGTGTACTTTCCAGCATCGCTGACATCCGAGTCCACAATGATCAGCAGCTGGTTGCCGGCTGCAAAAAAGTGCCTCTCGGTGACCACTAAAGGGCTGTCATCCTTGGTCCAGTTCAGCCTTGGGGGAGGGCTCCCACCAGCAATGCACTGCAGGACGGCTGTTTCTCCCTTGGTGACAGTTCGGTCTAACAGGGGCCGCAAAAATGATGGCGTTTCTGAAATGAGAGGTTGAGTTTTTTATCTCGTAAGTGAAATTAGGTTTTGCATTAAGACCCAGAACTTGAATTTATTCAAATGGCTAGGGAAACTTTTATTCTCCCACAAGTTGCTACGCATGCTTCCTTAAGAGTCTATAAACATATACAACATTTGGGATTTCATTTCATTGTTCAGCTGTCATTTGGTCTTAACACCAGTTAAGGATAACATTTACTATGTTTTAATTTCAATCTCCCTCACTCTCGACAAGGCTGGGGAATGGTGGGAAAGAAGAAAGTAAAACATTTCAGACATTTTTCAGAAACAAAAAATGTATAAAAATCATTCCAAGCACAACAGTGTGTTGTTGATGCATTAAAAAAATCAGAACACTTAAATTTTTAAAGGGAAACTTTCTCATCCTAGGTGTCCAGTCCTATGTTAAAATTCTGGAAATGATTTACTTTTATTATTTGGTATGAACAGGTTACTTTAACTTCTTTAAAGCTATACATATGATTAACATGTTCACACTTTAAAAAAGCATTTGTTTAGGTAAAAGAGAAACAAACTCCGATTTTCCAAATGGTAGGGTAAGCCATGAAAAGGCAAATAGGTCCTTCCCAATATGCTTGTATGCTTATCATCTCATTGATTCTTTATTTTTTTTTTTTTTCAATGTCTCACAGAACAGCAAAATAGCCTTCTGAAGACAAAAGGCAAAACAATGCCAATTCTGTGAATTGTCTCTTCTTCTCATGCGAATCCATAAACTGCCACAGATCGACAGAAAGGAGCTCAATGAGAAGACTCATTGATTCTTTATAGCGGTAAGATAGCGGTAGAGATGGCACGATGGGGACAGCAAACCCTGTAACAAGGGAAAGTACTTCCCCTGTCTTCAGAACGGGGAGCAGATTCACTCACTGGCCACAGACTTGCAGATGGAATGAACTCCTGACTTCAAAGCTTCTGTGAAGCCGTTTGTTCTTTCCAGGACAGGGCCATCTCTTGTGGGTCATCTTTCACCCTCCCAACTTAGGGTCTTTGGGTGAGCAAGGACCTTTAAGACTACTTTATATCATAGCATCTGCAAACAGCCACCTACCTAGGACAGTCAGAGTTGCATTTGCCGAAATGCTTCCAGCACTGTTTTGAGCTGTGCAGCTATATACTCCGATGTCCTCTATCTTCACATCCACGATAAAGAACACGTCATCCTCAGGCATCACATGCATACGCCGCTCCCTAGCAGCAGGGAAGTCTGTGCCCCCATCCTTCTGCCAGGCGATCTGCGGGGCCGGGTGGCCCAGCGCAGCACACTCCAAGCGCGCCATGGCCCCAGCACGGATGGTGAGGTCCATGGGGGTCTTGGTGAAAGAAGGGAGCACTAAGATCAGAAAAACAATGCGGGTATTAGTGCTATGGAGTTTTTAGAGGTTCCTCTTCTTTCTTTCTTTCGACACTTACAAATGTCCCTGACATAGGTAAGGCAGGGGCTATTTCTAATTACAAGACAAGGGATCCAAGGTTGAGCGGAAAGATTAAGTGACTCCCTCAAGGTTACAGAGGTACAGAAATGATGGAGTCAGGATAAAACACAAGTCACCTTATCTTTAGACCGAAGGTCTTTCTGTTATTTTCTAGTTTTCTCAATAATTATCTATGAGGTCTTGGACAAACCAATTTATCTCTTTGTAACCTGACCATTCTGCCTTTTTTTTTTTCTTTTCTGTCCCTCCTGGCTCTAATACTCCATGACTTTAAGTGTGTTTTTCCTACAACTTAAACACAAAATTGTTCTGTGTCAGGTCTCAGTAATCATTTATTCAATGCATTAATCGCCATAAAAGATAAATGATTAAATGACCACATGGCAGGGATCCTACTGTAAAACTGTGTAACTACCAACAAAGCAAATGATATGTATCTTTTATTAAAAGCAGCTAAAACTTGCTGCATTAGTGTTTCCTATATTCTATGCATCCTGCTACGTGCTTTACATGAATTATTTAATGATTATGATACATCTATTAGGTATGAGCTATTATCCCTAATTGATAGATGTAGAAATGGAGGCAAAGAGAGGTTAAGTAACTTGCTCTGAGTCACACAGCCATAAGCAGAAGTGACAGGATTCAAATTCAGATCTCAGTGATGTAAGCGGTGTGCTTGAACACTATACTCATGGCCTCCCACATCAAATTAGTCCAGTGTGAACTCTGCAAGAGCACAAAATGTCCGGTTCACCTCTGGGTTACCTACCATGCTACATATGGGGTTGATGCCAAAAATGCTTGCTTCGATACAAATACCTAAGGATCTTAACTCTGTGGCATGAGAGGTTGAGGAAAAAGGGTTTGGTCGGGAACCATGAGAGCAGAGGACAGGAGGAGGAATAAGAGAAAGAAGAAATTAAGTGCCTTCTGTTTCTAAAAGGTGCCTGGCTGTGCAAAAGGAAAAGTCAGCCCACATACTATTTA
Source organism: Noctilio leporinus (assembly GCA_004026585.1). Lineage (NCBI taxonomy): Eukaryota > Metazoa > Chordata > Mammalia > Chiroptera > Noctilionidae > Noctilio > Noctilio leporinus. Next base: position 226,960 of record PVIW01001353.1, on the reverse strand, counting down.
CTGTAAGCTTGGCTTTGACGGAGTAGGATGAACCAAAGTGATTGGAGATGACACACTGGTATTTCCCCTCGCTGGTGAACTCCACGTTGCGCAGCCGCAGGATGGTGGTGTACTCCATCACCTCGCCACCCTGGGCCCGGAGGTGCGCGTAATTTTCCATTTCAGCATCATGCAGCAACTCGTTGTCCTTTTTCCAAGCGAAAGTCATCGGGGAATCGCTGCTGCTGGCAGCTGAGCAGATAAAGCTCAAATTGGAACCTTTTATTGCTGATTGTGTTTCTGGCTGAACCGTGATCTGGGGTTTAGGGAAATCATCTGTTCAAAATGGAGAGGAGGAAACAACACAGTGTCAGGGCTTGAGAGCCCAAATGCTACTCAGATGTGAACACCAAGAAACTCAAAACAAACAGGGGCTTAGGTTTTACCCTTTGTGTATGTTTCACAGATGGACTAGCAGCCCCAGTGTTGAAATGAGAGCCTGGGAGAATGTTTATAAGGGAATTCATTCACTCCAAGTAGAGACAGAGATCTGTTTATCAATCATTAACTGAGAGAAGACTGGTATTTTGGAATACATTATATCCCAGACCCCCTGTGCTTTTAAAAAGACAAATACAAGAAAACAAATTAGTTAAGAATCTCATAGACCACCTTTAAATGCTACCATTCAGGAAATGCGATTCTCCCCATGTTCTCCACGTACAGGGGAGGGCAAAAATTTAAAAAGTCAAGTATTAATGATAATCAATATTCCTAGAGATGGCAATTAACACCCCATTTACCAAAAACAGAACCCATGTTACAAGCAGTAATTTGGGCATACAGCAGAAAACAATGAACCCTGTAGAAGAAGAAAGGCCTCTGCAGCCCTCTGTGAGGCCCTGGTTCCGCCCGCAGCCCGGAGCGGGCCATCCATCAAGCTGCTGTGCTCCCCTGTCTGAGCGCCATAATAATTAGAGCTAAGCAACTCTTTCATTCCTAACAGTTCTCTGTTCCTTTCTGGAAAAGTTACGTTTTGGAACTTTAGTTTTTCAGAGATGGTCTAAACCTAGAAGGAAACATCTTAGATCTACCGAATGTATTATTCGGGTATCCTGCCAAAATAGCGTGTGAGAGCGAATGGGGTATGGGGGACACTGATAACTCCAGCGCTGCTAATTTCCAGTGCCAGGCCAGCAGGGGGTATGAGTTTCTTCTTTGGTACAATTATCGCAAACTTCTCACCTAGTAAATCAATGTTCACGCACAATGGAGGGAATGAAATATTATGGACACTGGCTATGTGAGGTATGGCAAAAGTAAGTTTACAGTCGTGAATATGTAAAACATAAAGTTTATTCTTCTATTGTTATTATTGTATTATTTTTCCATATGAACAACTGTAAACCTCCTTTTGGTCCACCCTGTTTGTCTCAAGGTAACATTGAGTTCGTATCTTGGAAACAGAGAACTGAGAAATTAGCTCAGGTTCTCATAGAGCAATGCCAAAAGCTTGTTTAGATCTAAGAGCGCCATCAGAAACTCTTGGCAACCTAAAAAAACCAAAACTATATTTTTCTTATACTTATCTAAACAATCTTAGGCAAAAGTTTTAAATACATTTTTAAAGGCCAATGTAAAATTGGGTTCTGTAATATCTTAACACACATGCTAAAATTTAAGCAAATTTTGACTTTATGCTCCACATACTCATTTATTTCTGCAAAGGTCTCCATGACAGTGAATAGTAAACACTGTAGTGAGTAGACAGGAAACTGTATCAGGGAGATTAAAAACTTGGGGTTTTGATCCAGATCTGCTAACTAACTAGGTGGCATGTGGGTAAGCAGGTTTCTAATGCTGAAATACTTAAGATGCTAAAACAACAGACCTTACATTGATTTATAATAAATTCAAACTTTCATTACTTGCAGTGCTTTACCCACCAATAGTAAAAATGTTAGCAGCCTGTAAATCACTGCCTAAGACTCTTCTCTCTCTATACCCCATAGACAGCATTTGCACAGGGCTCTGTTCAGTTTCTTCACTGAACTCCTGGGCAGGGAAGCCTGGGAGCTGGGAACAAAAGGCACAAGAGTTCCTTCCCACTTCACACTGCAGAGATGGAGGTGCACGGAATTTAAGTTAAGTAGAAGAAGGGCTGGCACTCCAGCCTTCAGTTTTCCGAAGATCCAACATCATTCCCTTTCCACCAAAGCACCCTGATGCCAAAAAAAAAGACAAGGAAAACATCTCCTCTGTAAAATTAAAATAATAAGCAAACTATAGATCCACTTTCATCTACCTCAGCAGAACTAGAAAGCTTTATTCAAAGAGCATACATTTATTCAAAACCATTATTTGGACACGTGGGAGAAATAAAAGGAGGAAAGAAAAAACGGCTAGGACAACAGTCACACTCACCACACACAAAGCCATCAGGGCTGATGGCAAAAATACTCCTTCCCTTCAGCAGCTGAGGATGGGCACAACTGGCATTCACAAAGCTCCGAAACTTGTTTTCTGCCACCCACTGCGGGAGCCATTTTAGTTGGCAATCGCACAAAAGACTTGATGTATTTAAATGCCTGTGAGAGTAATTACATTCAATTTGTTTTGTATGAAATGCAGATTTGTACATGTAAACTAAGCTCAAGTAAATATTAACAAAGCCGTGACTATGGAAACACACACACGCCATATAATAATATACTAGGGTCCATCTTAAAATGCAGGAAAAGTGACACGCAATTTTTGTTGTTGTTCTTACCGACCTACTGAGACAGAAGTGCTGATAGACCAAAAATACCTTACTATTGAAAACTTGTCACTACGATTAGGCACTGTACTGTAGTAGGTCTCACAATTTACACGATGAATTTAAATTCATCATAGGAACAAAGAGAAACTTCGGTTTTTAACAAAAGGAACAGATTTTCCTTTCATTACGTCTTGCTTTCCTTTCGCTTTCTGGGATAAAAGTTAAGGAAAATTAAGAACGTGCTAGACTCATTTTACAGAAACATAAGCTCCAATGATACACCCCACGGTGGTTTTCCCCTGCTCTGCTTTATTGAAAATATAGAAGGAAAAGAAAAGCTTACAATTGCTGAAGTTTCTTCATTTGTGAAAATGCATTGCCTTGTAAGGACATGATTGCGTTGTCACTGAGGTCTCTGAAAACAATCAAATCAAATACATTAGAGCAAAGTATGGTTTCTGCAAGCCTTCAGGCAAAGGCTGGGCCCACCCTGCCTGCTCTCCTCACCAAACAAATAATCTGTGTGCTGAAATGCACAGAGGGCCAGCTCCTGGTGAGCCCATTAGGAAGCCTGCCTTGGAGAGCAAGGATATTTGCATCAGAGGCTAGTTCTGTTACTGTGAGAGGGATTCTCTTTACCACTTACAGGTTATTTGACTCCTAAGGGCCCAAGCTATTCTGCTTTATTATTTTATTGAATTTCTCATTATTCATGTTAACCATTAGTAATTTCTAAGTACACAAATAAAACTGCTCATAAGTATGCTTTTAAAAAACAATTACGTATGGAATCCTTTCTGTGATATGCACTGTTAAGTAACTTATATGTATTGAGTATTATATTTATTCCTCACGGCAACCCAGAAGATGGCATTATGACCTTGCTCAGCAAGAAAAGGGCAGTGAGATCTGAACCCAATTATTTTTCATTTCACAACCTACGTGTAATCACTAGCCTAGGTCTGCCACACACCACTACCACTGTAAAATGAGTAAGTGTTTAGGCGAGATGTACTTGCTAAAACAAACAAACACTTCAGGCAGAATATTAACACAGAGAGCAAATGTTTTGGGCTGGTTTTATTTTTAACTAGTACTTACTTACAAGCAGTTTGAATTAAAGTACTCACCACAATGATTATTACTCTGTTATTCTTTACAAGGGTTAGAGTATACAAAATGGATTTTGAATGAGACAACTGACCATAAAGACAGAATGAAGATACGAAACGGGCGCAGAAAAAGAGGCTGGGAGAGTCAAGAAGGCTTAGAAACTTGAAGTAGGGGTTAATACTCCACTGATCCACTAATTCCACTTTCCCAGAAATGGAATGGGTCAGATGACAAGGCCTTTTGGCTAATTTCCCTTGTTGCAGTAAGTCCAGCAATTTTAGTCTGCCCTTCCAAATCCTGCTTTGCACAATCATTCTCCCACAACCTGAACTGCTGCACTGTTAGTATGCAAGTCCCCCTCAACCTGACAGGGAGGTCAGAAGACGACACCACCAATGTGGTTCACGGAGAACAGCTAAATCCTCACTCTCAACACATAGCACAGGACAAGCCAAACGTGTATTTGACATGATAACTCCTCTTATCTAAGTTAATAGATATCAACATTTCTGGCCATAGCATTACTTTGTGCTTTTATTGTACAATTATAAAACATGCTCATGGCTATTGGTTCATTGGCTCATTGGTTCAGGGCTCATGCAGGTTTTGAGTCCTGTCACGGTTGCCTTGCCTGCTCTCCTAAAGTTGAACACTTCAGCTCCTAAATTTCATTTCCAAATTGTGTGCCAGGAGTTGCTGAAAATGGCCGGTGGCAGAGGCGGTGAAAGGCAAGAGCTCATGCGGTCCAGGGACACCGTGAAAACAGAGGCGGCCCTGCGCTGAGCCCAGGTTCTGCCAGCTGCCAGCTGCCAACTCATGGATCAGCAGCAAGAGAGTAAGAAAAAAGACAATAAAGGGGGGAAAACAGGTTGTTCATCTTATAATCAAACATTGGCAATGACAAACTAACAAAAACTCTCAAAGTAGTATTTATACCCTCCAAATGTCATTCGCAAGAACTGTGGGGATTGGTTTTTTTTTTTTTTTTTTTGCATCTTTAATATCCAAGTCCCCTTAACTGTCCAATGGCATCAATAAACCCTTAGAATCTTTACTTCTTAATTTAGAAGTAAAGATAATAAGAACTATTGAGTAGTCTTCTTGTGAAGATTATACACGACTATATATAAACACCTTGGAATAATGCCTGGCATATTATGGGTGCATAATAAAATGGTAGTTTTTTAAAATGTTTTATTTGTTTTAATTTTTATTGGTTTGGAGAGAGAGAAGAGAGGAGAAAGAGAGGGAGGGAAGGAGAGGGAGACAGACACACATCAATTTGTTGTTCTACTTATTGATACATTCATTGGTTGATTCTTGTATGTGCCCTGAGTGAGGATCAAACTTGCTAAACAACTAAACTACCCACCAGGGTATAAATAATAGTTCTTTTTTTTTTTAAATAAAAGAAAATACATCACTCCTGGAGAAAAATATCTAAACAAAACTCAATAGTAATCTACAGCAATGTCCTTAAATGCAGAGGAAAAATGAGTGCCTGGATACTTCCAAATAGACATAGAGAGACAGATAGGTAATTGGGTAGGTAGGTAGACAGAGGATAAGCAGCTATGTAAATGTACTTTATGGTATGAAAAGGATGTCCCCCAAAGTACATTTTCATTTGTTTTCTCTTTAATGACACATAAGTAAATATCTACCTTAGTCTACTCTTGGGGTAACTAACTACCAGCTACTCACAGATGTTCTAATGCATCCAAACCAGCAAAGGCTTTTTTGGTAATAGATCGAATCCGGTTTCCCTGAAGGATTCTGAAAAAAATAATTTACATTGGAATAGTTAATAAAAACCATTGTAGGGGTAGAATTGTCATGAAAAGCACTCTTTTGAAATCATTTGTGAAAACTTTATTTCCTTGAATTAAAATATTCTGTAAAAGTGTATCCATGCCATCTACTTCAGTAACATGCTCAGTATGGCTTTCACAGCATTCAACAGCAAACCCAGCAAAAATGGGTATTCAATAAACTACTCTGACAGTTAAATTAAAGCAGTGATTTAGCCATTCTTACAGGTAGAAACTTTATTCCAAGTAAATTTTCTCAGAACTCCAATAAATTAAGCAGACAATAGTGGAGACTTTCCTTTTAGCCTCTCTACCCATGAATATCTCCATTATCCATGGGAACTTAGGGCTATATAATACTCAATTTGAAAACCACTAGTTTAAAATACAAACTTTGGCCATTGGTGGAGCCATTTAATGGCTAAATATTATCAGGTTTTGGTTTTGTATTTTTCTTGGAACATACTTCAGCATGACTAGTAGATACTGGGTAACTTCATTTAAAAAGTGAGTAGAATGCAATAGTGAAAATTTCACAATGTTTAAACTGTTACACAATGATAATAAGAGTCTAAGCACATAAAATAATTACTAATTCTTATTAAAATAGTTACACACACCAGGGTTGAATAAAACCCTTATACCCAAAGAAGAAAAGCTAATTAACATATATCTTGTATAACAGTATTCATTTTGGAAAATGACAAAGGACAGTAACCTGATTAAACATTTATTTCTAAACTCTTAAGCTTGTGGAACTGACTGAATTAAGACACAATGCTTATTTTGGGTCAAAGAGTGAGGCAAACTATGAGGCCAATCATACTCACAGCCGTCTCAGTTTGTCAAGGCCAGAGAAAGCACCATTCATGTCCTCAATGGTCCAGGAGATTTCATTGTTCTTCAGATCCCTAAGATAAAAAAGGAATGTTACTATAACTGGTACCAGGTACTGAACAAAAAAATACAAACATTCTCTTTAGGGAAAAACTCAAAAATCTAATATCATCACCCAGATGGCATTTCATTTGTAAGGAAGTCCTCATCATTCCCACATCTTTTCTACTCCTTCCCAAACAAGAGAGAACATTTTCTCTCTTTCCAACATGCCTCCTAATAACCTGTCATCCCGTTTTTCACAGCATTTTTAGTTCTTGCCCCAAATCAGGATAGCTGACTCTGGCTCGATTAATTCCTCTATCAAGATGACTAAATTCGGAAAGACCTGAATAGTCTGAAAAATCCATTGAACTTGTAAACCACTGTTCCAACCACAGAAGCAGGAGCTCGCCAAAGTGTACAGTATGGCTTTCAATTCTGTAATGCTTCAAATGGTGGACACAGCAAAAGTTCCTGACAGTGCAAAAATCCACAGCCCTTTGCACCGCGTTAAAAGTAACATTTGAGAGATTTTTCAAAGGCCAATTAATCCCATTCCCTCTTCTTTCTCTTGGACAGAGATCAAATTCAGATAGAACTGGTATGATCAATCAGTATCTTCTTTTGTTGCCACGGTATACCTTTATGCTCTTGGCAATTCTTAAATCTGTGTTTTACAAAGAAAAATTAGTGGACTTAAAATCATTTCCCTCTTGAGCAGTTAGCAACTTCCTGGAGATTCTGAGAGGCTACTTACTAACTATAATCACCAAAACAATCTGATCACCATCTTTGTTAGCCCCTTAAAGGAACTCATCTGGGTGAAATGGACCGATTTTAATCAAACTTATCTGGGAAAAGGCACTACTTCGAAGGTCATACACAAAGGAAATCTAATTGGAGAAGAGTGTGCACATTTAGGAACCGATGCGATTCGTGTTATGGAGAGCAAACTATGCAACTTACAAAGTCTTTAAACTGGAAAGCCCCCGGAAGGCACAGTCAGCAATGTAGCTGACTCTGTTATTCCCAATGTGCAGAGTACTGAGCAGGCTGAGGCCCAGGAAGCTTGAGTCATCTAACCTTGATAGGTGGTTGAAAGTTAGGTCCCTGTAAAGGAACAAGGAATAAGAAAAAAACTCCATATAATAAAAAATCATATAATAGCTTTTACTTTCTAATTCGACACAATGATTTGTTAAAAAAAAAAAAACAAAAAAAAGGATAGGCAATATGTGTAACCACAATAATCCTTATTTTAAAACTCTGCCTCCTGAAGAATACCCAGGAAAACATCACTTCAAATCCAAGTAATTAAATTTAAAAAAAAAAACCTCTTTTATCACGGCTTTAGCCTGTGCACCACAGACCTGAAATAGCAGAGTTGGCTTCAACTTATCACAACAAAAATATGACTAGGTTGCATGTGAAAGAAAGCTGTCACCTTGGAAACTGTTATGAAAATGTCACAGATCAGTGGTAAGAAGCTCATGCTCCGGCATGATCCCTGCTCTCAAACTTGAGGAGAATACAAGGCAACTCACAGCTCACTGAGTTTCTGGCAGAACTCCCAGGCATCAGGACTGATCCTGTTGATGGCATTCTGGCTGAGATGAAGTTCCTGCAGCATCAGTAAGCCATAAAGCCAGCCTTTGGTGATCTCTGTGAGGTTGTTATGGTCCAGCTGCCTACATTTACAATGAGAATTAAAAGCAGGATCCAAAGTTCATCGTCTAGTCTCTTCAAAGGGGACATAGGAAGACAATCTATCACATATTATTATTGTTATTGGCTAGTTAGCTTTAGTTATAGGAAGGTATCAGCAAAAAAACAAAACAAAACAAAAAAACCCAACCATATGCTGATAAATTGCTAACAATTGAAACAAAACTCAATTATAAATGATTGTCAATTATGAGATTGTAACATAGGATTTCAAATAAAAGCTACTGCATATTCAGTAATCAGAGTATCCAAGTAAGAATTGTGATTAACCCACACTTACAAGATTTCCATGTTGCTCAGGCCCCAAAAGGCTCCATCCATAAGTTTTGTCACTCCATTTCTTTGCATTTTCAGAGACTTCAAAGCTCCCAGCCCTTGGAACGTGAGCCCATCTACATTTTTAATCTTGTTTCGGTTCAGTTCACTGCATTGGGTATTACAGTGAAATAGTTAGCTTATATGACAAATTCTGGAGGTAGTAATAAAATGTCACATTACTACAATCTAGTTAAGCCAGCCAGTGTTAAACTATATATTGTCTTAACTTTCTAAATATTTTAATTGAGAAGAACTTGGATTTATTAGCAGCAAATAAGTTTTCTTCGGAAAGGTGTGATGTATTTTTGGAATGATTAAATATTGACACTGGACTGGCTACACTTTAATTTCAAAACTGTCCAGCCCGTGTAAAAGTAAACCAATTAATTTTTGTTTTTAAATTACTCAGAACGAGAATGCTGACTACTGCATTAAAACATGAGGTTCATTCAGGAATGGGGACCTCAAGTTTATCCTCCTCCTCCATCTGCTTGACAATAGTCGGTTACTCTCCCCATTCTTGACGTGAAATGCTTTCTCTTTAAGGTAGGCACGCTCAACCTTGCCTACACACTGGAATCACCTGGGAGTTTTAAAAATTACTGAGGCCTGGATTTTACCCCCAGAGCTTCTAATATAATTGGTACGGGGTGTGGCCTGGGCACTGGGATTTTTCAAAGCTCCCCAAGTGTCTGTAATGAGCAGCCAAGGTTGAAAACCACTCTTTTGTAGGAGCCTGTTCACAGATCATTCACCCATTATTAACAAGACAGTTCTTTACAGCCACTTAAGTTATCAGAGCCTCCTGGAGTTGTCGGCATTATTCTCATAAACCACAGCTGTTGAGAGTCCCTGTGATTTCTCCAGTGCCACAATGATGCCTTTATACACAGGTTGTTCAATGATTACACTGTTCGCTGTCTTGGTAGCAATCCGACATGCCTTGTCAGGCAGGAGCTTGTGCTAGGTGACTTCTAAAGGCTTGTTCTGATTCGGGGATTCTACAGCTCCGGCTCTCAAAGGAAAGAGGGCCACTGCCTTGCTGCTAACCTCTTTCTGTCACGTTGTGGATTTTAGGGAACAGTCCCCAAGGGTTTAAAGGAGATGAGGAAACATTGCTGAAGAGGATGATTTACTTACAGGTGTTGCAGTTGGGGCAGTTTAAACATCTTGGGTGGGATAGCTGAAATCCGGTTCTTGTTCAACTTCAGTACCAGCAGTGTGTTGGCCAAATTATCAAAACACCCAGGTTCTACTGATGTGACCCGGTTGCTGTTGATGTACCTGTTGAGAATTTGGAAATGAGCTTCTCCTTCTGCTTTCTTGGGAAGACAGAGTGCATGCAAGGTCTGCATTATGGAGGACCCATGGACATGGACAACAAGCTGGGGATTGACTGAGGGCAGAGGGCAAGGAAGAGCAAAGGGGTAAAAATGAAACAATTGTAATACAACAATAATAAATAAAATTAACTTAAAGAAAGAAAAAAAAAGATCTGCATGATGAAGAATCTCCAGAGAACCTAACCACCATCTGTAACAAAGGACACTTGAAATAATCACTTGTTTGGTCCTTGAGGATCAGTATTAACTGATTCACACACTGGTAGGGAAAGACTAATTGGAAAATCTGGAGGTTATAAAAATTTGTTAGATATGCTTATCCACTTTTTTGAAATTGATTTCATTTTTATTAATTTAGTCATAAAACAACAATGAATTGACAATGGTTTAAATCTGATTGTTTTCTTTTTATTTTTTAAGATTTTATTTATTATTTTCAGAAAGAGGGGAAAGGAGAGAGGCAGAGAGGGAGAGACGTCAATGTATGGTTGCCTTTCACCTGCCTCCAGCTACGGACCTGGCTGGAGACCTGGCTTGCAATCTGGTTATGTGCCCTGGCTGGGAATTGAACCAGCAAACTTTGGGTTCACAGGTGACTATCCACTGAGCCACCAGCCATGACACTGATTGTTTTTCTTAAAAGAAGCACTTTGCACCCCATAAGTTTTCTAACAGTCAGGGGGTATCTAATTCTTTTGTAATTCAAAAGTTTAAGAGAAAAATAAAGATTGTGGCTATTTGGACTTACAGCAAATTATCAACCACTAAGAAAGTTACATTTTTAAAAATCTATCAGCAGTAAAACTAGGCAGACTTTGCTATATTTTAATGTTGATTTTCTTATAACATGATATTTTCACCATAGGTATAGTGTTTTGCTAAAGAAAACTTGACTTACAAATATTTGAGTTGTAGAGGAGGGAATACCGTTTTAAGGTCTGAAATGTTATTGTTGCTGAGGTCCAAAGTTTCCAGGGATTCAAACTGTTTCAGCTGTTCAGGCAATATTTCAACAATCCTGTTTCCAGCTCTGAAATGAGAGGACAGCAAAGGTAACAGGGGTAATGGTATGACAATCTGAAAGGTGAAAAATACTTTGTTCTAAATTTGGCCTCCAGAAATTTGCTCTAAACAGCACTTTTAAAAAGTTACACAGAATCTCTTTAGTCACTTTAATTTTGAATTAAATAGTAGCATATCATAATATTAGAATACATGAAAAACATTTCTATAAAGATCTAGGTGTGTGATCCAAACACTAAGCACTTACACTGATTTTTCTTTATTGTTTTGTGAATAGTACTTCTTCCTTTTCATTTCTATGAAATGGCATGTGAATGCCTGGCACCAAGTTGGCATTCCAGGCACAGATTTATTAGTTCCCTCTTCCTTCTTCTTGATTCCTAATCTATTTCTAATTCTTCGCTTAGAAAGTACCCACACTTTAGGTGCCAATGAGCTGAAAACATCCATCAGATTGGGATTTTTTGAAAGCCATGATAGAGATATCTCTTTAAGAAATTGCAAGTTTTGATGCATTAATTGCCACTGTCTTAAAAAACAAAGGATATGCTTCAGGACTGTCAACAGTATAAAAGTATTGCATAAGAGCACCGCAGTCTAATCCTTGAGAGTAGATTTAAAATATTTGACATTAATTAACAGTCTTAAACACCAGACCAGAATGCCCAATATGGTAGCCACAAGAGGCTCTTAAAATTTAATTAAAATTAAATGTTAAAATTCAATTCCTTAGTCACAGCAGCCACATGTGCCTGGTAGCACACACAGAACAATTCTATTTCATGTAAAGTTCTGCTGATGAGCACTTTGGACCACAAGTTAAAAAAAAAAAAGGCCAAGGCAAGACTCTTTAAGAGGTCATCTGGACAATAGGTTCCAAGGGGAAAGTCAACATTCAATGGTCATCATGCTAAAGCAGAGAAATTAAACTGATGTGTGGGCCACCTTAATTGTCTTAGTAGATCTTTATCTTTTCAGGCAATCATTTGGCAGGGGTATATTGCGTTGTTAAGGTAGAAATGCTGGGGAGATAACAGTCTATCTACAAAAGTCTTCTCTTTGCAGCCAACCCAAGCACAATGAAACAATCAGAAGGCTCCATGTGATACAACCTGCAGACCTCTGTATACCATCACAGGCTAGCATTTCTATACAGAGTCTGTAGTTACCCTTTTACTTAATGAGAAAACTTAGAAAATGTATCTCATGTAGGTATCTTTCTTACCAACAGATGTATTTCTCTGTGCTCTGAGCTTATTAAACTCTTATGCATTATTATAATTCACAGGCCTCTCACCATTGCAGAACGTCCTGAGTTAACTCTAGTGTGTTTTCACAAAATCCTGGGTTGGGTTCTGACACACCCTTACCCTGGCAGTACTGTCTGTCACACTGTGAGCTCCCTCCACACACAGATATGCCTCTACCCCTCTGTCTTGGAATGAGGACAGAATTAAACTATGTTGAAGACATCATTCTGTCCCAAGCCCTCTGCTGAGCATCTGTTCACATATCCATTTGCCACTTAATCGTTACAGCCTTTCTCTGGTATAGATAGCATAATCTTAAAATTGGGAAATGAGGGCTTTTAATCTAACAGTCCAAACACTCCCAGTCCCTCAAGGCTTCACAGCACACAGAGATATTTTGATAATTAAGTCCTTATGAGGAGACTCACCTCAAGAAATACCTACTACTTCCTGCTCTTGTAAAAGTGCTGCACTCCTGGTTTCAAACTGGTGTGGGAATCCACCCTGGTCACTGAACCATCACCAAGCCCACGTGAAGGAAGGCCCGGAACCACTCTCAGCCGTGCGTGCACCCTCGGTGGCTAAGCAGGGCCCCCTGGGCCTTCATGTGTTTGGCACCATCAGAGCAGATTATTTACTGAATATGTGCCAACATCAGGGGCTGCTTTCCCACAAGAAAGAATAAGGTTGTTAAGTTTCCTAAGTAAACAACTAACAGATCTCTCAAGAGTGTTAAAATCCCCCATAAGTTACTACTAAGGACTATGGGGGACTCTTCTTTTGTGACCCAAGTCATCTGAGAGTCTAACCTCACTTTAAAGTGCTCCTATCTGTACAAGGTAATAAGTTGATGCATATGGTTAAGAGCCAAACTTTGTGATAACAGTGAAGGTGAAAAACAACAACAACAAAAAACGAACCAGAATTAGCATCTCCATGTACAAGTCACAAATATCAAGCCGTCAAATTCCCATGAAGTCTTACAGACTTTGTTTAGAGTCAAGTCAGCCATGGCCTCTGATTCTGGCCATTTCCCACATCTGGATTTGCCAGCGTCTAAACTCCTTGATCTAGCTGTGAGGTACAGGGTAATGCAAGTGGGACAATTAGTCAATTTCTAGGTCCTGGAGATGGAGTCAGTCCAATAGACAAGCCACAGGGCTTAGGGTCAGGGTGTGTGGGTTAAACAAAACCACGCTTTAGGGGACAAAAATGTTCTCTGAAATATATAACCCAACTGTTTGCATTACCAGGATGTCCTCCCACAGCGGATTAACCCTTCGGTGCCCAAGTGCTTCCCCTCCCCACCTCCTTCCCCTGTCCCTAGCCAGCACCTCCCATTAAACTCTGCATCTGGTTTCAGCCCCCAGGCTGTCTGGGGCGAGTAGAGCTACATTTATATTTAACAACAACAAGAAGAAAATGTTCGGCTTTAGATTTTTGCAATAAATGGGGCAAATTGGTTTTTCTGTGGGAGGGAGAAGGGGACCCACAGGTGTCTATCACGTTGGTCAAATATGGCTAGGAGTTAGATAAGAGGCCATACAATCTTTGGTTTATATTTTCATTTGTTTATAAGGTAATTACGAACAAGGTATTAAAACTGCCAATTACTTGAGTGACGAATAAAATTTTCCTTGCAGTTAAAGTATGCTCCAGCCAAAGCCAGCAATTTCCTGAACTGCACACCTCCTAAACTGCAGTGTGAAAGTGCTCAGTTAGAGGGAGCGCACACAGAGCTGTCTTTGTCAGCACTGCTCCCTAGCACAAAAATCCCTTACACTGCCGGGATAATGGGCCCTGTATCACAGAATCTCAGCGCTGTCCTAATAGAGCTGAATTAAATCCAAATACCAGTTTCATATTAGCTCTCAGACTTAACTGGCAAATAACTACCTGATATGTACCAACTACATAAAAAAACTGCTTTAAAAACTATTTTTAATCACTTAAAACCCTCAATATAAACACACATGATAACAAAGTAGGTCACAAATAGCCACGTCCAGAAGACAAAGACTTGATTCAACTCCAGCCCTAATTTTTCTCCAAATGTGGATGAATACCAAAAATTGATGAATCCATTAAAAGCACTGCAGTTAATGTTTCTGATGGAAAATATGCAATGTTCTAACAGCAAAACAAACCAAACTGTGTGAGTACCTTTCTCCATTACTGAAGTTAATGTGAAAATGCCATCTCTGCATTGTTCAAAAATCACAATATGGTATTGTAAGTACTGGAAGATGTTTTCGTCCTGGGCAAGTACATCTTAAGGACTAAGAACACTTTGGTTAGTTAGTGTGTTGACAGTACAAGGTGTTCCATAGTTAAATCATGGCCAAGGTCAATATAACCAGTCCCCCGTGGACACAGACCTGGGGTTCTGGTCAGATGGAATGCCCAGGGTTCCCTCAGGCATCTCAGAGGCCACAGGGCAAACAGAAGTCCCAGGCATTTCAGCCTGGGCTTCTCAGGCCCACCAATAATGGCTTGCCTTTGTTGCAAATTTCACCTTCCAGTCTACTTTACCAAATACCTTTAAAATGTAGAGGCAAACATGCCTTCCCATTGCATATGATGACATTTGCTCTGAGAGTGCTCAAGATCTAAAAGTGAAGAAGATGGGCAGATAGATGTGGGAGTGGTCACTGATGCAATCGGTGCTATGGTAAGGAAAGTGGACATCAGAAGAAGAGAGGACCGCCTCCTACAAAGAGGTGGGAGTGGTGCAGGCCATGCGCTGGCAGGGGTGCAGTGAGTGTTCCAAGCAGAAGCCAGTGAGAGCAAGGCAAGCCTTATTCTCTTTGCAGAATTGAAAGAAAGCTTTGAAGGCTGAAGTGCAGAGTTCATGTGGAAGAGACTGGAGAAAGAGGAAGTTCAAGAGTGGGTGTGATGGAAGGAGAGGGCAGCTCGAGTGGTACCCTGCAGGCCATGTTAGGCATCTGGCCTCTACCTTAAGGTCAAGTAGGGGGAGGAGGACAGAGGGTGTCAAGTGGTGGGACAATATCAGATCCGAATCTGAAAAAGGCTGCTCTGGCAGCAGTGGGTAGAAAGACTGGGTGGGAGGCAGGCAATGCCAGATGCAGGGGCACCACAGGAGGTGCTGAGGGCAGATGACGGCATGTTGGGATAGCGGTGACTGTCTGTGTACCTGTCCACCGTGGAGCTAAAGCACCAGTCTTCGTCTGGTTTCCCAAGGCACAGGCTGCACTGTTCTCCTCCCCTGACATGCAAGCTTGGGTCTTCAGCTCTGTGGTCTTCGGCCCCAGGGACCCAGGTCCGCACTACGGGAATCCCCGCTCCCTGTGCCTGTTAGCACAGTGCTCTGTACTGCTGATACGGGGGCCTTCCAAAGCATGGTGCACACACTATGGTCCTCCCTCACTCAGGTGAGAGGTGCTGCTGACCAGAACAGCCCAGTATGTTTTATTGTGCCTCTAATCATTAGGAAAATGGACAAATGTGCTATTCTCATACATAAGAAATGTGCTTGTTTGTTCTGATACTCTGAACACCTCAACTAAATGTAAACCCAAACTAAATTAATAACAGTAAAATGTAATTTATGAGATTGGCAATGTAACCACTTGGTATGACAATTGATTGGTTTTACTTTTTGACTCACTGCAATCTCCAGAAAGTATAGTCTCAAAAGACTCTCATGAACTCTAAGTAGATATAATGTTAAGTCTATTTCCAGTATGAAAGGAGAGTCACAGGGTGAAATATTCTTTGTTAGTGAGGAACCAGAATATCAGGTTTTTTGCACACTGGAATTCCTGAACCAATTAAACTATAACTTCTTGATGAATAAGAAGTATCTGCCAATCATTTCAACGGTCTCCTACCTATTGCGCAAGATAACAGGCAGCATAAGGCTTTGCAGCTGGGCTGTATATGTGTGTGTGGCATTTTCCTTTTACAGAGGGTGTGTGCAGTGAAACTTAATTTGAAACTTTTTTTTTATATGTTGCAATGCCCTCTTTTCTTAGAATGCATTTCTCTAACCACATCCCTTAAGCCCAATTCAGTTATTGAAGTTAACAAATTGCTGAATCTGTGGTCATTCCATACAGCCACAGAGCAAGCACATTAACTGTTTGACTGGGGGCATCAGCTGGGCCCCAAGGAAATACTGATTTCTATACATAACTTGCAAACAACCAGTTTAGCATCATTTATAAAGCAATTACAAGTTGTTAAAGAAAACACTACATTTTGCAAACACATTAAAGGTCACTTACGCTTCCAACAATAACTCTACCTCCCAACCCCTGAAAGAAACCTTCCTTGAAAACTATCTTGGCTGGAATACTAACACCCCATAATATTAGGCTTCTGTTAACAGAGAGACTTGGCAAGCAAAAAGCCTCTCCCATGCAGATAAAAATAAACTCTCTCTGCTCATCTTTTTTTTAAAGTAATTAAGAAGTTTCACTAAAAGAACACATGTTTAGACTGGTCCACTGGTATTGTGGCATCAAAGAGCAAAGCCAAATGAGGCAATTTTAGCAAGGAGAAAGATTCTTGATTAAGAGTTAATGATACTAAGCAGCAAATGAGCCACTGTGAGGAGCAAAGAGTCAGTTCCTTCAGCTAAAAGCCAGGTCAATATAAAATATAATTATCTTTTGGATCATGAACATTATAATGATGACCACAATGTTTTAATACAATAATCAAGGCCCCATTAATATTCTAATTACAATGCGTTAAAAATAAAAAAAGAAATGAGTCAAAAACCCATTCACACCACATACAAAACAATTCTTTTGATCCTCAAGTGTAAACTGAATTTAGTTCTTTATGTAAATAGAAATTTAAGAGCAAGTCTTTCAATATAGGATGCTAAAGACACTTACTGAACAATTAATTTAATCTGAAACAATTTAATTATGTGCAATAAAGTTTTACTCTAGTGAAGTTTTAAATCTTCCCTATCTCTCTTTTGAGGCAGAGGCCTTCCATAGCCATTTTACATGCCAGACCACTGTAATGGTTAAGCTGTGAGTTTGAGTCTTACCATTAGCTTGTGGTTCACTTGGGAATGGAGAGAACTTCTAATTCATCTTTGGATTCTCCGAAGACAAGGTTAAATAAATGGGTTTAAGACCCTGAAGTGAATCCTTTCATGTGCCTATGGGCCCTCTATATATCCTCCTTGGTGAATTGTCTATTCAGGTCCTTTGCCCATTTTTAAATTGGATTGCTTGCCTTCCTGGTGTTGAGTTGTATAAGTTCTTTATACATTTTGGAGATAACCTTTGTCCAAGGTATCAGTGGCAAATAATGTTTTCCCATACGAAAGTTTCCCTCTTCATTTCATTGATGTTTTCTTTAGCTGAGCAGAAACTTTTTAGTTTCATGTGGTCCCATCTGTTTATTCTTTTCCTTAAAACCCTTGCTCTAGGAGATGTATTGGGAAAAATATTGTTACGTGGGATAGCTGAAATTTTGCTGCCTATGTTTTCCTCTTGGACTTTCATGGTGTCACAACTTATACTTAAGTCTTTTATCCATCTTGAGTTTATTCTGGTATATGGTGTGAGTTGATGGCCTAGTTTTATTTTTTTGCATGTACCAGTTCAGATCTCCCAACACTATTTATTGAAGAGGCTATTTTTATTCCATTTTATACTCCTGCCCACTTTGTCAAATACGAATTAACCATAGAGCCTTGGGTTTATTTCTGGGCTTTCTATTCTACTCCATTTATCTATGTGTCTGTTTTTATGCTAATACCAGGCTGTTTTGGTTACAGTGGCTATGTAATATAGTTTGATATCATGGATTGAGATCCCTTTTACTTTGTTCTTCTTTCTCAGAATTGCTAAACATCACTAGGAATTAGAAAGATGTAAATTAAAACCACAATGAGGTACCAGCTCACATCTGTCAGAATGGCCTCAATTAACAAATTAACAAACAACAAGTGCTGGTGAGGATGTGGAGAAAAGGGAACCCGAGTACACTGTTGGTAGGAATGCAGACTGGTGCAGTCACTATGGAAAACAGTATGAAATTTCCTCAAAAATCTAAAACTGGAACTGCCTTTTGACCCAGGGATCCCATTGCTGGGCTTATACCCCAAGCATCCTGAAACACCAATTCAGAAGAACCTATGCACCCCTATGTTCATAGCACTGCTATTTACAATAGCCAAGTGCTAGATAGAGCCTAATGTAAATGAATGGATCAAAAAACTGTGGTATATTCACAAAATGGAATACTATACAGCAGAGAGAAGGAACTCCTCCCTTTTGTGACAGCATGGATGGAACTGGAGACTATTACGCTAAGTAAAATAAGCCAGGTGGTGAAAAGCAAATACCATATGACCTCACCTGTAAGTGGAAACTAATGAACAAAACAAAAAATGAGTAGAACAGAACCAGAGACATGGAAATAAGGAACAAACTGACAGATGTGAGGGGAGTGGGGAGGAGGTAGGGGAATAATGGGAAAAGAAGAGGAACGGTCTTGTCAAGGAATGAGTGTAAAGGACCCACGGACATGGACAACAAAGTGGGGGTTGACTGTGGGAGTGGGAGGTGGGGCAGGCGAGAACAATAGGGGGAAAATGGGACAACTGTTAATTAAACATCAATAAAAATTTTAAAATAATGAACTTTAAAAAGATGCTGAGGTGACCAGTCATGATTAGTCCAGAAACTTTAGACTAGACTGTAAGGATTGATCCAAATGATGGTTCAAGATGCACATGTACGTCAGAAAATGTTATGACCATTACAGTGCCCCCCAGAAGAAGTAAACATAAAATTGCAATTCCATACACTTAAACAAACTGTTAAAATGTCGGAGCTTGCACACTCTCCTCTTCCTTTCCCCTCCCCCTCACTCTTGCTCTCATTGGCTCTTTTTTCAAGTAGGATCTCTTTGAAGCAGCCATTCAAACCACAGTTCCCCAGAAAGGGGATGTTGATTCTGTTCCTGGTTCTGTTTCGATCTACACTTTGTAAACCTTGATTTTCTCACCTGCAATGGGAGGAAATGGAATGGAATGATCTCTTCCAGCTCTATGAAGTTGAGATGTGGATGTGGGTGTGGATGACAGACACTGCGAATAAACAGATTTGCTACAGAGGCATCACACAATCATCATGCAAAAATGCAGGAAAGAGGGGAATGCTCCTCTTTCCCCTGTTGGAGTCCCACTACCTGCCTGCCTGGTCTTCCTTGGTTTACTCCCTCATTTCCCCGGGGCAAATCCTCCAATAGCTTTCCAAGAAACCCTATGTAGCAGTGTGAATTTTTATTTTTTTTTAAGGTTTGGAAATATCTTCACAGGATTGACAATTTGGGTGTGTACTGAGTTAATATTAAAATCCTTTTCCCTTAGGATTTGAAGACATGGTTTTACTCCATTAGAGCACTTTTAGTTGTAAATCTGAGAAGTCAGAGGCCATTCTGATTCTCTACCCAGGGTTTCTCCAACTCCAGCAAGTATCAGATTTATGGAACGGGGCTTCTTGGAGCAAGACTGTTGCACCCCACCACGAGGGTTTCTCTTTCAGTAGATCTGGGTGGAGCCTGAGAATATGCATTTCTACCAGGTTCTCAGCTGATGCTGATATTGCTAGGGGCATCCTTGAGGGAACCAGTGTCAATGTTTTTATAGCTGATCTGCTTTGTGTTCATTTTTTATTTTGTTTCTCCTCTCAGAGCTTCTCTTTACACCTGGTATTTTGAAATTGCACAGTAATGTCTCTCCATGTAGATCATTCATATTTAATAAAAAGCCATTCTGAAAAGCTTATTAAGGGCTGTGTGTGGAATGGACCTGCTGACTGGTGAGACTCACCACAGGTCCATTTCATGACGGTATCTCCACATCTTACTGCCCAAATCCTCCGATCTCAAATCTAGTGTCTAGGAGGGCAAACAGGAAAGTAATCTGAGGGCTAACAGGAAAATAAGTACTGTCGCTCTCAGTGCTCAGATTTGCCTTTATTTCTGATTGCAGAATAAGCCTCCCTCAATCCCCACCCTTTGTGCAGCTGGGCCTGTGTCCCACATTACTGAGATGTTCTCTGTTTCAACCCTCCAGAGAGAAAACTTCCAACCTTCCCTGCCCACATCAGGGGAGGGGCAGTTACTGGTCTTTGAGTTTTAGAGAAGGAACCCAGAGGTCTGACTGCTTCTTAATAAAGATTTAAGCAAACCCCCATTTTTAGTGCAGAACCTCAGGAAGCAAAAGCAGCAAACTTTTTTTTTTCCCCTGCAAAACTTTAGAAAGCAAGACCTAAAAGGTAGTTCTTGAATTCCTGAGGTTCTGCAGAGGAAAAAAAGTTTGCTTCTTTTGGCATCTACTCTAGTTTATTTATCAAATCAAGTACAATTTGCCTATTTACTTGCAAAATTTTCATGGCATCTTTCATTTGAACTGTCTCCTCTCTTGTTTTCTCTTTGTTCCCATCAGTGTGCAGTCCTTTATTTTAATTTTAAGGGGATTTAGGAAGATGCAGAGTTAAATGAATGCATTTAGTCCACCATCTATAAAACAGGGATAGAGATGTGAACAGTCAAGTGCAAGTGCTGCAGAACTATAATTCATCTAACAGATGACGGATGACCCAAAATCTTTCTATGTACTAAAATAAAGGTCTAGAAGCAACCATAGAAATTAAGCTTTTGAATTTTTAATCATTTTAAAAGACCTATTTGAAAGAAATTCTTATGAAAGTGATAATAAACTTGGGATCTCTGCTGATGACAACTGAATATGAGACAATGCTATAACACAGTCCTTAGGAAGCCAATAGAGGGGCCCTGGCTGGTGGCACAGTGGATAAGGCACCAGCCAGTGAACCCAAAGGTCGCTGGATCAATTCCTAGTCAGGGCTCATAACAAGGTTGCAAGCCAGGACTCCAGCCAGGTTTGTAGCTGGAGACAGGTGAAAGGCAACCATACATTGATGTCTCTCTCCCTCTCTGCCTCTCTCCCTTCCCAAGTCTCTAAAATAAATAAATAAACTCCTTAAAAAAATGAAGCCAATAGAATCTTAAGCTTCATTAATTTCTTGCTTGGGCCAAGAGTGATGGTCCAACCATATTCTGTATTAGACCACATCACAATATTTGTTCTGGGCACCTTATTTCATGCTGCCATGCTGGATGAGGGACGTATGGGGAGGACTTAAGAAATGTGGACCCATACTACCCAGTAAAATAGCTACTGACCATGCACATTTAATTTAAGGCAAATTAAACTGAAATTTCAGTAATACTAGCTGTATTTCAAGTAGCCCATTCCTGAGTGGGTAGTGGGTAGTGCAGTGCAGACACAGAACATTCCCATCACGGCCAGGGTGCTGCAAGAGGCCTGGCCTAGACAGCACGTCATACAGGAGACTAAAACTGCAATCTGAGCTGGGGCAAAGAGGGCTTTAGGAAAGCCTTAGATTTTAAGTCTCGTTCTATAGTGCTACAAAAATAGAAGAAATTTGGTCTCTCCAGCACTGAACTAGGACAACAGGTAAAAGCCACAGAAGGGTAACACCAAGAG
Source organism: Noctilio leporinus (assembly GCA_004026585.1). NCBI lineage: Eukaryota > Metazoa > Chordata > Mammalia > Chiroptera > Noctilionidae > Noctilio > Noctilio leporinus. The sequence goes on along the minus strand of PVIW01001353.1, from coordinate 205,229 downwards.
CCAGCCATCTGAACTATTTCCCATGGAATGGTGCCTCCCCAGGAAGGGAGCCTTTGTCCCTGATAGTGCTCAAGGGGAGGAGGCTCGATGACCTTTTTCTGAGGCTTCTCCGCTGGGAGAAACGTCTCTCCCAAATTCTAAGTTCCTAGGATTGGGTATAGACATTCAAAACTAACAAAAAAAGAGTTACGATCAGTTCTGTAATATACCAAACTGTTTCTAATTCCTGACCTTTTCCTTGATACTTAAATGGGGATGGTGGTGAGAAAGGGAAAGCAAAAAAGACAGGAGAAGAGTAAGAGAAAGGGGGATGCAAATAATTGACTCCTTTGACTCTCGAAACATCCAGCTTAAAAAAATACTGTCCTCTCAACACCCTGTGCAAAACTGCATGGCAGTCGGTGACTAGGTTCGAAAGGCATCTTGTTTCTTCAAATAATTATGCTCATTCTGATTCTACCCCATGTCTATTTTGTCATAAAAGCATTTAAGATTGCTCATGCACAGGAAAACTGGCACTCGAAGAATGTATACCATGTTTATGCTGCATGGTACTTGCAGAAGTACTATTTCACTTGAGTTTCACCCTCACTCCAGAGACCACTGGGTCTACTGGCTAAAGCTTCAGGGAGAGAGAGGGAGACAGCCAAGCAGGTGATTTTAAGCACTAGAAAGGAGGTGCTTATATTTATAATTGCCCTACATGTTTTGAATTTAGGACTGAAGCAACTTTCAGCCAGAGAATGAAGTCTTACTGATTAGGGCCCTATTTCACTGTTTTGGTCTCTTTACCCAACCAGAGGCCCTGAGCCTCTGGTCTAGGGAAGAGAAAAGGGGAGACACTCTCGTAAAGTAAGGAAGAGAAGGAGGAAAAGGAACCAGGCTGGCATAGAAACACATGTTGAATCTTGCCATCCCAATCATGAAAAGTAACTAGCTGTAGCTTTATTGTTTTTGTCTGCCTTGGCAGCACGAGCCTCATTCGGCTTAGAAGAATCTTTCTGGCCCAAGTTTTAGTTGCTATTTAAAAACAGCAACCCAAATAGCGAGCATCAAGTTGAGAGAAGAAAGGGTGAGGAAGTGCCGTACGTTCAGGATACACACTGGGGATGAAGGGGCTTTTGTGGTGTGCTCCGCTAGAAGGTCAAGTCAAGGAAATGGGGGTTAATCTCCTGACTCCAAGAATCACTGCTAAAGAATGACACTTAATGGGTCACTATGCCAAATCTAATGACGTTGTTTCCTTGGAAAAACCAACTTTCATTAATGAAAAGTTTAAATGGGCATAAAGAGTCAGAAACAGAAAGGTTCACTGAACAGTTTCTTCTATGATAACTAAGAGTATTCATTTGGACAAGGCTATCCATCTGCTCATTCATCTAACAAACATGTACTGAGTGCCCACTGTCTGCCAGGTTCTGCACTAATGTCAGGGTTATAATGGGGATGAAAACAGACACGGTCTCAGCTACTCTGAAGTTCCCTTGCAGTGGGGGAAATGGACGTTCAAGTGTCACAAATGCAACTGAAAAATGTGACAGTATATGTTCCAATAGAGTAGACAATGTAAATAAAGGAGAGATGAAAAAATATAAGGGAAAGCCCAAGCCTGACTTAACAGTTGGGGGAGGATGAGTGTCCCTGGCAGAGAGAAAGCATGTGCAACGTGAGGCAGGAGCAAGCTGGGACACGCCGAGGCATGAGGAACGAGTCCGGGAAGGCTCTCTGGGAAAAGAAGATTCAGATCATGCGGAGCACTGGATATCTTCAGAAAAAATTTGCTCTTGATCTAAGAGCAATGGGAAATTCCTGAAGGGTTGAAAAGATCAGGTGTCATCATGATCGCAAGTTCGTTTCCGATACAATCACTCTAAATTGAGAAGTCAAAAACTTCACCAACTTGCATTCTGGGGAGTAGTTTCCAGTAACTGTGAGGATTAAACTTAAAACATACCTCTGTGTAAACTCTTCTGTGTGCAAATCACATATAAACATTTTAAAGTCCAATGAAACAATACAACTGATCACATTAATGTGTGTTAAGTGTTTGTTTTGTAAGACTTGCTCTTCATGAACTTATTTCCATTGAACACAGCAATGCCTGGGTTATACTGATGAAGGCTGTGGCCTTCTAATGCAATGTCTTTTACATATGATGACATGGGTCCATTCATCCACATTGGTTGAGCATACATTCCGGGGTAAATTTTTTAGTTACGGTGATCAAATTCCATGCTTTTTTTAAATGCTCAGATGCAGGTAAAGAGGATATGGTTTATATTTCACTAAATCAGAACAAAGCTCCCTGATACCCCAGGACCTTAAGTTCTAATTTTGACTAAAGTTGCTCCCAGACTTCCTGAATTCATATGACAAAATGGTGACCACTTTTAATATATTGACTCACATAAGTTTTGGTTTTAAAAAAATATCTCTAACAATACTTTGTGCTATGCTCTACAGTTTTAAAATTATTCATTTACAACACCTGAAAATATATTGTTTGCCTTGCTTATGTGCACCTTTATCTGAGTTGTGAACAATGAAAATATCGGTATGTTTTCAAAGCTATCACATGAGTTTGATGAATTGTTTAAAGTCTGATCCATGTAATCAAGCAACAGTCTCTTAAATCACTGTCTCCCACAAGGAATTTTTTATTGGTCCAATTTTTGGACTGCAATGAGAAATGTATGTTAAAGGATGAAATTCCCACTTAGTGGGGTACTGGGTTCAGGATCTAGGTAAAAGAACATCGCTGACCAGATCTCTAACCACTAGTTCAAATCTATCCTTGATATTATACAAGTGACACCCACCCCATGGCCGATTCCCTTTGAGTGAAAACGAGGTGCGGAGCCAACATACAGCAGGGCGCAGAGAATACAGGAGTCCCAAGGACGGATGGGTAACAGGTGTTCAGCAAGTCATGACTGTTAAATGTCAAAGTCACATTATTTGTCTGTCTTTACAACACGTGACTTAGAAAATGAACATTGTTTAAGACTGAAACAGTCTTAAACAGGAGAAAAGGAGATTCCGAGATTAACAGAAATGCAGTCATTTCATTCCCCTGCTTTGAAAAGTCTGCAGTGACTCCCCCAATTTGTAAACCACCTACACTGATCCTTATCCAAGTGTCCATCCTCCTCCAGACCCCCCGCACCCCCTGCACTGCACTTGTGGAAGCTCCAGCCCTGCTCTGCACTAGGGCAGCCCGAGCCCATCTCCATCAGCTGGCCAGCACCCCCCTCAAGTGCCTCTTGTCTCTCTTCCCATTAGCCTTATTCAAACTCTCTTAAGGGCAGAGGCCAAGCCCTATTTTTCTTTGTTTCCTAGCACTTAGCATCTCGTAGGCCGTGTTGTTGGGCTCTAGGAACAGCTCAAAATCCACGTGATAGATACACAACCCTTAGAAATGGGTAGTTATTAACTATAATCAACTGCTCAGCCATTAAAAAAAAAAAAACTGTTTCAAGGAAATAAGTTTTCTGAACATTCATCCCAAATGCCAAGTTCTTTCCCCCTCCCCCATCTTTGCTGCTAAGATTGTTTTAAAGTCCTGTCTTCCTCCTGTGACCTTCTGGTTCCAGAATCCCCTCTGGCCCACCGCCTCACGTCTTGGCCCCCTGAGAATCCCACAGTGGCTGTTGCTGCCCACACTCCAGAGGCCTTCCCTGCACTCGATCCTCCACCAGCATCAGACGAGAGAGATGGAGAAACGGCTTACACTGTTTTCACAGGTACACGAAGAAGGGTTCATTAACTCTGCCTGAGGTCGGCTGGGTCATTAGTGTGCGACAGGAGAAAATCCCATGTACCCCACTCCCAGGTCAGGTCTCTCTACTGCACAAAGGCCTGGATCTCCCTCGTCCACTCAGATATTCAGTGAGCATCTCCTATGTGCCAGAGCCTGGCCTCACTGCTGAGGGGACAGAGAACTCAGTAAAACATGAGAACCGCCCTAGAATGAGAAGTGTGATGAATGCCTCTGGAGCACTACACATATTGTGCTTGTGGGAGTCTCAAAACTGAAGGAAAAAAAAAAAAAAAGGCCAGCAACACCCTTCTGGGAATTCTACTAGGACTATTATTCATGCTATACAATTTCCCAACACTCTCAACTGCCTACCACCCAGGACTGGTCTTTGTAGCAACAAATCACAGCAGATGTCAGAGGGAAGGGTATGACCCACACTTTCCTGCCTCCCCAAAGCATCTCCGGTACAGGAGGACAGGACGTGATGGAACCCCACCTCACAGGGCACTGGTTCTCAAACCAGGGGATGGGGGAAGTTGGCTGTCACAAATGCTCCTTTAAAGATTCCTTAACACACTAGCAAAGACATTTTGTGGAGACATATTTTCTCTTCTTCTCTCAATGAGTCCTATACAGGGCCAGCTTACCACAGTCTTCCTCCATGGGCCAGGATGTTCACTTAGAACAACAGAAAATGGGAAAGGGGGCTTTTATTTCCCACACACTTTCATTGCACATACACTATGGGGCATGTGCTCACTGGCTACAATGGTGAGCTAAACCTTATGCTACTTAAATTACTCCTCTTGTTCTTTTTTCTTTATTAGTGCTGCTGTTATAATTTATTATTATTATTTTTTTTACTGAGCATGGATAGTTGAATACAAATCAAGTGGAACATAGATATGCTTTGTCTCCACTATAAATTTTTAGTTTCTGGTATGGACTAAGTTTACAGGAGGAAATCTGTTTGAATTATGCCAACTGCATGTGGCTGTTCCATAAATATTCCTTAATTCATATACGATTAAGCACCAACTACACGCCATACACCAGCATTAAGTGCTGGGAAAAACAAGGGTGAACCACAGAGGCCTCAAAGTATAGGAGGGAAGAAAAGTACTAACAAAACCATTTCATTTCCATGTAACGGCCAAATAGGTAAGGCAAGACGGGCCTAGGCAGGGCAGGAAACTGGAAGAGATGACCCCCTCCCCCACCTTTATGCCCTGATTCAAATGTCACCTGCCAACTAAATGGCTCCATGAACCCTCATTTAATACCATCAACCTCCTCCCCCACCACACACTTCCCCACCTCCTTTCTGCTTTATTTTCCTTGCTAGCATCGATCACCTTCTTACCACATTTCTCATTTATTTTTCTTTTGCCTCTCTCCTTCCAGGAGAGGGTCAGTTCATGAGGGCAAAGATTTTTAGCTCATCTGTTCACTGCTAAATCTCAACCCTAACACAAGTTCCTAGAAGAGAGTAGGATTTGGTAAATATTCAGAAAGAAGTCTTCCCTGGCCACACTAAAGGGCAACTGCCAGAGCTCTCAATCCCTGCCCTCTTCTCTTCTCCTTCACAGCATTTACCAAGAAACTCAAGCTTTATTTTAAAGTTTGTTTACTTATTTTTTTTCACCTCTCACTAGAATGAAAGCTTCCTATTAACTGCGGTGGCCCTAACACTTAAAACAGAGCGTGGCATGATTTAGTCAATAAATTTCAGTTGAACGAATGATCACCATGATCATAGCTCATATTCATTGGCATTAAGACTCTCATTTTATAGATGAGCAAACACAGATAGACAGTAACTTGCCCAAGGGTGCAAACCCAGCAAAGGGAAGGGCAAGTGATGAATTTGGAGCAACCCGACTTGGGCTTCTCTTTGAATCCCTGTTGTGCTGATGTGACCGGAGCTGCGCTGCAGAGGAACAGAGCCATCATCTCCCCTGGCCAAAGGCAGTGGTTATCCTCATCACCTGCCCCATCACAGCCACCTGCTGCCTCCCAGCTCTGTTCCACAGGAAAGAGCGACTCTGATCACTACAATCTGCTTGAAATCTCTTCGATGACTTTCCATTGTTAGAGCACACATTTGGGGTCCCACCCGTAAAGATGATCAATTTCCAAAACAACTTCTTTGGAAGGATGACAATGTCATGTCTGGAAAAACAAAGTATTATGAAGAAAATGATGAAGGTGGGAGAAACGCTCTGAGATAAGAAATAATGAGAAAAGGCTTATTTGATTATGGTAGCTGGACTCTAATTTAGCAATTCCAGAAATACTTATGCATCAGCCAGGTTGATGTGTTAAAATGGATATTCTTGGGCCCCACTCAAGCCTTTAATTTATAATCTCTAGGGACAGAGTTAAGAAATCTACATTTTAAATAAGTAATCTAGGGTATCTCTTGGACATTCACTCACCTAAACCTTTCCAGCTCTAAGACAACAACCAAGTATCTATCTGAATGTTGGGTAATACTATATAAACCATCAATGTGAAGACTTAAGACTTAATTAGCTTTATTCAATGACCAATAACTCCTCTTTTGTTCAACAACAATGTGATATACCTCACCCTAACCCAGGTCACAAATTCCAAAAATGTCCATGGCTTCAGCAGCACGTTGCACATCATAGGAAGCCAGAACTATTGATCACATCCAGTGAACACACACTGCCATGCCAGATCATCAGTTTTACTAAAAAATATGGTCATTCCAAAGATTATTCCATCTCTTTTCCTAAAATGCACCATCTTACCCTAGGTAGGAAGTAATTGTGAGAGAAAAAAAAAGAAATACAAACTCTGCCTTGTCCTTAGAATGCATGGTGACTTCTAAGGTACTGCTGTGTGAGAGTCAAAGAAAAGCAAGTCTACTTAGGTCTTTTCCATTCTAAAAATTCTGTAGAAATGTTAAAGATGAGCTTTCTTATTAGGGAGGTTCACTGCTCATCCAATGGTCAACCTAAGACTCATTTTGCCAGGTTTCCCTGACAATTGAACTGGTCCTTATATATATTCAACTCTGGACATGGGATGTCATCTGACCCAGGATTGGCTCCTGGCTCCTGCAGCTGAGGGAGGAAAAAGGTATTACCAGATGCAGTCTTCCCTGCATCCAAACACCACCTGTCCCAGCTGGGAAGGGTCCCCACTGCAAAGAACAGCAATAGTGCGAAACGCTGACGCTAAACCTTATGTTTAAAACTCCAACTAATTTTTCCTTTTCTTTAATATGTTTAAATCATTAAGTTGTGCAAATTACCTAGAAAAATGATTTTTCTCTACAAACTGTTTTAAAAAATCTTGATAGAATAAAAGTCAAATAATCCTGAGAACTACTTTGAAGGATGTGGGATTTAATTGTGTTGCTACAGCATGTTTCTAATCTGCCTCGTTATGTGGTTTAACAAAATTTTTTTTGAAATTTCAGAAATGTATAAGTACTGACTTTTAACTCTTGATTATTTTCAAGTGCTTCTACATAAAAGAAAAATGTTCTACCCTACCCAACACAAAACAGAAACAGTGCTTTAGAAACACTATTGTGTACTGCAACATCCAAAGAAAGCTACAGGAGAAAACAAAACATCTGTACAAGAAAACAGTCAAAGAAGTATAATTTTCTAGGTATTTCATAGGTATAAAAACAACTTTTCACTATCCACATTGAATTAGCAGGTCCATCACATACATTACTTTTCACATAGAGTCTATGTGAATGAGGGTAATACAGAGGAGCTATCATTATACAGATGAACAAAACAATCCCTGGTTAGGTGTATTGCAACAAATTAAGGGGAAACAGAGGTTATTCAAGTTCTGAAAAGATCATTCAGCCTTACTAAAGCAAAACACAACTGAAAGACAAAGATGACTTCAAATCCTGAAAGTTTCCAATTTTCCATATTTTATTTGTTTTCTAATTACAAATTATAGCTTTAAAGTATCAAATCACTAGATTATTTCTCTTCAGTAGAATTTTCTAATTTATTTCCAAGTTCTTATGCTTTCAACTCTCTATCAAGCTAAAGAGAAGACTGTATTCCCCATCCCACCCAGGTCCTGGAACTGCTGCCAATGCCGGTGGCCCTGAAGCATGCAATGGCCCCCTCCAGGCTCTCCTGCACGTGCTGACAGAATCTGCCAATGCACAGCGCCAGGACAGCAGGGCGAAGTGGCTCCCAGAGATTTAAAATGGCCCCACTGGTCAAATGAGAGTAGCTAAAGATATATAAGACACCAAAAGTCAATGCTTCATGTAGACTCCAAAATTTTAAGCAATTGTGAAAGAGAACAGGTATTAAGGCTAGCATAAAAATGTTTTTTAAATTCAGTGTTTATTTGTCAAATTCCAACTGCCTTTTCTCTCATTCCTTTCTGTTTCTGATCTTTGGAAAAACCACATCAGTATCAAATGTCACTTGGTTCTTATTCAAACAGAGGAGAGCAGACATAGCGGCTGCACCAGTGACTTAGCTGACCTGGGCCCTAAGTAAAAACAAACCTCTATAAATCACCAGATGTAAGCAATTGGGTAGTGATCACTTTAATTAATTGAACAGCTTTCCTGAAATTTACTGTATAATTTCAACCCTCCCAACACCTTTCCCAGAAGCACCTAACAATGGTGGCCTTTTCATTGAGTTGTTTAAGGGGAGAAAACATTTCAAACTTCTGAGGGTTCAATATATTTTTAAATTATTCAAGATTAAGATGCAAAACTAAATTTTAGAAATTAAACCATGCACATTCTAAATGCTGGCTTTAAATGTTGAAAGTCAAAATTATTCCAAAACATCTTTAGTGCATGACTAAAATGTTACTTGTCCTAGACATACACAAAAGCTAACACAATTTTAATTTTATTTGAAAACTCCTATTTGCAAAGTAACATGCAGTGGTATTTCTAGCAATGGTATTTCTAATTGCATTCACATATTTAACTTTAACTGTATAAAGTTCATATTTTGATATTTGTGAACCTTGATTTCCACCACAGGTGCCACTTAAAAGAGGATACTCCAATGCCTTATTAAAAAACTCCCATTTCTCCTCACAAAATAACAACAATCATTCTTCACTAGTAACTAAGTAATAATGCCTAATGCATAGATCCTATGCCAACCATTAAGTAATACCAGAGTTCAAGTCCTAGTCTATAGAATATAATTAAATACATGTCTCCATGGGGCGCAGGTGGCTTCTCTGAATCTTGGAGACCAGTTTAGCAATGACAGCAAAGTGTGAAAAGTGTGTTACTACAATGATACTTCAAATTTAGTAGTGAGAGTGACCAGGGCTGAACAAATCAACTAATTTAAAGAATACCTTCATTACACACTGAAAAAAGCATTCATATTTTGCTTCTAAGGTCTTTACTTCAGTCCTTATCCAATCCATGGTCCCTGCCAACGTACATATGTAATCTTGCTAAGATTAACTTACAAGGACAGAAGTGTAATATTTGCTGAGGCTGGTCCTAGATTTGGAATGGTCTCCAATTCATTATTGTTCAGTTTCCTATAAAGGCACAAAAAGAAGGAAAAAAAGCTGTCATTTATAGAGGTGAAACTTTGTAAAATTATTTAAAGATACCTCTGAAGTTAACAGTTTTAAGTCATTCATTGTAATTCAAATGCTCTCTACAGTTAAATACCATAATGGGTAATTGTATTTTATTCAAACGTCAAATAGAAAATAAGGAAGACTTACACTTCTCGAAGACTTTGAAGGTGGCTCATGGAACTTGCCTTGATGACAGACAATCTGTTGTGGCTTAAGTCCCTATGAGAAAACAAAAATAAAACTATAAATAGTTAAAAAAATAACCTGTAGCACTTAATGATGTACAAGCCACAGCAGACCTGTGAAATAGCTCTAGTGACAACGTAACAAATAATTGGTCCATCCTGTCCATCAACTAGATGGTAACCAAAACCCCCAACTGAAAATTACAAACTCTGAGGACAGAATTATTTCGGAAGCTGGCAGATCCGAATGCTTTATACCCACAGACGCTTGAGATGCTTGAGATGTTTCTGGTGCAGGGTGAACAGGTCTTTAGTGAGCTGGCTGTTTGGCTTCACCTTCCCTGTCCCCTACCATCGCCCCACTTCCAACTTGATACGATGAAGGCGTGGCTTGTGAAAAGTGGCTCACTCGGTAGGTTGCTAAAACTAAAACCTCAAAAGGAACTTTTTTTACGATAAAATATTAAGCATCAGTGTCCTTATTCTAGTCAAACAAAATAGAAATTGCTTTGCACCCATTTATTTCTCTGGGCTAAGGCAACAAATTATTTCAAGTATCATTGTGTGTGTGTGTGTGTGTGTGTGTGTGTGTGTCTGTGTGTGTTGAGGATGGAAAACAACCTGAACTCTGTGCTTTCCTGAATTCCCCAAATCTCAGTATCTGGTAATATAATGTGTAATTTAAATCACATTAGCTACCTAACAAAGTTAAACAGAATGTACAGGATGCTGTGATCAGATTTCTTTTCAATCGTTAAAATAACTCTGTTTCTTACTCAAAGACTCAATCTAACTTGGTAACAACTGCCATTAAACATTATTTTTTAAAAGGTAAAATAAAACTCCTACACACACAATACTATTCTAGGCTAGGAAGTCATCATAGCATTCAAACTATGAAGTTAATCTGCACAATGCTTGGTGATATTCCCTAATTTGTCAACATATTGACTATGTGCCTTCAAAATGGTGTAATGAAAATAACATGGCTGAGCAGCTATTGAAAACCAGGCCAACAATAGTATAGTTTAAAACTCTTTTACTGCAAGGGGTTAACCAACCTCACTGAATTAATTCTTTCAGGGCCTGAAAATGAAGATTTTTAAATAACCAAAGTTTCAAATAACAAAACTTGACTGGAGAAAAGCATGAACCATTTGTTATAGACCTAAGTATGCCTCCCCTCCTCCTGCAGAAAGACAGAGAAATCACAGAGAAGCACGGTGTTCCCTAGTGCACTCTGTTAGTTAACAATTAGAAATCAGAGATCCTTTCAGTCTTTGAATTTTGTTTTGAGAATAAACCTGGATTTCTTTTTTCACCAAAAAGAAAAAAATCTGCTAAGGTTTTTTTTTTAATTTTTTTATTTGAAACATGTTTGCCTAAAGACCTACCAGACAGTAACAGACATGAGTAGATTTGTTCTGGTAGAGTTATAACATGAAAAAAATCTGGCACAGCCTTTAAACTATAAAAATCCTGCAATTACAACCACTGCTGTGCATGCTCACCACGCTGGAGCCAGACACTTTCCCTCACAAACCCAGCTCAGGTCCATCTGGAGTTCATCAAGGAAACCGTGAGCCCAACAGCTCACGTTAGGATTCAAACAAAACGAGTGCGCTTTTAGCACCCCAGACAGTCACAGATTTCCCACAGGGTTCAAAAAACAACCATGGAAAAAGAGTCCTTCACCTGGGAGGTAGCCTGAATCAACACAAAGCCTCACTTGGACCCACTTAACTAAACATTGAACCAGAATAAAACTGCATCCCTATTGTTTCAAGTTTTAAAAGAAAACGGGAACCAATCTGGTATTTACCATGAACACAGGTGATTTTCCTTTTCGTTACCAAAACTAAAACCTCACTCTGTACTTCCTTGTAAGGATTATTTCACAGGGCAATCCTGTGAGAAAAACAGACTGAGTGCCTAACATTTTTCTCCACCAGTAACGGGATGAGAACTTGGAGGGCTCCAACAAAAGACCTTTAAATTGGGAAACTGCCTCCAGGGAACCGAACACCATGCTGGGGAACACTCCTGTCTGATTCAGAACCATAAGCCATTAAATATTTCAGTATTGCAACACTTCCATTCCTGAATTTTGTGTACCACTATTGAAACCACATTATATGTGGGTGAAAAAAATATCACCCCTTAAGCGACTTTTACTGCTAAATACTTATTAAAGCCATGAAATTTTTAGTGCAGGTAAATTTAGACTTAATACAGTTTCTGTTTCAGAAATTATTCCTTTCTAGTACAAGGATGTCACATTTCCCTAAATCTTCCCTACATTGTTTTTATGGCTCGACCATTAAAAACAAATTCATGTTGTATAATGTCAATTCTTTGTTAAAACTAGTAAGAATATTCAACAAGAAAGGCAGGTTAATGTTACAATCCCATTAAGAACTTCTTCAAGAAACTTTTTCTTCAAAAAAGAGATAATTTATAATAGTATAAGATACAAAACATTTAGGGATATATCTTTTTAAAATGTGTAACAATTTTTTACCTTTTTTAAGTTTTCTTTTTCATTTACCATTTAGTCAATATTATTTTGTATTAGTTTCAGGTGTACAACTACACATAGTGGTTAGACAATCGTAATACTTTACAAAGTGTTACCAAGAAACCTTTAAAAAAATACTTGGTAGTGAGGTTAATAAAAGAGAAAGGTGGTCAGGCAGAGAGGTGTTAACTATTTACTCAGAACTCAGCTGACCAAACACTTGAAAATCAAACTATTTGGTAGCGAGAAGTCTCTCTTCCTATTAGCAAGTGAATAAATAGATATGAAAATAATTAATGTACAACGTTTGGTTCTAGCTTTCATTTTCTTTCTTGTAGCATTTGGAAATCTGACTTCCAAGTCAAATTTTAAAATGCAAATCCAGCACAGCTTCTTAATCAATCCCACTGGGGCCTGCAGAGCTGCTAATTCAGCAGAAATCTGGAAAGCTGAAAAACAAAAAGCCAGGCTGTAGCTGTTTTAAGACACTGATCCAAAGTGACTCATAAATCAGCCTGCTATGTTCAAGTTTTAGTCTGGAAAATATAGAAAAACAGCTGTGAAAACCATAAGGACTTTTACCCTCACCCCAGCCCCAACTCTGGTACCAACCAAAGGATTTATAACAGGCGAATACTCAAGAAACCCCTCCAGCAGAAAGTATCTTTCGAACTTTTTCTGCCTGAGCCCTGCTAACTCAAACATCTTTAAGTGATACAATAAATAGTTTTGAAATACCATCAAGATTTTAATGATACTTGAAGCTCTCATTGGCAACTGAGCAACTTTTCCCTCTTTTGGCTAAGTAACATACACTAACAAACATTCTTCAGGTTCAGGACTTTTGTAAGCACAAACTCTAGATGTAAACTCAAGCCTGCCTTTTAAGGTAGTTAGTTGTAAGCAACCTTCAAATAGTTTTAAGAGCCACTTCCATTAAAGTATTAGAAACTACTTTTTAAAAGAAATAACTACAATATTATTACGTTGCAGCTTAAACTATTCCACTTTTCACACAGGACGGGGATTTCTATGGCAACAAATTACAATTGAGTAATGTGAAAAAATAAATACAGGGTTATAATAGATTGATTTTTTTAACTTGCTAATTCAACAAATATACAAAAGATAAGACACTAAACTTCTCAATAGTGCTTTCATAAGCTAGTCCTAAAGCTAACTTTATTACTGTAATGACCTAACAGAGAGGAAGTTAAGATATGGGAAGAACAATATGCATTTTTCTACTTATTTCTAAACAATGAAACAAACAATCTACTTAAAGCAGCTATGCTATGCCTCCTGTCCCAAATACCAAGTAACAGAGAAGTTAAAACTCAATTCACTGTGTTTTTCCCTCAATTCTTTCCAAAGGTGGAGAGAGAAGACCTCTAGAGCTTTAGGCATGAACAAAAGAAACATTTACAATAAAGAATTTAGACCACATGGTTTGGTGACAACTACAAAGTTGGTTAAAAGTCACACAAGTACAAGAATGACAGAGCTGTCCAATGAGTGATCACAGTGGGGCCTCTGACAACAGACCTCATGCTTATTTATACAAGTGGAACTTATTTTCACATACATTTTAGGAATGTAGACTTGTACTGAGACAATTTACTGCTGGAGGAAATGTAATTAAAGATTGTGCTAACCAAATAAACTGTAATTTGTTTTTAGTGTGCCACCAAATTATCTGCAAAACAAAATCCTAATTAGGTCAGCTACTTTTAAGACAATGTTTAAATAGGTATCAAACCCCTTTGGGTTTAACCCAACTTCTAATCAAAAACAATAGTTATTTTTAAAAGACATCCAAAGTCACAAAAATATACATTGCATGATAAAAGGCTACTTGATATTGAGAAACTACTGAATATAAATTAACTTGTGAACAATGCAAGCCTTTCTAAACACACCCCAGGAAGCACTACTATATTCATCTTCTTTTTCTCATCCCTCTATTATTCATAGGTGTTCACCTCCAGTCATTCAAATGTTTGGTTCCATATGTTGTCAATAGAGCCATTCACATTTCATGAATAAGGAAGCATGACCTCCACAAGAAGCAATTGAACAGAATTAGCCACAACTAATTGAAAGTCTTCCTGCTCTGGGTTAAAGCCCTTATCTCCTTCTTCAATTGTAATAAAAACTACTCAACAAGACATCCCCTGATAAGCAATTAAATATCTCTCTAAAACTCTCCAATTCTGCTTAAAAAAAAAAAAATTAAACTAAGGTTTACTAACACACAAAGAATATGATTTTGATGGCCAACAATTCTACAATTCATAAAGGTTTGCACAATGATTTTAAAACACGATTTCCTACCACTATTATTAGGACATTAGGATAGTCTACCAGAATTGTTTAAGAACTAAGATTTTTTTATTGCTATTCTTGCTGGGCCCAACTCTAAGAATTTAGGATACACTGTACTTTTACTTCTTTTAAACAGGTAACTTAAAAAAAAAAAAAAGCACGAGTTTCGAATGTTTATTTTAACAGTTCTCCAATTTTAACAAAACTGAGGCTGGGAGAGAATAAAAAGATGACATTTCTAAAGAATCAGCCTTTCCAACTAAAATGCATTTTCTTCCTTGTTCTTGCACGCAGTTGGCAGTGATTTCAGGTTCTCAGACTTCACAACTAGCATCCAAAAACTTGCATAACAGCGCCGGGCACTCACTCGCTCCTAAATCGACTGGGCGTGCCGAGAAGGTACAGAAATCACCCCCTTGGTTCTGAAAACTCGAGCACCTTCCTTTCCATATCTACCGATCAGTCTTGACTTCTTACCAAAACAAAGATGTTACAATTCAGTCGACGGAGGGGGTTTATGGAGCATAGGGGAAAGGAACAACAAATGGATGTCTACCACCTCTTGGACGGTGCCTGAACTGAAGCAAGGGGGCTTCCTAAATGAAAGAAGCCTGTTCCACGACTGGTTGGGTACAGGAAAGGGGGCCTGTATCAGTTAGAAACTAACCAAACACTCAGAGGGAGAACTGAGAACTCCGGGGGTCCACAGGTTGCCACCTCTTCCAGGCAGGGGCGCACGTTTAACCCCCTTAGGAAAAGCTCCAGCCTCTAGCTGTACCCCGGAGTTGCCAGTCACTCTCTCCCCTCGCCTATCTGAGGCTAGGTGGGTGGGTTGTCAGGGGCCCACCAGCTCAGCCCGCCAGACTCCAAGGAAAGGCGCCAGACTCCAGGGAAAGGCGACTGAGGCCCCGAAGGCTCCATTTCCATCCCCAACGTGCGCTGCTGGAGGCCACGGCCAAAAGGAGTGCCCGGGAAAAAGCTGCTGTGCGCCAAGTGCCCAGGCCCCTGGCCATCTCCCCCTCCGCCCTCGTAAAGAATACTTACAGCCGAGCGACCCAGGGCGGGAGCGGCTCAGGAAGGTGCGCCAGTCGCTGGCGACTGCAATCCAGCAGATCCCCGAGGCAGCGGCAGGGAACGGGGCACAGGCGCTCGTGTGCAACCCCACGGCCGCTACCCCCGGCCTGGCCCGCACTTGCCAACACCGCGCAAAGGAGCAGCCCCAGCCCCGCTGCGGGCGTGCAGAACCTCGGGGCGCCCATCGCAGTCGGTCCTGCGGCCTCTGGGTCGGCCCTGTGCTTGGCAGCGGGTACACACTCGGAACCGGCACAAACTTCCAGCGAGAGTGGATGCGCGCGCACCGGATCGCGTGTACGCGCCCTCCTCACACTCCGCCGTGTAAATGCCTTTCCTTTACTTCCAACAGCGAAGCCTTTTCATGCCCGGGAGCAGTGTGAGAGAAACCAGAGAGAACAGCTATCTGAGCACAGCGAAGGCCCTTTTGCCTGTGAAAGAAACTTTTCACCGACTCCGAGCTGCAGAGCGCCAGTCCCAGCCCGGGGAGTTGCGGGGCGGGGCGCGCAATGACCGGCCAGCGTTTATTGGCCAGCCCTGTCCCTCATGGCCATGTGACAATAACAGGGCTCCAAGCCGGGCGGAGCGCTCGGGAAAGTGGAGCTGAGATTGTAGGAAATTGAGGGTTACATTTTCCAGCCTCTTGGGCCAGGAGTCTCCACTACATCCTGGGAAACATATATCAAATGGAGTTGAAGAGAAAAAGGGAATGAGAAAACAAGTGTATAAATATTAGGGCAGCTCACATAGTTGGAAAGATTTTAGGGAAAATCAGGTAGTAACCTTAAGTTAGCTCTGTTACCAGGATACCTTTCAATTCCAAATTATAAAAATTTATAAATTGTCCTGCTAGTCACAGATGAACAATGGTTTCCATGAAAGTACAGTTTTAACAACACTGATCGAGTTTTTCCATATATTGGCTCCAAAAATAAAAACAATAAAATGTAAAAGCCATGGTGTTGGAAATGGTATATTGAGTTACAAATAGCCAGCTGGATAGAGCTGGAGGAAATTATGGAAAATGACCTTCTAATAAATTGCGAGGCAATCATGGATTGCATGCAATAGCTAGAAATAATGAAGTCAGTTATATTTTAAAGCAAAATAAAAACTAAGAGAAAGAAATTAATATATGTACCATGGTCCACCTGGACTTTGAGTGATAACAAATCTTGATTGGGAATGCAACCAGGCTAGAAGTACTTGCTTGCATTCTCATCTTGGGGTGGATTCAGCACATAAGACTTTCCCTTGAAGTCTGTCTTGACTTACTCTTGCAAGTGATTGGGGCCACCTGAGAGCTCATCTGGGCATGCCCTCCTCTGGGTGGGCCAATAGACCCCCAGAAGGTAGCTGAATTGTTTGTGGTAAAAACTAGAACTTGTTTTCAACTTCCACTTTTGCACTCAGTGTTTCTTGCGTGTTCTCTGCCAAAGCATTCTTTGGGTCATTTAAACTTTTCACTATTGAGAAGGAAGTGGTGATAGTTTGTGGAATACAGACTTGAACTCCACTGTAGTGTGTATATCACCTGTATAAGCACCTCCATTCATGGGGAAAAGACTCACTTTGCGGTTGAATTGAAGCACACTACTTCACATATTATCCCATTCTCTTCTTTCCAGCCATCAATTCCACCACTTTTTAATTTTTTGGTGATGTGTGTTTAAAAAATATTTATAATGACGACACCTTGGTTTTCTAATGAACATTTTGCTTGCTTGGGAGTGGTCAAGACACACCAGTCATGCTATGGATTTTCCAGTTTAGTCTCCCCCATCTGTTTCAAACAAACAAACAAAAAAAATCTGACTTAGTGAATTCGAATTTTTAAAAAGAAGAAATATGCCATTATACACATTATACACAAGTATGGTGGCATGACTATGGTGGCTTGCTGGTTGATACATCACCCACATGACAGATAGTCAGAAATAGATAGGCCGCCACGTTGGGGGAGGATTGTCTCATTTTCTCTCCCCGATTCTACACTCTTCTATATTATTTCATATTTTGTGAGTTCCATTTATACCCGCACTCTGATATTTACTGCAACCATATTTCTAGCCCAGATATTTCTCCTAAACTTTAGGCCTGTATATTCAACCATTCATAGGTCATCTCAAATTGATGTTTCAATGTAACATGGTTGGAATTAAATTTCACCAACCCTGAACCTATTGCTTTTCCTCATGAGTTTACTGTCTCAAGAAATGATACCTCCCTCCCTCCAGATGACCACTGGTCCAGAAGCCTGATTCGCACTTAACGTTTCCTCATTCTCACCACCACCTGTACATTCAATTAGCAAGTGTTGATGAAGCCAGCAACTAAATTTATTTCTTCTCTATCTCCATAAACGTTATGCAAATTCAGACCACCATCAGCTCTCACTTGGATCTGGGCCATAGTCCCTCTCCTTGCTCGCATTCCCACCCTGTCTGCACAGTGCAGTTAAATCATATCCCAGAAGCTCAAATCTGAGCCTGTGACTCAACTGTCTAATTCCTTTCATAGGCTTCCATCATCCTTAAAATAAAGTTGTGTTTTTTTTTTGAGTGACATACCTAGCCTTTTTATGTGTATGTTTGGCCTCTACTTATCTCTTAAACTCATTTTATTTAATCATCTCCCTTTTACTCTAGGAACTACTTGCAATTCTCTTCCCAGGCTGGGTTTTTACCTTGGGTCTTCCTTCAGTGCTGGCCCCTCCGTTCAGATCACTCTCTGCCCTTCTTTTGCCTGGTTGATTTGCACTTCTATTAAGCATCCCTCTTAAGAAGGAAGCTTCCCTAAGTCCTGCTTTAGCTGTTACTCCAATGTACTCCCAGCACATACAGTATTCATTGGAATGTACTTGGCCACTTTCACTCTACTACTTCCTAAGTGTGTTTGGAATTTCTGCATCACCATGTGTCCCGTATACCATTCCAGGGTTTCACCAGATCTGTATTGTTAATTAAGGTATTTAAAATTTCAGTACCTCAGTTTCTCCTTCTTTAAGTTGGGAATACAATACAAACTTGATCTGATTGCCATTTCTCAGTTCACTGACTTAGCTGTCACTGTTCTGTCTGTAAGATCTACTGACTAATGCTAGCACCACCTGAAATTTAGAGGCCACCACCCCGTCCCTAGTACACTCTTTGCATGTTTGCTCTTGCCATTCGGATGTTGATCCATAATAGTTCCAGACTTGTTTGCATCTCCGATTACACAATACATTATTGGGTAAACCAAATAAATACAAGTGCAATCTGAAAGTAATATTTCTACAAGTGATGATTTTGAAGGCTGGGAAAGATTCTTTAAAGGAAGTCCCTAAAACCCAATGCTGTGAAATGGGCAAACAGTTGTAAAAAACTGGGGAGAAATGAAACATCTTGGAGATTTCTTCGCACAGATTGTTTTGCAGGCATCTTTAAATGCTTGTTCCACTTTAAGGTAATCATAACTGGGAATCAGTCGCTGAGGATGTTTTATGGGTGTGGCTCCTCTTTACTGAAACACTTTGTGTGGTTGTTGAGACAGCAAACTGGGATGGCAAGGAAAGGATGCAGCACACAATGCATATGGCTCGGCTCCCTCTCAATACGCTGTCTGCTATGCAGTCCATCGAAACAAGTTTTATGTGGGAACTTGAAATCAACATAATGTTTTTTACAGATGTCTTTATGAACCACAGGAACAGAACTCTCACTGGTTGTCCACCTGAGTAGGTGAGGACAGAAGGTCCTTGAGATCCTCCCCAGTCTGGGCAGCTTCTTTTGTACTAACCTTGACAATGAATGCCGGCAGAGTCCTAGCGAAGATGGTCTGTAGCTAATGTAGAAAAGAAACATAAAATTCTGTTTAATATCCCAAAATGTATCAGTTAATAACAGTAACCCCAAAACAACCTAATGTGTGACCCTTTCAATGATGTGTAGCCTTTCTAGGTATACACAGACGTAGTAAAGTGCTAACAAATGTTGATTCTCAGTCCTGGTGGCTAGTCTCACAAACGGGATTTTGTGTGAGATAGTTGAATTCATTTTTGACTGGGGATCTTTTAACATTTGAGTTAAAATGAGATAAAATGTGGGATTTCTCTACTCCTTTACAGGTTTACACTGGTTAATCAGGTTGAAAATGGACTCTCCATTGGTAATCACTTAAATCAGATCCAGACAGCTTCTCATTTATAATTTTGTCCTGGCACCTGGCAAGCTCCATCCATTTTCAAATCAGCCTCCTATGGCCCATTTTTTTGGTTAGAATAACCCAGCCCCAGTGCTCTTTTCAGTTTTACTGTTTTGTTTTTTTTTTCCTTTTTCTTTTTCCTCTCCCTCTGGCAAGTGTGAGACTTTCTTATCTTGAGTACTGGCAAGGGCAATGACTCACGATAAAAAGTAATAGAGGTGCTAAGCTGTCAGTTTTAACATCCAAGGACAAGAATGAAAGCTAAACACTCAGTACTTGCTTTATCATTACAATGAATGACACAGTTTGTGGAAGTGTGAACTGTGAAAAGGGAAAGATAAGGCAAAGCAGGAAGAAAAGCACAAAAATCCCCTGATAATGATGCCAAAAGCAAATGTTGCTGCACTTTGTAACCTAACCATATCTTTCGCCATTCATTAAGGCATTTCAGAAGAAATAGATAACCCTCTTTTCTCACACACAAAAAATGCAATGCTTTCCTCAAAGAGCAGGAAAATAGAATCTTACTTTATAACCCCCGCCCCACCCTGCTAGGAACATGTCTTAACTCTTTAGAAAATATTTAGAAAGATGAAGATAGCCACCCATCTGTTTTTCTCAAGTTGGCCAACTGTACGAAATTACTTGAATGGACAACAATGTTGTCTGCACATTCACTTAATTACAAATTAAAACATATGCTATCTTTTACTTATTTTGCCAGTTACCCTCAGGAATTATGTGCGCTTGGAGGAAAACTCATATTGTGGATAGAACTGTGGATACTCTGGACATTACCTCATTGTAGTAGCCTGGGACTGCTGGGAACTGGGAGCTCTTGAGGGGGTGTGGGGAGGGGCTGAAGGCTCAAGGTGGGTGTCTGCTGTTTCCACCAGATTCTTCTTAGTGGTGAGCATCCTTCTCCAGCAACAAATCCTAATAGAGGTCTCCACTTTCTTAACTCCTTTAATGACAAAAGGACACTTCCTTCTCTTCTGCCAATCCTTGAACTATTGTTTTTCCTTCTAGAGAGGAGCAATATCAGGATACCACTGGGCAGCTTCAACACGTAAAACTAACCCCATCCTGTCGGACAAGCAGAAATCAAAATGCTTGAGACTGTAACAGAGGAGGCAAGGTGGTTCAAAGTCTGACAGTGAGGTCAACAGCTCGGTAACTTTGGTTTACTGAATAACTCTATATTTCATGTTTCTTATCTGTAAAATGGGGTGAAGCGTGATACATTGCTGCAATATAGAGAGTGTTGTGTAACTATAGTATGGTATAAAGTCCCACAGAAATTCCAAGTCTCATGACTGAACTCTCAAATTGCTGTTGTCATTTCATTCTTCAAGGTATTAAAGTGAGTGAACTATAGAAACATCCTGCTGCTGGGATTATTGACCAATGGAATGTTGGAATCAAGTAAATCCTTAACTACTAGTCCTGCGTAAAGGGAGGAAAATAATTAATTAAAAAAAAAAAAAAAAAAAACCTTTATAACTTTAATGTAAGGCCCTTAACTCATATGTTATGACCACATACTATACACATCCTAACCTGAGATTTTTAATATGAATTGTATTATGCCATCTCCAAAAGTGACTGCATAACTCAAGTTTGTTATGATTTATGCCATGAGGTCCAAGAAAGAACCATTAGGTGTATTTACTAAGAAAGACTCAAATATCCCTCCTTGGGAACTTTTCTGCAGAATATTTTTCTCCCACTACTTGGACGAACAGTTAGTTGGCCTATACACTAGCCTAAGAACTAATTTGCACTTCCAAACCATGTGAGTTTATTGCTTTTATTGATAGACTTACCATCTCACACACTTGATATTTACCCAGGCCTGACTATCAAGTTATTTAAAGTGACTCTGTCATGAATAGTCTCAAAATCAGGTTCCCTGAATGAAAATCTCTGTTTCTATTCCTAAATTCAAGTATCACACTCCAGCTGCAGTGTTTACATGTTCTTCTGCGTAAGTATTTTCAGGTGAGATGGAAGAGGACGCTTGGTTCTGTGGAGCCAGGTTCAGCATGACCTCTGCTTCTGTGGTAGTTAAGACAGTACCAGCACTGTCCCGCTAAAATGTGCAGTTTTCAGCTCAGAGCTTTACACTTGTAGATAATGTTTATACATTCATACACAAACATTTCCATGGAAACCCTGACGGGGAGCATGAACAGGTTTCAAGGGCATCTTGCTCACTCCTCGCCCCGGCACAACCGTGAACGCAGCACGCGGCCTCCTGCCTCCCGCAGCCGCTCTTTCCGGCTTGAACAACTTTTTCAGTGGGAGCCTTCGTCTTTTCAGCCCAGATAAATACATTCCTCCTGCTCCCTTGCGGCCAAAGCAGAACTTTTCTGCTTTTTATTTTCTGGACAAAATTAGAAGCTGTTACCAGAAACATTCCTTAGCTTTCCTCTTTGCAAATGAACTAAGTGCAACTCTTTTCAACACTTTCTTCCAGGCACTAAACTTCCTCAACCTGCCACCCTCATGAGACTCAGGAATGCCTTTCGTTTACATGGATTGTAGAGCTGAGTATAGCGAGGTGAAAGTAAGAAACTCCTGAAACTCCACAAGGGATGATGTTCAGCTTTTGTCAAGTTCTGACTATTCTCCAAATGTGTCATATGTATTAACCTATTTCTTACAGCCACACTGTAAGGTAGCATCCCCATGTGACTCGATAAGGAGACTGAGGTAGAGAGATGCTAGGGAATTTGCCCATGGTGAAATTGGGATTCAACCCCAGTTAATTAGACTCCACAGTGTAGCCTTTTAATCCCTAGGCTACACTGCTTTTCACCAGTCAGAAGAAGCAGAGTTTCCAAAGTCTTCTTAAGGTTAGGGGCTTCCCTCAATAGGAACACATGGAATTTGTCCGGTAATCTTGATGGTGGTTGATTATAGTTACTCCTGCTTTCTTTCCCTCTTTCTTCCCTCCTCTCTTCAAGTGTCTAAGTTGACAAAAAAAAGATTTATCTCTGGTAGATGTAGGAATCACTCATTTTAGGTATTGATTTGTGAACGAAGGTAGGTAGCCATGCCTACGTGTGAGACTGAGGCTTGAAATCTAACTATTGAGATTAACTGTATGCACTCAGGCATGACCACCTCCCTAAAGTTCTGTGATATCAGTACACCCCTACTCCAGGAGTGTTGCATCAAGTGTCGTTGGCATGTTAGGGTCAACGTCCTATAAACCTACACATGACTTGCAGAACACAGATGGCTGGTAATCAGAATTAAAAGATGTAGAAAGAGAAACAGGCTTTGCAAACATTTGATGCATTTTTGTCTAAGACCCCACCTAATGAGGAGGACAGTGATGGGGGTGCATATGATCCAAGAAGCCCAGAGAAATGAAATATTAATACTGGAGACGATATGTCAGCCATTGAGATACTTCTTGGTTTATTAGCTACTGCTATTGTTTATGCTTTGCTAACTCATGTGCAGGTGAAGGAGAAAAAAATTTTTAAGTGTCTCAGATTGTCCAGTTTTGAATTCTAGTTTCCCTGTTAGCTTTTTAAAAGGCTCCCCTTCAGGTCCATTGCTCCAGGAATGTGTCAGAGGTTACCCTCCTGCAGGGGACCTGCCCAAGTCCTCCCAGTGACTTGAGTTAGTGTCGTTCTCACATTCTATGGACGACCCAACTCAAGTTATAAGATAACAACTTTCGTTATCTTAACTTATACTTATTAAGCTGCCATCCGTTGTCATGACAACTGATGTTTGTTATGAAGAATAGACATCATGAAAATGAAGTTAACTGAACTTTTGATAAAAATCTATAGTTTCTAATATTATAAAAGAAAGTACTAGAGACACAAGCTCTCCTGTGTTAAAAATAGTAAATTGGTTTTTGAATTTTTATCACCTAACATTAAGAGTTCTCATCTCTGATTTTGAGTCTTACACAAAGATAATTCATATAAAAATATTGATTTTTCCAGATATTTCTTAAATATGTTATTGAAGTGGAGATTATTTGAACAGTTTGTCCTAGAACACTACATTTTTTAATGCAGTAGTGAAAACTTTTTAAGCCAAGACACATCTTAAAAACAAAAATTGGTAAAACTTCTTATTTTCCCTAGTAAAAATATAACATATAGAAAGTTAATGAAAACATGAATAATCAATTATGTTAAATGTTGATGGCTCTGTCCCAGAGAGATTCCATAGCATTAGAAGATGATGAGTATTTTCCTAACTTTGTAATTATTCATTGAAATTAACATGATTGTGAAGGGAAAGATGAAATGTGCTGTTTATTTTTTCTGTTTTAAACTTTGGATTTTTTGTTATAATGTTAATGAGAGTACATGCTAAATGTCTGAGGTGAGGGTAGAATTCTTCATCTTGCTGAGAATTATACTTGAATCAAGGTGAGAATGTTGGAAACGAAATTATGCATAATTTGCAAATACTGATTGCAGTTACAAAAGCTCTTTCTAAAAGTTTTGCCCCAGGCAAAAATAAAAACTAAAAATTTAAATCAGCTTTTATGAAATCACTCAAATGTAGCATGCTTCCCACCATTAAAAATAACTAAACTATCCTAAGGCAATCCATATTTGGTAACTATAGTGATTTTAAGATGTGTTTTATATGTGACTAGATCTGAAATGAAGAGCAATCTCCTTCTTAAAACATTGATTTAAAAATTTTGTTTATTTTATTGATTTGAAATTTTTTATTGAATTTATTGGGGTGACAATGGTTAATAAAATTATATAGGCTTCAAGTGTAAAATTCCGTAATGTATTATCTATAGATTGTATTGTGTCTTCACTACCCAAAGTCATCTCCCTCCATCACCATTTATCCTCCTGCACCCTCTTCTTCTTCCTCTTACCTCTTTTACCTCTGGTAATTACAATACTGTGGTCTGTGCCTATTAATTTTTTTGTGTGCTTAATCCCTTCACCTTTTTCATCCAGCCCCTCACTACCCCTCCCCTCTGACAGCTGTCAGTTTGTTTTTGGTATCTACAAGCTTGTTTCTCTTCTCCTGGTACTCTTATGATGTGATGTTGTTACATTCATGTCATCTTAAAATCTCTTCTCTTAAAATATCCTTATTTAAAAAATTCTTCTCCAATTTTGCTTCTCTGTTGGGAATTTTCTGCTACCTTGTCTTCCAAATTGTTGATTTGATTCTCTGCTTCACCTAGACTGCTGTTGATTTTTTCAATGGTATTCTTAATTTCAGATATTGCATTGTGTAATTGATTGGTTCTTTTTTATGGTTTCTATGTCCTTTTTAATGCTTGCTATCTCTTTGTTTAAGTTCTTACTAAGTACCTTGAGTATCCCCATAATGATTTTTTAACTCTGGTAATTTGCTTGCCTCCATTTCATTTAGCTCTTTTTCTGGAGACTTCTCCTATTCTTTTGGAATATGTTTCTTTGTCTTCCAATTTTGGCTGTGGTGTATGTGTGTGTATGTATGTATGTTTAGATGTGTCAGGTAGATCTGCTATGACTTCCCATCTTGATAGAGTGGCCTTATGTAGTAGGTCTCCTGTGGGACCTGATGGTACAGTCTCCTTGATCAACTGACCTCTTGTTCTTGTTATGTGGGCCCTCCTATTATAATTAAGTCTTGGTTTCTATTTGTGACCCCATTTGTGCATGGGGTCAACCCTCAGGCTGGCGGACTATGAAGATTAGCTTGTGTCATAGAGTACAACCAGCTACGCAGGTGCTGACCACACGAAGCTGAATCACTTCAGCAGGGTCTGAAAACGACATTATAAAAAATGACACCCCCATTATCATGTTTTCTTCTTTGTCACTTTTTTTTAACAGAACAAGTCACCAGAAATTGGGGGGAGATATTATCTTTGTAAACTGACAACATTGGCAGAGGACTTGTGAATAATAATCATGATTTAAAAAACTGCCAAGATCTCCCTTTGGATATGCCACTTATAAAGTAATTGGATCCTGCGCTGATGTCTGATGCTGGCCACTGAGTTCTGCGGCTTCTTGGGAAGGACTCTGGTGTGGGCAAAAGTTAGATGCTGCTGGTGACTGGCCCTGGGTAACCTGTTTGGAGCTACAGATTGATCTACAGATTGTGGCTGTCCCTGTTTGGCCTGGGTATATGTGAGAAGGCCCAAGCTGAGCGCCAGGGCTGGTTTTAACTAGCACCAGGCACAGGGAAATGTCAACAAACGTTTCAAAGCACCCTGAAATCTGTCTCTGCCTGTCCACTAACTGTTAGGCTCAGTCACTTAGAGACTGTCTGGTGCTACTCAAATTGCATGAAGTTGGTTCTCAGTGAGCAACCAAGTAGGGCAAGGAGTGTTCATTAAATTTATAATGGTTCAAACTCAGTGCCAGTGCTGGGTCTGAAGCCACTCAGCAAATGTCCCAGGGTATACCAAGTCTAGCTGCCACCTACCAGGTGCCCAAAGACCCTTGTGGTGGGGCTGCATCTCAGGGAGTTGTCGGGTTGAGGCCAGTCAAATTTAACAGGTCCAAGCAGACGGCGCTTGGCCCTGTGAAGGAAGGGTTCTGTACCGGTGGAGCATGCGATGGAAAATGGCCCCTGTTCTAGAGCCATACAACTCAGTTTATCCCAGATTTTGCCAGGAGCCTGAGCTCAACTGGGCGGGGCTGCCATGATTGAAGAGGGTGGGAATAGTGGATCTTCTGCAAGGGAGTAGTGCTGGTCAGGATTGGTGGGAGGTAGAAGAAATGGCCCCTGTCCCAGAGCCGCACAACTGTCTGTCCTGGATTTGGCCCAGACTTCTGGCAGGGTGAGGTGACTAGGTTGTGAGGGGATGAGACCACCTGGAGCCTGGAGGGCGGAGCCACAGGATCTCAGGGAGGCACTGCCAGTCAGGTTCACTGGAAAGTGGGGGGATTGCCCCCACCTTAGGGCCATACCACTTAGTTACTGACATGCTCTGAATATTCCTATACCCTCTACACCTGCCCAAGCAGCTGACTCCTCATCAGGGTGCAGGCTCTGCAGGGTGGGTTGATAGGGAGTCCACAGGGTGGGCTCCTTGCATTCTCCTGGGCTGCATCTATGAGTATGGTAGTGCTCACCCAAGAAAGATGGTGTCCACAGCACTTGAGGGTACTCGACACAGGTGTCCTTGCAGCTGTTCCTCAGCTCTCTCTTTTGGGCCACAAACCTCCGTCCCTCCTCACACAACCCCAGTCTGCTCTGCACTCTTGCTGGAGCCCAGAGTGAGTGGGCACTAACAAGATTTTGTTCATCGGCCTTTGAAGAGGGCACTTTTGTCTCTAGCAGACTCCCATCTCTCCTGGCAAACAGAACCCTCACTGTTTTTCACAGCCAGATGTTATGTGGGTGCCTCTTCCTAAGTTAGGTGCTCTGGGCTGGGGAGCCTGACATGAGGTTGAAACTTCAACTCCTGAAAGGGAACTTCTTGCCTCTGAGCCCTCTCTCCAAAATCTCACCTGCATGTATAGATGAATCTTATGGAGTTTGGGAAAAAGACACTGACTCTTTTTTTTTTTTTTCAGTAATGGTTGCCTGGGACCAAATTTCTCAGTTTGGAAATTTGGAAAATGCAGAGAATTTCCCATATGTTTACGTGAACAAGTGGATTGTATTCTGTGGTGCAAAGCAAGAGATATATACATGACATTTAACAATAAAGAATATGATTCTGTATAGATAAATTTGTATCTATACAAAGGTATCTGAGCAGGCCACAGTATTCAGTTGTCTATTTATGACAAAGGCAAAAAAGAAGCATTTGAAAGTTGTGAAAAATTCAGAGATCAGGAAATTCCTGAGTATATTTCTTTCTTATAAATTTTTGTTTATTTTTAGAGAGAGGAATGGAGGGAGAAAGTAAGGGAGAGAAATATCAATGAGGGAGAGAAACATTGATTAGTTGACTCTCCTATGCCCCAAACTGGGGACCTGGCCTGCAACTCAGGTATGTGCCCTGACCAGAAATCAAACCAGCAACTTTTCTATTTGCAGGCCAGTGCTCAATCCACTGAGCCACGCCAGCCAGAGTCTGAGTATACTTTTAATACAATACTTGTCAAGTATATGTAATGTGTGTTGGATTCTTCCATGTAATGTGAGCTCTTTAAGTTTTGATGCCAGGGACGGAAGGTCTTGAAGATCTATGAATACCAACTTAGCTGGGGGCACAGCCTTTCACTCAATCATTTATTCTAGCTCCTAGGAGTTATCCTCCCTCTTCCCTTGCTTTCACAGTTTATAACTTTCCTTCCACATCACCAAGTCCTGTGAACGCTCTTTTCAAAGTATATGATGATTCTCAGTACCTTCATCCCCGCTACTGTGTCTAGCTTCCTCACCAGGATCAGTGGAAAAGCCTTGTACCCAGTGTCTGGTGCCACTCCTGAGTCTCCCTCCCACCCCTGTGCCTAGACAATCTTCAGTCCTTTCCCTAATTATTTTTCTTCTTCTCCTTTTTTATTTTTATTGCTTATATCCTTCCAAGGTGAGCTGTAGACAGAATGGGGAGTTGGCCC
Source organism: Noctilio leporinus (assembly GCA_004026585.1). NCBI lineage: Eukaryota > Metazoa > Chordata > Mammalia > Chiroptera > Noctilionidae > Noctilio > Noctilio leporinus. The sequence continues at coordinate 177,080 of PVIW01001353.1, read as the reverse complement.
TGTTTACCACAGAAATTGCCATGCCTGGAACAATGCCTGGCATGGCATAGATATCAGTGAGACCCCATTGAGTATTTGCATCCCCAGAGCTGTCACATAATCAGAGGTGCGTATACTTGGGCTGAATGTCTAAATGGAAGACTATTAAAAGCTTGTGTTTCTAGCTGGAAATAGTCCCCTTGAGCAGAGTGTGCTCCTTGTAGGTGATGCTCTTACCTAGTCCTCCCCTCTGCCTCCTTGATTATATTCTCCTGTTGGAAGAGATTTATCTTCTCCTGTTTTGATAAAAGAAGTCAAGGAGAAGGCAAACTTATTAACTGAAAAGCAACTTGGGGCTTGTTTTATCCAATAAAATAATCAGAAAATTACTTTTTCCTGAAGGAAGCATATAGGGTCACATTCAGTTTCTCATGAAGTAAAGGCAGTATCAGAGATAACACAAAAGAGATTTAATAACAGGCCTTTTCTATTTGTTTCTCTTTTTCTTACTCTATACCACTGAGAATGTAAATGACGTTTAGTAACCCACCTGTTATTGGTATTCTTCCCATTACAATTTCAGATTCATCATCAGGCTCTCAGAGGACACTGGTTACGGTCTTAGGCACTAACTGCCTCACTGTCACATTTTTAAACAGAAAGTCTTTTCTTATGGAACACTTGAAAACATGTGTCACTGAAAGCTGAGGAATCTCAGGCACTACGGTGGTCTTACAGAAAGACTGCTTGAAACCTTACAGAGTATCTGAAATATATCATCTGCTGTCATAGGAGGAGAAGTATGGTTTCTGATAATATTATTATTAGAATTTTTAAAGATTTTATTCAGCATTTCCAGAGAGAGAGGAAGGGAGAGAGGCAGAGAGGGAGAGAAACATCAATGTATGGTTGCCTTTCACCTGTGGTTTCTGATAATATTAAACACAACAGTTGGAAAATAACATTAATGATGAATGTCAATTAAATAATAAAATTGTTTTATGTCACATTCTTTGACCCCCTCCACCTTAAGGATAATTTCACATTGGTAGACAACTGTTTCCCACACATAAATTACAGTTAAATTATACCAGTGATGTCATGGATATGAAATAAAAAGTGCTGTGGGTTTTAGTGAGGGCTATTTCACCACAGCTGTGAGCAATGTGTTCCATAAAGACTGGCATAATTCTCCCAGGAGCCATGTTAAATCCTCGCTCTTGCAACTGTTTAGCAACATAATAATGATTAAAAATGGATGCAAAAGTCGCTTATCCACAAGGTCAGTAATTTATGTATTTCCTAGTTAATACATTTTTAAAAAAAGGCTCTGATCTTATTATACACATAATATATTGGGCTAAGGTCCAGCACATGCTTTATTATTAAGCAAGTCTGCAAATTAAAATAAGAGGGTGATCAAATACAATAAGGCAATTTTCTTGTTTGAAATAGAAGTATAAAAACATAGTGCCTTTGAACTTAAAATATTTGAAGAAAAACAGCCAGGGTCAGGGGTAGAACGAGATTTCTTTTTTCTTTAAGAGGTTTAAGATTGCCTATTCTTATTTTGGTTGGATTAAAGCAAATCGTTAGCATTACTGTAACCTGGGTCAGAGCTGTCCTGGGGGAGATGGCCTTGTGCCCAGCAGACCCCTCTGTGGGGGACTGCCACGGTGGCCCTCTCCACAGGTGTCCTCCATGGAGCATAATTCTCTCCTTGTGGGGTCTTGATGATTCATCATTGCACTTTCACTAAAGAGAGAGACTTTCGCAAAATAGGAAAAGGAAAACAGCACCCAGCAACTCAAAATAAGCAGCTGTGTTTAGCATAGAGAAAATGAAGTAATTTCTTCTATACAAAGTCCTTCACCTGGATGCCAAAGATCTGATCTGATGGGACAGCAAATTGCAGCCTTTTCCCAAGTAATCTATCTGTCTGGGTCCTGCTTGGCCACATTCTGCAGAAGAATTATTTATCTGAGTGACTGTAAAAAAGTCTCCTTGGTTGGAGTTGTATGGGAAAGGATGGTTATCCGGGATAGCTGAAGGCTTGGAAGTAAATTTGTGTAAATAAAGTGTTTGCCAGTTATGCTCTGAGCTCGTGTATTTATGAGTTCTCAGAATGCAACATAATTTCTAAATTATTTATTATGAACATCCCCTGAGCCTTGCCAAGTGCCTAACAGCAAGCGCAATTTATATGCTCAAAAAGAAGTGTGTGTGTGTGTGTATGTGTGTACGCACGCGCTGAAATAAATCAAAGGAGAAGGAAGAAACACAATGAGAAAATAAGAATGATGTTGTTCTGCCAGATGTGGCTCAGTTGGTTGGAGCATCAGCCCATAACTGAAGGTTTAGGGATTGATTCTGGTCAGGGTACAAGGGTGGAGCGTGGGTTCCATCCCAGGGTGGCGCATATGATCCCAGGTCCATGTGCATAAATAGGAGGCAACCAATCCATCCTTCTCTCGCACACAGATGTTTCTCTCTCTCCCTTCCTCTCTCTGAAAAGCAATTTTTAAAAGTCCTCAGTTGAGAATAAGAAAAAAAAGAAAAAAGAAAAGAATGTTGGAAAAAATGGCACGTGGGCATTTTCAGAGAACTACACAGAACCTGAACAGGAAGACCTAGGCTGCCGCTTCACAAAACCTGTTCGCGTCATCGAGAAACCCCGTAATGACAGGTTTCTTCCCGTGGCAAGTCTCACGGAGTAACCGATGCCTGTCCCACTGCTCAGTGCATTCTGTCCTTGTTGTATCCTCTTAGAATGTACAAAAATCTTAAGAGCGCCATGGATTGGCCTGAAAGATTTAGAATAGTTTGCGAAGACACTTAATTTGCCATTAGGAAGTAGCTCAGACATCAAGCTATTCTGGCTTAATTAAGACAAAAGGTCTTTGACAGCTACAAGTGGAAAGTTCTTGCGATGGGATAACCTCTAATAGTTCTAGACTTGGCAGCCTTCAAAAGAAATGCTGCCAGTTCTTAATTTTAAAACTAAGGCTATTTTTATGCAATATTTACATAACTGGTTAATGAAGTGAAACTATTGCCCCAGTTTAATTTGACAACGTATAGATGAACAACTTTGATTAATTTACCTTTCGATCACTTGTCAAATTGTTGCAAGTGTGCTGATTTCTTTAACACACCTGAGATGAATACTATTGTTAAAGAGCTAAGGTTCAATGACTTTATACTTGAATTATGATGTAAAACAATGTCATTCATTCATTCCTGGCTGGCTGGCTGGCTCAGTTGGTTAGAGCATTGTCCTGATGCACCCAAGTTGAGGATTCAACCTCCAGTCAGGGCACAAATATGAATCAACCAGCAGTAAGAGGGGAGGAGAAGGGTGTGGACTGAAAGAAGATGAAGGGATTAGTCAAAGAACATATATGAAGACCCATGGGCATAAACAACAGTATAGAAATGGGGTATGGGCAGGGTGGAGGGGAAGAAAGGGGTGAAAATTGGAACTATAATAGCATAAACAAAAAAAAAATAGAAAAAGAATGAACCAATGAAAATTAACAATGTTTTACATTAATAATGGTGAAGGGTTTGTCTTCAAATACAGTGGGACTTTTTAAGCTTTTATTTTACTGACATATTAATTAAGGATAAACATATGCTGAGTGCGCGAATGTACCTTTAACCATGTATTTTTCCAGGAATGAATTGTATACCTTATTTTAAAATATATTTTATTGATTATGCTATTACGGTTGTCCCAATTTTTCCCCTTTTGGCTCCCTCCACCCAGCACTCCCCATTCCCTCCAGCAATTCCCTCCCTTAGTTCATGTTTATGAGTCATGTATATGTAAGTTCTTTGGCTACTCCATTTCCTATAATGTTGTTAGCATCCCTCTGCCTTCTTTGTACCACCTATTTGTAGTACTTAGTCCCCACACTCTTTTCCCCATTCTCCTCCTTCCCTTTCCCAACTGGTAACCATCTAAATGATCTCCATATCTATGATTCTATTTCTGTTCTGCTTGTTTGCTTAGTTTGTGTTTTAGATTCAATTGTGGATAATTGTGAATTTTCTGTCATTTTACTTATTTATTTAAAGATTTTGTTTATTATTTCCAGAGAGAGAGGAAGGGAGAGAGGCAGGGAGGGAGAGAAACATCATTGTAATGGTTACCTTTCACCTGCCTCCAGCCACAGACCTGGCTGGAGACCTGGCTTGCAACCTGGTATGTGCCCTGGCTGGGGAATTGAGCCAGTGACCTTTGGGTTCACAGGCTGGCACCTTATTCACTGTGCTACCAGCCAGGGGTCTACTGTCATTTTAATGTTCACAGTTTTATCTTCTGTTTCTTAAATAATTCCCTTTGAATTTCATACAATAATGGCTTGGTGATGATAAACTCCTTTAGCTTTACCTTGTCTGGGAAGCACTTTATCTGCTCTTTGATTCTAAATGATGTAGAGTAATGTAGGTTGTAGGTACTTGTTTTTCATCATTTTGAATACTTCTTGCCAGGCTTTCTTGCCTGCAAATTTCTTTTGCAAAATCAGCTGACAATCTTATGGGAACTCATTTGTAGCTAATTCTCTTCTTTTCTCTTGCTGCTTTTAAGATTTTTCTCTTTATCTTTAACCTTTGACATTTTAATTATGATGTGTCTTGGTCAATCTATTTCCATCCAACTTGTTTGGGACTCTCTGTGCTTCATGGACATGTATGTCAATTTCCTTCCCCAAATTAGAGAAGTTTCTTGCATTATTTATTTCACATAATTTTTTATTTTATTGCTCATTCTTTTTTCCTTTTGACACACTTACGATTCAAATGTTGGTATGTTTGAAGTTGTCCCAGAGGCTCCTTAGCCTATCCTTGTTATTTTTATTCTTTTTTCTCCTTGTTGTTCTGATTGAATGTTTGTTTCTTCCTTATGTTCAAAATCAGTGATTTGATTCTCAGCTTCATCCACTCCATTGTTAATTCCCTACATTTTTCTTTATGTCACTTAGTGTAAACTTCATTTCCACCTAGGTCATTTTTATGCTGTTGAAGTACCCAGTGAATACCTTGAGCATCCTAATAACCAGTGTTTTGAACTCTGCATCTAGTAGATTGCTTATCTTCGTTTTTTAAAAAAGATTTTATTAATTATTTTTAGAGAAAAGGGCAGGGAGGGAGGAAGAAAGAGAGAGAGAGACATCTATGTATGGTTGCTTTTCACCTGCCTCCAGCTACGTACCTGGCTGGAGACCTGTATTATAACCTGGTTATGTGCCCTGGCTGGGGAATCGGACGAGCAACAGTTGGGTTCTCTGGCCAGTCCTCAATCCACTGAGCCACACCAGCCAAGGCTTATCTCCATTTTGTTTAGTTCTTTTTCTGGAGTTTTCATCTGTTCTTTCATTTCATCCAATTTATTTGTTTCTTCGTTTAGGCTGCCTCACTGTGTTTGTTTCTATGTATTAGGTAGAGATACTTTGATGTCCTGTCTTAGTAGCATGGTCTATTGTAAAAAAGTACACCACATGTTGGATGGGGCAGAGCCTTAGGTAATTACCAGGGTAGGGCAACACATATGAGCTAGGTTGATGGAGTCACAGATGTGGTGCTACCTCTTTATGGCTATGATGGGGAGGCCTCAGGAAAGGAACAATGGCCACAGCCTGGCCTCTGGAGTTTTGTACAGGAGGAAGCTATTCTCCAGTACTTGCCCTAATACCAGATACTTCAGTTTCTTCCCATATGCCACTGGTGTCCTTCAAGGCACTGCCCTGGTACTGGAGCCCAGAGGAAGTGAATCTGCATACGTCCTAAATCTGTTGGGGTTCCTTTAAGAGGAGATGCTTGAGAATCCTATAGTTTCTTCAACCACTGCAATCCCCACTGGTTTTTATAGGAATGTATCTTCCTGGCACTGGACCCCTGTGTGGGGTCTGGTATGGGGCTGAAATTCCTCACTCTTGAGATATTCCTCCCTCCTGATTTTTATCTACCACACTTGGGTGAGGGACAAGCTATTCTGCCTCTCCATGTCTCTGCCTCTCCTACCCATCTTAATAAATATGACCTCTTTAATTCCTTGGTTGCTGGATTTCTATATAGCTTGATTTCTTACAGTTCTGGGTGATAGTAGTTTTGTAATTTAGTTGTAATTTTTGCTGTGGTTCTGTGAAAAAGTGTGCAATGTTTGACTACACCTCCATCTTTACTGGAAATCTCCATACATTTTATCTTACCCTAAAAAAGCTACAGCAGCCTCTTTTTCCTTCTTCTCATATTGTTAGTCTCTTTCCTCCAATCTATGCCACACAGTAAAGAAAATCTCCTTAAATATTATTTTATAAGATGATTTTTCTTCTCAAAATATTTCAACTATATACATATATATATATATATATATATATATATAATTGAACATCTAAAACATAATAAAAATAAAGATAGGTATACATGAAGATAATAAATGGTTTGATTGTATTTAAAAACGTTTTTATTCCTTGTGTGTTTTCTTACTGTCTGCAATGCGTACATTTTGCCTATATAAAAATTCTTTACATTTTATTTTATTTTTAGGTTCAATAATGCCCATTTCCTTGATTAAAAGAATAAAAAGCTGAAAAAATGTAAAGTACATAAAGAATGTAGAAATAATTTATATATATTACTAATCAAAATTAATGTATAAAAACCTAATCTCTCCATTTAAAAATCAAATGTTAGATTGAATTTTAAAACAAATATGAAAATCCAGCTATATTCAGATCATAGGGCATACAATTAAAATGTTTGGATAAAGATTTAAAGTCAAAATACAGAAAGAGTTTGTTTACTTCTCAGTTGTAAATAAAACAAAGTTGGTATAGTCATTATAAGAAAGTAAACTTAAAGCCAAGAGGCATTTCTAGACTTTAAGTCACCTCTAGGAAGTAAGTTTGTTCTATTGTTATATGCCCTGTTGCAAATTGTAGCAGAACATCTTATGAAACATTTCTCAGTAACTGACAGATGAAGAAGACAAAAACATCAAAGCTATGGAAGATTTGAATAGTATTATTAACATGTTTGATTTGTTGAACATTCTACTATTGGAAAATAAATATTCTTTTCAAGTACATAGGGAATATTATGAAAATTGACTGCATTCTAGAGCATAAAGATTTCCTCAACAAATGTCAAAAGATTGATATCCTTAAAAAACTAAAAATGGAACTGCCTTTTGATCCAGTGATTCCACTACTTGGACTATACCCAAAGAATCCTGAAACACCAATTCATAAGAACCTATGTACACCTATGTTCATAGCAGCACTATTTACAATAGCCAAGTGCTGGAAACAGCCTAAGTGCCCATCAGTGGATGACTGGATCAAAAAACTTTGGTACATTTACACAATGGAATACTATACAGCAGAAAGAAAGAAGGAACCCCTACCCTTTGCAACAACATGGACGGAACTGGAGAGTATTATGCTTAGTGAAATAGCCAGTCAGTGAAGGACAAATATCATATGATCTCACCCATTACAGGCCAATAATGAACAAAAATAACAATAAGCAAAACAGAACCAGATTTATGAATACAGGGAATAGGTCTTTAGTGGTCAGGGGGAAGGGGGTTGGGTGAGGGAGAGGGGGAGGAAGAGGCAAGGAAGGGGAGCAGTTTAGATAAGAACCTAGTATAAAGGAACCATGGACATGGACAACAAATGGGATTGACTTTGGGGGAGGAATGGGTGGGTGGGGAAGAGGGCAGAGGGGAGCAAAAAGGGGATAGACATAATACAACAACAATAAAATTAAATTAAAAAACAAACAAACAAAGCCCTGGCTGGTAGCACAGTGGATAAGGCGCCGGCCTGCGAACCCAAAGGTTGTTGGTTTGATTCCCAGCCAGGACATATAACCAGGTTGCAAGCCAGGTCTCCAGACAGATCTGTAGCTGGAGGCAGGTGAAAGGCAACCATACACTGATGTTTCTCTCCTTCTCTTCTTCTCTCCCTTCCCTGCTCTCTAAAAATAATAAAATCTTTAAAAAAACAAACAAACAAACAAAAACACCCCTCATATTTCTTAAATACAATCCCATGAAGTTAGAAACTAATAACAAGTTTGAGTCTGGAAAGGATAAGCACATTAAAAACATTTAAAACATATTTATAAAGGACTCACAGGTTTTCAAAAAATCATAATTAAAGTTGTAGGTGTTTAAAAATAAAGTGTAACAGAAATATCATGTAACAAGACTTGTAGGTAGAACCTAAAGCAAAATTTAGAATGAATTGTATAGCCTTAGCAAGCTAGAATTATAATAAAACTTCCTTAACCAGAGAAAGATCATGCACAGAAGTGAGTAATAAATATACACAGTGTGAAATGTAAAAAGCATTCCTTTTATAATTCAGGCCAAGCCAAAGATGCTCACTATCAATGCTTCCAACTAAAGTTACATCAGTAAGAGACCTTTGCAAGTTGATTAACTACATAATCAAAATACAAAACTCAATTCTATATCCATGTACCTGCAACAATCAGAAAATGTAATGAAAATAAAACTGAAAAATACATTCTTTCTAATATTATCCAAATCAATGACTTTCAACAAGCAATAACTAACCATAATGTCCCCACCCCCACCAAACAACAAAAAACAAAAAACAAAAAAATCATGCCTTTATGGAGAAAACTATAGCATTTTATTGTCATATATTAGATAAGACCCAAATAAGTAGAGACACATATACTGTGCTCTGCAGCCCTATGTTATGAAGAAGTGAATCCTTTCAAATTTAATCTAAAAAATTAAAGTAATTCCAATTTGGGTTTTTAATGGACTCGAATAAACTAATTCTAAAATTTATACTAAGAGCAGAGATATTTAATGTGCTGTTACTTGTCCAACCTGATCTTGTAACAGTGATAGAGAAAAACAGTTAGACCAATAGTACCAAATAAAGAACCTAGACAAAGATTCTTTCCTATTTGGAGTTTGACTTTTGGAAAAAAGAGGCATTGTAAATTAATGATAAAGCAAGAACAATGTAATAAATGATGCTGAGAAAAGTGATAATCCCTATGGAAAAAATGAAATTGAAGCCCTGTTTCTCTCATAAACAAAAATTAATTCCAGGTATATTAAAGACTTGAATGCAAAATATAATATTTAAAACAGATGTTTTAAGAAGACACTATAATAGACTATATTTATAAAGTCTGGTGTTGGGGTATAGAAACATCTCTTAAGATATTTAATATGCATTTAAATTAAGTACCTCTGTTTAACCAAAGACACCATAAAGAAAAAGAATAAAACATAAGCCAAAGTTTGGGATAAAATAATTCCCGTATATGTCATTGAAAAATAATTGCTAATTAGCATGAGTAAAGAAATCCTATGGTTCAAAAAGAAGAGAGGAAAACCCAACAAGAGCTAATAGAAAAATTGGCAGAAGGTATGAGTAAACATTTCACAGAAGAGGAAATGGGAAAATCTGTTTCATAAACATATGAAAAGATGATGAGCATCATTAGTAATAAAATCAAATTTAATTTAGTATAGATTTTTCATGTTAAAGCACAATTGGATATTTTATATTCACCAAATTGGCAAAGATTTTAAAAGTCAGAGAATGCTAGTGCTTACAAGGATATAGAATAGGCATGAGAAAATTTTTCCTATAAAGGGCCAGATAGTAAATCTTCTAGGCTTTGCAAGTCCTAAGTTCTCTTGTAGCAACACAACTCTGACACTGTTTCCCAAAAGCTGCTTCATATAACCTGTAACCAACCAGGGGCAGCTATGTTCCAGTAAATCTTCATTTACAAAATCAAGGCTTGATTTGTCCAGTGGATCTAATTTGCTGATCCCTGATTTAACAAAAAGAGAAATCACATGAAGCTATAAGCTTATATAGACCTTTTGGAATTATCTACCAGAAAAGTCCAAACACAATCCATTTCCACATCTGTACTCAGAAGAATTGAGGTACCAGAGGCTGGTGTGAGAATTTTCATAGCAGATGTTCAATAACAATAACAAAATACTAGAATCATCTCAAATGTATATCATCAATAACATGGACACACTTATTTTTAAATATTGACACAAGGAAATACTACATAGCAGAGAAGGTGGGTGAGCCTGAGTCAGCAACATGGATGCAAGTCAAAAACATTGTGGAGAAAAAGGAGGAGGTCCCCGAAGAATGCATACTGTAAGGAACCCAAAGAGGCAACACTAAAGATGGTCTCTTTCATTTTTGTTTTGTTTTGTTTTAAGAGTCACATCCAAGGTGACAAATCTACATTGAGAAGTAATAGAACCACAAACACAAAATTTATGACAATGTTCACCTCCTGGGGGAAGGACAGAATGTGATTTGGGGAGGCCATGCAAGAGATTCTAAGGTACTGGGGCTGCTCTCTTTCTTAATCCAGTTGGTAGATCCTTGTGTGTATGCTCACATGCTTTAGATTCTGAGTGCTGAGCTTCTCTTTCCTGTGGGAAACTTAATTAAAAAAATAGATTAGGTAAAAGGGGGGAAAGTGAGAGCCCTTACAGAGGAAAAAAGTCTGTTGCCATATGGAATGAATAGTTTAAATCAGCTCAAATTGTGCTGATAATAGTTGAATTTTCTGCTTTACTTTTATTAGGTGCATTCAGCTTCTAATGGCCCAAAACATTCCTTTCCCATTTAATAGTAAGAACAATAAAGTCAGGTCTTAACTACATGAATGAGGATTATTTTAGGATTTTAATTTTTAAAAAGTTTTTATTTATTATTTTTAGATAGAGGGGAAAGGAAGGAGGCAGAGAGGAAGAGAAACATCAATGTATGGTTGCCTTTCACCTGCCTCCAGCTATGGACCTGGCTGAAGACCTGATTTGCTGGTTATGAGCCCTGGCTGGGAATCAAACCAGTGACCTTAGGGTTCACAGGCTGGTGCCTATCCATTGAGCCACCAGCCAGAAGCTTTATTTTAGGATTTTTAAAATCTGCATTGTCTTGGGAGAAAAACATGCAATCTTCAAGGTGAAACTTGAAAAATTTTCTTAAATTATTAATTACATTTTATGGATACTATTTCAGTATTACTTGACTTTTGAATTAGATTATTTAATGCTTGGAGCTGCACACAGCTACTATAAGAAATTAACTTCAGAAATATTTTAAAAGAAAATAAAGGCAAAGAAATTGGAAGCTTTGCTTTTTCTTTGAATCCCTGAAAAATCTCTTTAGTAATTTTCTCAGACTAAACAAGCAAGTGATCTGTTAATTGTAATTTTTGTAATATTTTAATAGTAAATTAATAATTATGAAACTAACATGCCTTATTTGCTTATGGTTTTAGCATGATTTACATAAGAGGAAAAGTTAGATTTTCCTATAAATGTAGCTGGCCTAGTCTTTGCAATTTTGAAGGGGGAGATAAATTGATCACTTCTGATTATAATTTGTTTTATTCACTTGCTCTTTTGATGTCATTTCTGCATAAATAATGAGAAAAGGAAAAGATCAAATAAATATACATAAAGTATCAGATATAGTTTTGCCAAGGAACTCAATCATTAGAAAATTTTAACAACAGTATTTCACAATTTTTGTTTAAAAAGAGGAGAAAACACATGGCAACTTAAGCCATATTTACATATTTACATTTATCCATATGGATAACATTCAATCATAGTAATTAAAAATTTGTTTTTCAGTTTGGTAAAATCCTTATAACTTCTTGTGACTCTTTAGTCACCAGGTAAGTATAATAAATGATCTGAATGGATTTTCTGCTTTGTGAGAGCTGTGTAGAGGGAGGAAACTGCAGAGGTACCCCAGAACAAAGACAAAGCACATCCATATGGAACAAAGACCCTGGTTTAAGACCTCTTTTCCTTGCTTTCTGGAAAAGCACTGAATCGAGTTGAATCATGACCTGTGCAGAAGATGCTACATGACCCCTGCTTCATTATAATAGTGTTATAATAAATTAGTATTATGGGTCTCCCTTCCCCTGTGGCCAATCAAGGAAAATCATGAGAGACTACAGGCAAAATAGCTTAGAAGTAACACAACTACTTGTACACACACAATAGAAACCCACCAAAACTAGTTAGGAACTATCTGTGCTGTAAGAATAGAATCCCTCCAGCCCATCAGGTCAATCTCTGCTTGGAGTTGGTCCACTCCATGTTCTGTGGGGTGTACTATTGCTTAATAAACTGCTAATCTGCTCTGTCTCTGCTATAAACTCTCTGTGTGTTTGGTTCAGTTTTTGTCCAAGATCACCAAGAACCTGGTTACCTGTGCCCACCTGTGACAAAACCATCTCCATGCCTGTTTGGTAGGATATGCATCATTGTAAAATGGATCAAGTGGTTACAGTGCCTGCAGCTTCCTGGTGGGTGACACAGATGTGGTAAACTGTGGAGGAAAGTGGAATTCCTGTTCACTCAGCTTGTTTACTGTCTCTCGGTGATGAAGGATAGAGGAATAGGACAGGCAGGAAACCTCAAGACTATGTTAGTAAACAAAGTGAAAAGTGAGATATAGGCTTAGGCTTACTGACTCCACAGCAAGAACATAAGTGAGGGAGCTGCTCCTCAGTCCAAAAGGCTGAGAAATGATTATAATGGCTAATATTTTTTAGTGCATATGATACTCTAGATACTTGACTAAAAGCTTCACAAATCTTATACCACCTCTTGATCCTCCTGACAACACTGTGTAATAAGCATTATCACCCTGTAATCAGGCGGAAACTGAGGCCAAGGGAAGCTAAACAAATCAATCAAAGTCATAAGCTAAGTAACTAAGCGGCAAGGTTTTGAACTTTCATTTCTGATTCAAGGACCCATATTTCAAATCCCTTATTGTTCTGGAGAAGGGAAAGATTAGATGACTCCCAGTGTTGGAGATTCTACTGTGAGACCAGGATTAAGTGTTCATTTGATACTAATATTCCTGATTACTTTGATTTCAGAATCTAGTAACAATATCTTTGGGTGACCAATGGAAAGTATGAAAGATCTGAAAACAAATATTGCCTGTACAATTTATATAAGCTGAAGAAAATATTCTTTCAAAGTTCTATATGTTTACTAGACATTTCCTTATGAATATCTGTCAAATTTCTAACTGCCTATGGAGATTAGAAAATATCAAGATATGTCCCAAAAGATTTTATTGATGGAAGCTGTAAGTAAATGAGCAAAAGAAATATACACTAGGTTAATTATTGTACTATTAAGATGATAACATAAGGTCTATTCTATATAGCACCATGAAGAAAAATGATGAAAATACTAATTGCATATGCAGAATATAAGTTGAAAATGCACAATAATTATGGCTATATTTTGAAAAGCACTGTTAAAAAATACACCAAATGCTTACAAGTGGTGTATCAAGTTGGTAAGATTTTTTTTGTTTAATTATAAGTTTTAGATAATGCAATTAAATTACATTCATAATAGAAAAGAATGAACAAATAGAAAACCAAAATAGGAAAAGCAAGAATGTATTTGAAAGAGACAGTTAAAGTTTATAATCAACAGGGTTTTTTGACTTGTGGATGTGGCTGATGATCAGGAATGCTCATTCTAGTTTTTCTGAAGAGTCAAATGCCTTCTCCAAGATAAGAGGAGGAGTAGGTTTGGAAGGAAGATAGTTGAGTTCAGTTTACCTGAATACTGAATGCAGGAGAAGGAGGAGAAGATTTTTGGAGAAGAAAATACATTAAGTTTTTGCTATCAGGTTTGTTTTATACTGAAGCAATTTTATGCTGATGTTTGATGTATAACTTGAGAATAGCCATTCTGAGAATGTGGGAAATCACCCAGGAACAGATTCCAGAGAGAAAACCAGAACTAAGGACAGAACCTTGAGAAACTGTGGTGGGCAGAATGAAGGTGAGTGAATGAGATCAGGGGCATAGAATCCATTTCAGGGACTAGTATTATATTTCTTCTGTGAGTTACTGAGGAAATTGGGAATGGAGTTAGACCTTAAAAGTAGAAACTAGGTGTAAAATGTGATAAAGAAAGGATATAAGAATGTTTCCCAGGTAATGACTGGTTTGAGAGACTGAATAGATGGTGGTGCCATTAAGTGACTAATGGAATAAAGAGGATTAGCAGATTTAGCAAAAATTCATGGATCTAAATTTTTGAGTCTCATGTCTATGGTATAGCCAGTGTGAGACAGGCAGTCAGCAGGTAGATCCAACTGGAGATCATGAGTGAGGTCAAGGCTAGTGAAAAAGAACAATGTGGAGATAATGGGAAAATCACAGTAATGGGTGCAATATCCCAGCAGGAGCAGGTCAAACAGCGTCAAATGCTGTAGAGAGAGCTAGGAAAGGATGAGAGGTTGCTATTGACTTAGCTATGGGTAGAGTCATTGGTATTTTGGTCAGTTTATAGAATCAAACATCCAATTGCAGTGGGTTAAGTACTGAATGGGGGTGAGGGAGTGAGGACAGAAAAAACTAACCACTCTTTTAAGAACGTGGTATTGAGTAGCACATGTTAATACCATATGAATTCCACGTACACTTTATATACAACATCTGTACGCTCCGTTGTGTGCTCACCACCCAAATCGTAGTCTCTTTCCATCATTATATAAGATCCCCTTCATTTTTCTCCTTTCACTCAAATAACCCCCATTCTGTTGTCTCTACCTATGATTTGTTTCTTTTGCCCGCTTATTTGTTCCATTTTTTTTGTTTGTTTGTTTTCTATCCCACATATGAGTGAAATGGGGAAAAAGATGCATGGTGTGTTTTTAGGATGTAGAAGATGAGACAAAGAAGAAAGAATGGCTGAGAATACTTCAGTGTGGAGACACTGAATAAAGTAGGTCCTAGAGAAGATGGGGGGCTGCAGGGGGAGTGAGTGGCCTGGGAAAGGACAGGGATTTCTACTGCTCTGAGCAGACCACCCTGAAGTGCTTTGCAAACATATTAAAGCAATAGTTCTTTCCCTCCCTCTCTACGCCAGCTTAAATCTGTGTTAGAGCTAGACTGGCATTGGTCCAGGAAAATAATTAGCAATCTTCAAATTAATAAGTTCCTATCACTGTTCACCCTTGAGCTAGATATTGCAGTTACCCAAGTAAGGAGCAGCTCCATTACTAATCAACTCCTGAAATTTGGATTGTCTGCCCTTTTGACTTTGAAATCAGTCTATTTCCTCTCAATTATTTGGCAGTGGGGTCTCTTATTTTTGCAATGCCACAAGGCCACCAAAGTGAACATTCCAAGGAGCTTGTATCTTAAGTCAGATCAGCTCTACATGTATTACAAATTTGGTAAAATTCAATGTAACTGTTTTTTTTTTTGTTCTAGTTTACAAGGCAGCAATAAAGAAGAAGTTAATTTTATTTACATATCCTTTGAGCAGATATTACATATTTTGCATGTATTGCCTCAAACCTTTAGTTTTGGGATGAAGAAAAGAAAGCCATACATGACTTGTTCAGGGACCTTGAGCTGATCAATAACATAAGAAGAGCTACGAGTGAGGCTTCCTGCCTTGAACTTGAGTGCTTCATCCTGCCGCACAGTTACTGCTGGGTCAGAGGCACATCAAATGTGTTTTTGTTTGTTTGTTTGTTTTTTTCTGTAAAAGTATATACATACTTTATTGTATTTGGTCTCAACCAGTAGGATCATCCCTTATTACTGTTGATGATCTAATGTGGGTGTGTTTGAAAGTTTTTCTAGCTACATACGTGATAGGATTTGGCTGCCAAATAAATGAAATGCTGTTTCTGCTGGCCTCAGCTGTGATCTTCTAAAGCACCTGCAATTGGTTTATTTTGTAATTATCTCCCTTTGTCAAGAGAATTGGTTTGAAGGACTCCTTCAGCATTACCATTTGCACGGTGCAATCTACCATGTCCTAAGTAATACATAAGTCATAAAAAAATAAAAAAACAAACAAACCCGTATTAGAACTGGTATGTTATGTGTCCCAGAATTTGGCTGGGTCTACAGATTTAAATATAAAACATGTGAAAAGATGCTTTTGATATTGAGCCTTTAAGATTTTCTTAGAAGAGGAGGTTCTGCATGTGTCAATTGAATTAAACATGATGTGGGATTCCCAGAGTGGAAATTTGAGCCTTTTAGAGACTGTTAGGTGGTTGGAGTGAAGGGACAAATAAATCAGAGACTTGGAAAGCTTATAGGTCTTATCCTACCCAATTTACACTCTTGAGGGTGGCGGTATGTCAAGCAAATTGAGATGTGTCACTATTGGGATCTAAATCCCATGATAGTTTTTCAACTCTTTCCTGCGGTAATAGTCCTTGTTTAGTTTGGGTTGATGCCATGTTGTTTCAGAATTGGGAGTTCTTTTCTATTCCATAGATCTTTGTCTTTCATTTGAATGATATTTTTTGATGATAGACACAGAGTACAACTAAGCAAAACAAACCAATACCCATTGCTAACTATGTTCTATTTAAGGGTATTCCTTCAAAGACAAGACATAAATAAAGTGTATCAATTAGGAATGGGTTGGCCTAACTTTAACAATTATGTGGGTAGGAATATAGCTTAAATTATAGCTCAGCAGTTGGGGAAACCCTTCTTATTCTATGAAGCTGAAGTCAGTAACTTGGAAATAACACTAGTGGGTTAGAAGTTCAGTGAGTGACATGTGTTCTTTATTTGCAGCGGGTATCACTATAGTTGCATACAGTTGCACATTTCAAGGTTTAAAAATTGTCACCAAACTTTTTAAATGTTTGTACCATGTACTTTATTTTTCTTTGCATTTAAAAGTCTTGCATGCATGCATCTTGTCCTAAATTTATAAAAAACAGAAAGATATAAATAGAAACTAACGGTCTCATATTAAATGTACTATGTAGAGATAACCATTGTAAGCATTTAGGTCTTCTTTTCTTATAGATTAAAAAATAATAATAATGAAAATAATAACATCAGCTAACATTTATTGAGAATTATGAAAAATAACTTCATAGTTTATTTACTGAATTTATCAAGTGAGGACATTTATGTAAGCACATAGAATAGTGCTTTATATACATTCCGTGTGTTTTATGTAAAATTCTACTCTATGTGTTTATATACCTTTCCTAATTTGACACAAAAACATTATGGGGTAGGTGATATTACTCTTCCCATATTACAGGGGACTAAAACACAGAGAGGTTAAGTAACTTGTCTAAGAACACACAGAATAAAGTGGTGGAGCATTTAAACACAATTCAAGCAGTCTGACGCCAGAGTCTGAACTTTATTATTCTACCCTGCTGCCTCATATACATGCTCATTTATGTTTGTTAAACCATGCTTTAGGAATAATGTAATTTTCTGTTTTTCTTTACAAACTTATCATAAGGATTTCCCATGTTAGTAATTCTTTTTTAAATTTTCATTGTTTTCCTTCCTCTGAAAGGTCATTATATACCCATTTAAAAATTAAAGTGATATTTCTTATAATGTTTTCCTTTTTTTTTTTCATTTTTTTATTGTTGTATTACATCCATCGCCTTTTTGCTCCCCTCTGTCCCTCTCCCCACCCACAGTAATTCTTCATAAATGTAATTTAAATAGTCACCAAATGCATCCTATTATATGCAATTATTCCCATTAAGTGAGGCATTTAGATTGTTTTTAGATCTTTGATATTTAAATAGTGGTATGATGAAGTTATTTTTACTTAAATCTTAGCACTTCTAATTACTGGGCTAGATCTCTAGAAGTAGCATGATTGCTTGCTATAAAGACATTTTAAAGCCATGGCTGGTGGCACAGTGGATAAGGCACTGGCCTGTGAATCCAAAATTCACTGGTTCAATTCCCAGCCAGGACAACATAACTAGGTTGTGAGCCAGGTCTCCAGCCAGGTCTGTAGCCGGAGGCAGGTGAAAGGCAACCATACATTGTTATTTCTCTCCCTCTCTGCCTCTCTCCCCTCCCCTCTCTCTGAAAAATAATTAAAAAATCTTTAAAGACATTTTAATGTCAGTTTTCTAAATTATAATGAATACAAGTCAATTTTGAAAAAATAGCCCCATCTAAAAATAAACTTCAAATCTCCTCTAAAAGTTAATTGATGGGAGTACTCACGTTTTAGAAGCTTTTATGATGTGATGAGAGAAAGCAGGGGTTAAGCAATGGGGAGACCATTCTCTCACTCCAGCCTGACCTTTGTTCATTAGTAAACTACTGCCTTGTCTTTGTGTGAGACCCCGGAGCTAAGCCACACATGGGTTGCCCATCGATTTTTGAATAAACTGTGTTCTCCAAGTAGCTTCTCAGGGAGACCCAGCAAGAAGAGACATTAGGGCAAAGGTCACAAACCACATAGAGTTGCTTAAAAGGCACAACACAATGTTGTTCTTAACCACAATTCTTGCAGACCTCTGTGCAGCACAAATGTAAAATGACAAAACAGAACTCTGTTTTACAATGATATGTGAACAAGGGGATTTCAAAGTACGTTGTAGAATAAAGGCAGGATAAGCCCTCTGCAAACGTCTTTATTTTCAAAGTCCAAGCCAGAAGCTGCGAACAGAGTAGTTCTGAGGTAGTGGTGGTGTGACTCATTAGCTGGGAATGTGGTTTGCTCCTTTGGGAACCTGCTTGATGTTCACTGTCTTGTTTAGTGCTTCACTTCAGTTTTTCATTCTGGCCTTGTTGCGCTCATTCTTAAACCGCAACCTTACTCACCACACTGTTCTCTTCTTGACACCAATAGATTCTCTTATATTTCCTATTCATCCTATCCCTTCAAAAGTTAGAAAACCATTTGTTTGGTTTGTCTCTATGTTCATATACAGATGTGCATTTACAGATACACATTTTTATATACATATATGTATTCTTACATACATATATATTTAGGAATATTATAAATATATATAATCTTCATTAAGCAATGAACTTGATCCCTAGGTAAAAATATTAATCGTTAGTCAATGTCCTCTCTCTATTCCTTGTCTTTGCCCAGTGTTTTCCAACTATCCTGTGTCCCAGGTGGGTTTTCCCACCTGGGTTTAAATATATCACGACTATTCTATGAAAAATGACAGATAAGTAATTGAATAAGCAAACTCAAGTAAATGAAAGGGCATTTTTTTCCTGGCTCTAGTAAACTGAAAAATGAAAGCATAGGGATTAAATAAAAAGTGATTATACTGAGAACACATAAATATGTAATAGCATTTAGGACTGGCTAGGAGATTAAGTTCCTGCAGTTATACCTTTCCTTAAATAACATACAAATGCCCCTTTTCCAATGCTCCCTCAGGGAAGGTAGAACTGTGTATAATGTTACCTATTATAAAGGATCTATTGGTTCTTTATTCAGAGACTTACATTTAATTCTTGACTTTCAAGGAGCAGTGCATAAGGAACTCCCCCTTGGTGAGTCTCTAAATGCTGAAAAGAAGTGCTCCCAAATTGGCAGCATATTTGAATCACCTGGGGAGACTTATAAAAATGCAATGGGACCTTCAAGTTTATAGTTTTCCAAAGTTCTCCAATTGATTTTGATGCTCAGCCAGGTTTGGGGACTGCGGTTAAGTGGCTGTTTGGGTATTAGCTAAGTCAGTTTCTGTGCCTTCCATGGGTGCTCACTGGGTAGCCAGCAGTTATTCAGCATGTACATTGTGCTAATCACCATGAGTTTTTATAAACAAGGAAATTTGTCTAGGGTTATGAGTGGCAGAAATTGGATTCAGAAAGACTGAACACTCATTCTTTTGCAGCCTCCCAACCAAGTATTGATGAAAGCCCCCAAAAAGGTAAGGAAAAGGCTAAAGTGAAAAATTCATTTTTACTCTCACATCTTAGATCATTGGTTTCTTCACCATAAAAATGGAAATAACGTCCTTATGGGGTATTTTTTACTTAATTGTGTTGTGAAATAACTTAAGATTTACGGAGTTAGCAAGAAGACTTTCTGTATACCCTTCTCTAATGATTAACATCTTCTGTAATGTCTAATACAAACTTTTTATGTAGCCATGGTATGTTCATCAAAACTAAGAAATTAATGTTTGAGTTTCTCCAGTTTTTCCACTAATTTTTTTTATCTCAGTATCCAGTCTAGAATACCATATCATTTTTAGTCAGCATGTCTCCTTCAATCTGTGGCAGATCTTAATCTTGTCTTTCATGACTTAAACACTTTTAAAAATCAGTAGTTAGGTATTTTTTAGAATACCCTTCATTTTGGGTTTTCTTATGATTAGACTAATGCTATGAATTTTGGGGAAGCATTCCATAAAAGAGACATACCCTTGTTGCTACGTTGCAATGGGACCTTTGTAAGATTTTGTCATGTGTTCCCTCTCAATATAGGTATTTAAGCAAAAGTAGATGGTTGTAATGCTGAAGGCATCCTTGCATTGCACAGGATATTTAAGACACCTTCTAACTCAAAGAGTTTAAATCTAATAAATGAACATTGCAAATAAAAAGTCACAAGATGAGTACAAGATTTGAATCGAGTTCCAAGTCTGGAGAGAATCAACTCTCTAAGAATGATCTTTATCTTAGAGAGTACTAGGGTCTTCCTATAAGGGGCTGAATTAAGAATGTGACATCTCCATTATATGTGGCCTTTTCCCCAATGTGGAACCTTTATTATAGGCCTGAAGATGCATCTGTGAGTGAGTGTTTGCTTTTGCTGTGGGTAATTGAAGCCACTGGGTTGCTCTTATTGTTTTCCTTTGTGCTACTAAAGATTAAATTGATGTGTAGTTAAGTGGAAAGCAATCTAATTTGAAAGAAAGCAATAACCTGACTCTATGACTCTGTGGTTCAGATATGCTAAGTTATTTTTTATTGCCTTCATTTATCTAACTGTGAGTTATAATTCTTACTGAAATATATTGACTTAAATTGGACTCAGAACATATCTCTAGAAATACATTGCTTACCCCCCACAAAATGGGCTGTCATATGATTAACTTAGAGGAGTGAATTCTATATGTCAACATGTACATTGTAAAGGTACTTCATTATAATAACATTTTAAAAAACTGAAGATACTAGACAAATCAGTTGGTTTGAAATGTGTGAAAGTGACTCTGGAGAAATAGATGCGTAACTGTATCTCTGGAAATGCTGTGTTGGAATTTGACTGCTTGCTTTGGAAGAGCTTTGGTGTCATGGAAAATGCCCCTGGAAGTCAGAATGCCTGGTTTGGTCTGAAGGGTGTAGCAACCTACCTGAATAAGTCATTTACTTTTTCCATGTGACTTCTTCATGTTACATTAGAGAATCAGACATAATTTTTAACACATAAGTTCTTAAATTCTACAGTTCTTTGATTTTCTTTTGAGTCTTCCTCTTTGATGTTCATAAAACCATTGATTCTGATGCTGTATGTGCATGTATTTTATTAATATTTCTTTGAAAATTCAGAAAATGCTTGGCTATACAATTATTCCAGCTTGAAAAAGCAACTTGTAAATATCCCACAGGATTTAATATTATTTTTTTTGGAAAATGTATACATTTTTGTTCTTATATTTCTTAACTGGATAAAAGAGCTGCTTTATACCCAAGAGAGAAAATATTTTAGTTAGATCTGTATTTTTGAAATAGAAAAAACCTCATAAATGAATATATGTACAATTTAATGACTAAATTGTCTCTCTGCTCAAGAAGTTCCAAATTATTTTACTGACATGAAAACTGTAAAGTGTTTGGAAAACAATTTCATTTCCATAAATACAATCAACACATTTCCTGTACTATAGGTGTAGACCTGTTCATAAACAACATTACAAGGAAACTACAGTGACATAATGTCTGGGAAAGAATGCTCTAGTATAAACAGCCTTAAGTTCATAGTTTGTGATTTTGCAAGTGCAAATACCTTCTCAGACGCCCTCTTGACAGATTTGTTCTCATCATAAAAGGAATGGCATTTGGCTCTACCCAAAGGCGGTATCATTTCATTTGGTACGCTCCCTTTGGTTATTCTTGCCAACCAAAGAGGGAGAAACAAAATACTCAATACTCCAAACTATATTACAGACTTCCTAGCTCCTTTCTTTTGGAACATTTGCCATCTCTAACTAACCCTAAAAGGTAAAGGGGAAGGTATCTTTCGAAGATCTTTAATGACACCTTTAGTAAGTCTCCTATTATGGTGAGAGGCAAATGAAACTTTGGGATGGGCCAGAGGAGTCATGAATAAGTACATATGTCACTTCACAGTAAATTCTAGTCTGGGATCAATCCCAATTTGAAAGTTAATTTTTTTTTTTTTTTTTTTTTTTTTTATGAGGACTCAGTGTCTTCATTAATGATTTTCTATAATGGATAAGCCATGTTCAAATGAACATGTGACAGCTTTGGTGATCAAGACGTAATTCCTGTTTGATAAGGCTTTTTACCACTGTTTACAAATTGGACCCTTAAAATGGTGTCGTTTCATCCAAAGTTATGTATATAAGGGATTCCCCTGTGTGAAGTTAGAGGGTGCTTATAGGTGGTCTTGCAGGACCAAGCAGGAAACGCAAGTGGTGAATGTTTTGTTGCTCAACTGCTGAATGAAGACAGCTTTGCAGATCTGAGCCAGTTTTGCTTCTTCTAACTAAAAAAAATATATTTGAGAGCTAGGATTTTGCTCCTGTGGGTGATGCACTGTGATGTGGGTGCATTTTTGCATGATGTTGTAGCATGTCAAATCCCTTTCTAACATAGGTGTCCTAAATGAGCCTTATTTCTATGTGTGGAACTGAAAAAGAGCTAGAAGGACAGTCGTGGCATTTGACAGAAAAGACTGAAAATACGCTTAACTTCATAGGCTTATTCATGGCAGTATTCATTTAAGTGTTTTACAGTATTTGCTATAATCAAAATAAGAAACCTTGCACCTTTTTTGAATGTTGGGATTCCTTAAATGGCTGTTTAAAACACCTCTTCCTCAGGCTCAGGACTTTTTTTTCCCTCATTTGTTGGAGGGTGTGTTCATTGAATGTCAGTTTCACAAATCTTTTGAACATTTTCTCTTTTTCTCCCATGTCTTTCTCTTTCTCTCCTTTCTTCCCTCCTTATAACTCCATAATGAGAAGACTAAATTCAGAAAATGAATTACAATTGAAATACAAATACAGGAAATTCCAGGGTTAAGCTTCATATGGCAGAGTTAACTTGGCTAGGAGTATGTTGCATTTTATGTTTTTCTGATGTACTGACTACATTAGGATAAGGTAACCAGATGTCCTGGATTAAGCAAGTGAGTCTTAGATTTCAGCATTTTTTTCCCCCTCTTGACAATGTTCTGCTCAAAAATTCCTACCAGGGCCATGCCGCTGAATGGCTTATTTTGCTTATAGAAATGTTAAAAGCCTTCCTGACCAAAATTGTCTAATGGTGTCCTTGGAAGTGGGCATTTGATCTGAGATCGGCTGTCGTAGCGCTCTAAGAGCAGCAGCAGAGAACTCTTTCACTGGGAGGATCTCTTCATCTGAGGAACTTCTTGTTGCCATCTGGCAGAGAACATGCCGCTAACAAAGAGCCAGGTGGGCCTGTTTTCTCTAGCGGGAGGGGGAAGTAAGAAAAGGTGTTTTCCTTGAGCAGCCTCAGGGCAAACAGCCGCTGGAGGCAGCAGGAGAGGGAGGTTAGGTACAGGAGAAGGGGTTACCTGAAGGAAGGGTGAGAGAAATAGGAAAAGTGAGAGGCCATCTGGGCACACTTGGCATATCTGACCGCCACCTGGTTCTCAGAAACCTCTGCTCTTGTCCCATTCCCACATCTTCCTTACCTTTCCCAGCTCCCCACCCACCCTTTTAAAAGCTTGTGTGATTTTGCTGTTCCAAATAATTGTTATTTATTAATCCTTAGGGCATTTATTTTTCTAATTTCTGCAGCTAATCAGGAAAGCCTATTCTCCATTCTCTGCAAATGCTTGTTTTCTGATGTGACACATCCTTCTGAGATGAGTTTCTTCACCCAGCACAAGACTAACTGTCAGCATGCATGCATATCAGTGCTCAGAGTTTCTGTATTTGAAATCACATCTGAAATATATAAGTTTATGCTAGTGATGGAATTCTAGGTTTAAATCTGTGCTGTCACATACTTAAGTAAATATAGTATAGTCAAATTCGGTACTGTGATCCCAGAGCACGCTAGCCTTTTATGAGCTAACCCACTCTTATACTTGTAATACTTGTAATGTAATCACTTGTCATTATCTGCCACCCCTAAACGTGTGCACCTAAACTCACAATTTAATCATGAAACGTACGCTGAGGCTTCTTATTTTTCTGTCTCTGAACAAGAATTTTTTAGTTAGGTTTTTATTTTAGAACTAGATAAAAGCATGCTAAATCTTATTTAGTAAAATAAATAGGCAAGAGAAGGTAGAAAAATTTTGAAAAAGAATAGTAATGGGTCAGTATTAGAAGACAGGTTAGTAGGAATTACTAGTATTAGATACAAATAATAAAGAATAAATGAATAAAATTAAATTGATCAATTAATGTATATTTTATAAAGGCTTACAGAGGTAGAGCTCAATAAACATAGAGATATGTAATGACCATGGATATAACCACTCAATCACAAGAAACAGTAAATTCTGTCAAAATTAATCTCTAATTAAATAGTACTTATAGTACAATATCAAAATAATTTTTCATGAAAATTGATGAGCTGAATGTGATATGAAAATAATTCAAGAACAGGTATTCTTTTCAAAGAAGAAAACAAGAGAAACTTGATTTTTCTATGCCAAAAGAGATAAAAAGGTTAATTATAATTAAAACAGTGTGGGGCCAAATGACTCCATGGGCTACAACAGAATCTCCAAAATGAACCATGTATAAATCAAAATTTGATGTATGATAAATGTGGCATTTCAAATTAATTAGGAAGAGCTATGAGACAGCAGTATATTTATTTTTGAAAAATTGTGTTTCTACTTCCCACCATTAAAAATGTCAAATGTATTAAAATCTTGCAAGAAAAAATGTAGAATACTATCTTTAAGGCCTTCAAGTAAAGAAGGTTTCATTAGCAAACTGAAAGTCAGTTTTAAAAATAAACCATAAACAAAGTAAAAAGCACAATGAAAAAACTGGAAACATGCATATACCACATATAATAAATCCAAATTTCAATAAGAAAAAGACCAAAACATAGAAAATGGGTAGGCACTGATAAGAAATGTATAGATAAGTATTTAACTTCATTGATAATTGATTACAAACCAAAAATTAGGTGCTACTTTTTAACCAGATGGGCAAGCTTTAAATATTAGCTAATAGCATAATTTGACAAGGGTATAGGGAAATAAGTACTCACACAGTTAAGAGAGCAATGTGGCCTCTTCTGTTAACATTTAAAATGCACATAACCATTGAGCCACCAGTTTGCTTATCAGTAGACAGAAACTTGTACCAAGAAGCCTTTGCAAAGATATTCACTGAACATGATTTTTGAAAGACTATGAAATTTCTTATGTTTTATCAGTAGGGAAATGTCTAAACATAAAGGAACTGTAGAGTACTGAAACATCTATTATATATCATCAAATGAGAAGATTATATTTAAGTAAGAATAAATAATGTGATAGAATATTTGCTTAAAGGCATATATAATCTCTGTGATTTTATAGTTGGATGCAAATGTGTAGAAAAAGTTTAGAAGTACCTATACCAAATAGGTAACAGTGGTTGTGTGTGTATTAGGGAATGTGCTTTGATTTGGGAAGGTAATTCAACTTCATCAAAACAAATCCTCTCATTTTTCTGAAACACCGGCTCTAGCTCCAGGCTGTGAGGCATCCATGGAGAGTTATCTTTATGCTTTTACTTTCACTGCCCAGGTCAAGGGAAAAAAAAATGTTCCTGCCTGCCAAGCTGTACTTTAGATCCTCCTTGGCATCAGTAGACGCATGCTTGGGCAAGTCAACTTGGTAGAAGCCCCAGAGAATAACAATGTCCTTTTGGAATGTGTCCTTTCTTGTAGCCCTTGCTCCAATAGGAGATGCTCAAAACACAGCTTTATAAACTTTCTCTATCAGGGGGCTTTCCTTGAGGTTGTGACTACTGGGCTCCGCCTCCTCTCAGGAGGCATTTTGTTGAAGATAAGTTCCTGCTAACATGAAGCTAGGTATTTTAGGGAAGCTTAAATAAGAAATAGTGCCACATGGTTAAGGTTATAAGGCGTATTTGCATTATATTTATTGGTGCTTCTCTGATGGGAATCCTTGCTTTCACAGCACATTTTTGGAAATGGGAATGTGGGGGAATCTATGTTTTTTTCTCCCTTCACTTTGTGGTTCTTTGTGGCCAAATGGATGCTTTGGTAGCATTTAGTGTGATGTCTTGAGTTCTGAGCCATTGAAGGCCATGTATTTCTACCCTATAGATCTTGAGGGGATTAACATTCAGAGCTTTAGTTTGAGGCGATCAAAGAGTCATGGTCTTCAAAAGATTATTTGCAGACTTCATTAATGTCCTGGCTCTTTGTTTTGTGCCTCAATTAATCCAGTTGCCGCAATTCTTGGAAAGCATATATGTAAATAGTTGTTCAACAGGAGTAATCAATGATGACTGGGAAAAGGGCCACATGGGTATTTCTCTCTTGGGAACCCATGTGAACCCTGAAGGCCTTGGGTGTCTGACCTACGTACACAAGCAATCAAGATGGATTTGAACCTTGTCTCTATGATATAATCTGCCCCAGCCTCTTAATTTGCATCATTAAATTTTCCAAATAAGGTGCTTCAAGTTTCACTTTTGTTGTGTCAACAGAGACCTGACTTTTGTGTTTGGAAATGTTACAGCTGCTCTTATTTATTAATGGGCCCAATTTAAAGTGTTTGAAGGACATTGTTTAATTGTTGGAATTGTTAAGTCTCCTATGAGATAGATGAATAATGTTGTACTCATTGGAATTTTTAGCATTTTCGTACACAAAATAATATCCCAGCTGCATCCATTATCATTTTAGATCCAGATTATACAAAGACCTGTCCTGAAAGTATCAAGCCAATGTCAATATAATTAAAATAGTTTGCGTGGCCGATACTTTCGGGATAGACCTTGTATATTTATGTCAGAGATGCTTAATTATGGTGAAATTTCAAATGATTGACAGACTAGGGGCCAATTTATGTTCAGTGTAAATTGAAATGAGGGAGGTGAGAAAACCCCCCTTCTTGTTTCTTTAAGGTTTATAACTTACATAGTGAAGATTAAAATCTTGGAGAGGCCATAGCTGGAGGCAGGTGAAAGGCAAACATACATTGATGTTTCTCTTCGTCTCTGCCTCTCTCCCTTCCCCTTTTTCTGCAAATAATAAAATAAATTAGGGGAAAAAAATCTTGGAAAGGTAAAGATTTTGGGTGTGTTTTGATTTATCATAAACCTCAAATTCTCCCTCTACATTGACAGTAGTGTTACTCTCCTTTATTTGCTTTCCTATAATTTTGACTTACTTTGTTAGGGCTTTTATTGATTTAATGTATAGTGCTCATGACTGGATGCTGTGTGTAAGGGGCATGAACTTTGGTTTAGGGAGACTGACATTCAAAGCTTTGCCTGCCATTCACTAGTTTACTTATTGTGTGACCTTGGACAATTTCTTAACCTCCTCGTTCAATAATAGCTTGTGCCATGTGTATTGTAAGGACCTTATGGTAATTATAGGAAATTTTATTCATGCCTTAATGCATATGCATTTAATTATGTATGTGTCTATATATATATAGATATATATATATATATATACACACACACACACACAAGTATACCTATGTGAATATACTCGTGCTTGCAACACAGTAATGTTCTGGAAAAGGTGAATTTGTTTAGTATGTATAT
Organism: Noctilio leporinus; assembly: GCA_004026585.1. Classification (NCBI taxonomy): domain Eukaryota; kingdom Metazoa; phylum Chordata; class Mammalia; order Chiroptera; family Noctilionidae; genus Noctilio; species Noctilio leporinus. The sequence goes on along the minus strand of PVIW01001353.1, from coordinate 149,295 downwards.
TAAATTTTCTCAAGTGTGCATTTGTTTCTACCACTTGGCTCTAATTTTCAAAATAGCACTAACTATGTAGTATTTATTTTGCATTCTCCCTACAGCACTTATATAATGATTTGCACAAATTAGGCCTCCTTTAAATGTTTAATTGAATTATTGAGTCTTCCTTTATAAGAATAGGGATTTTTTTTGAAAATTGAAATCTAAAGTCTCTCATGCACATGCTTTGTTAATTAATTTCCAAAAAATAAAACACTTAGATGTGATAGCATCTTTTCCTTTTCTAAAAAACAAACCATATCTATATCTAATCTATATCTATATCTATATCTATAAAATTTTACCATTAAGTTACTCATATACCTTTTGTGACTTTGGGGCCAGATCAGGGACTTGAAATCAAATGGGTGACAGGAAAGCACAATGCACAGAACTGCTGTGGAGCGAGTCTGAGCCATCCTGACACCCAAATGTTTGCAATTTTTCAGCTTTGCTGCATCTGTAAGTGATTCTGTTTCAGAGACCAGGAAGGGAGAAGTTAAAGGTCAAGGGAGTCCAGCTCACTGGGGTAGTTTGTAACAATCAGGAGAACACAGAAAACTGAGGGAAGCCTAAGGTCTTCCTGTCCAGGCTATGTGCACCATATGGAAATTGATTTGTCCTACAAAAATAGGGGCTGCTGGTGGTGTAGGAAAGAACCCAAAGAAGGAGAAGGCTCCCCTCAAAAAACTGAAATGCAAAACTGACAAATGCCTATATTAATTGGCATCTGTCTCCTACTCAGCATTTTGAAACTTTCAACTGTTTCATGAAGGATCAAAGCAACAATGTTTTTAATGCTCTTTATTTCTTACTGGTGTGAAGACCTCACTGATGGAAATGTTCACCCCCCAGAGGTTATTTAGGCCAATGCCAGCAGCTTCATTTGCCTAGGAAACACCACATCAAGGCTTTAAACACACACACTTCTATGTAATGTAGTATGTGTAAATGTGAACGAAATAGTCTAAACTATTGTTCTTTAATTTTCCAGGGCAAAAATTTCTCTTCCAAAAAATACCTTCTGCAAGATAGAAATGGATATTGTAGCCAAGAGTAATACATTTCATTCATTCACTCAACAACTATTTTTGAGTGCCTATTGTATGCCAGACACTTACTCGGAAAGTAGCATTAAGCAAGCAGTGACTACAGAGCTGATATTTTAGCAAAGGAAGGTGGACACTAATAGGAAGGGTAATAATACAATAACAATATTACAAAAATAATAAATTATAACTAATATTTTAAGGTTATATCCAGCGCACCAAGAGGGTAAGGTTAGAAGGGTTTGCTGGCAAAGATGTTAAGTTTTTAAATTTTTGCTTTGAAAGCTTTAAAATAGGAGAAGAACGTGATCAAATTTGCACTTTGTAAGATCATGGATTTGGGGATGGGATCCCACAAGATGAAAGTAGAATTTTTCCCAGCTTTTTGGTGGGTTGGGAGTCACCTAGAAACTCAAATGATTTCCAGCAGACCAAAAACACTTCAAGACACTCTGGAAATACAACCCAAGGCTGAATGTGCACGTGTGAATTCCTCTGCGGGCATGAAAGCAGTAGGATGGTTGCTAGGCCTTGCTAAACCTGGGCCCATGGGGATGCGGATTCTAGGCAAGTTGGATGGAGGAGGCCTCATCACTGGTGCAAAGTGGTGGGGTGTCAGGAGCCCCTACCTGTGGGCAGTGCACCTCTCCTGACTTAGTCACATTGTAACTTGTGATCAGTTTAGACCTTGGCTGTGCAAACGTAACTGCTCTTCCACGGGAAGCTTTGCTTCCTGTTTTATGGTTTGGCTGAGGAGGCCGGATTCTTTGAGCAGGCTGACCACCCACTTGCCAGCTGTAGAAAGTTTTCTTTCTGAGATCAACGATCGAACTGAAGTTTTAGGATTTATAAGGTATTGACAAATTACAACATACCCTAAAAATGTTCGAAAGTTATTTAAGATCAAAATCAGAACGAAGCTTTTCATTGAGTTAGAATTCTAGATGTTAATGACCTAAATAAAATAACCTCACTAGTTATTCTCACCCCACCTTTATTTTCAAATCTATGCATGTGTTTTAAGCTCTTCATTATGTGGTCACTGAACCTGGTTAGATACCTAATTTGTCAACTGTAGATGAACTGCTGCATTGCAGCTGGGCAGTGCATTTCCTCTGGGCCAGCGTACAGGCATGACCAGACAGCTGTTGCGTGACTTCATGCTAATCCTCTATACATGGATTGTTTAAAAATAACATAAAGGCTGAAGAAGGCTGCTTCATTTCAGGAATGTCCTAATCCTTCAAGTTGAGAGTCATCACTGAGTGAAATGAATTGCTCTCGTCTTAAACTGGAATGTAATTTAGATATTTTGAAATGCAACTCTACATGTTAAGCCAGACTTAGGACTCATCATTGAGCGTATACCAAATTCTTAAAGGTTTTTGCTTTGCTTTATAGCTTTTGATGATCTTTGATTCTCAGAATCACAAAGGCTTATGCTCTAAGTACTCACAGCTGTACTATGAGCAAATAATTTTTTATGTATACTGTACAGTTAGATTTGACTTTTTCTTTTGGCAAAATATGTATCAGAGTAATTAGTAAGTTCTAAGGACTTACTATGTTTCCACTTTTATTTTATTGATAATTGATATATGGTATATGAACATGTAAGCTTTTTCTGCACATATTATGTGCTCTTATCTCCCTCTTTAGTGTTCTTTCAATAAAAGCTATTTTCATTTTTAGCAAAATCATATTCCATATATTTAGAATAAAGTGTATTCCTCTAGATAATCATTTATACATAATGAAGTAAGGTTTTAATGAAATAAAATTTGAAATTATTAGAGGTTTGAAAACTGGATGTGTAAAAATCCATGGTGAGAATTTTAATCTGATATAGACTGAACAATTTCATTAAAAATGAACCTATTTAAACCTGTCAACCCATCCTATTTCCTTCATATTTTATTTTATTTTATTATTTATTTATTTATTGTCTGTGAAAAACTATCAAGGTGTCTGGAAAATTTATTGTACTTTTTGGTCTTCAGTAGTTACAATTTGTTTTGTATGATAAACATAATATACAGATTTTGGGGCATAATTATCACACAGTATTTTTATATTATGTTATGGATGCCTTTGGAAAAACAAGTACATATTTTTAATAGAAAACCATTTGTAAAATATACTAAGAACACATTTAGAGCAAATGCTGCAACAGAACCTTTTGTAAAGTAACGGATGTTCATACCATGAAACTGATAAACTTTTTTGTATGTTTGGCCTTTCTGAACTCTTCTACTTGAGGATTTTCATAAAACAGGGCTGTTTTCCTGCATGTGAGGGTCAGATGTAAAATGCCTGTTTTTCTCCACATACCTTCTTTAGGCTGCTGGTCTGAAGTAGCATCTGGTAAAGTAATTTTACATGTGTGCACGCGCATGCACACACACACACACACACACACACACACACGGGAAAGTATCTCCTGCTGGGAATGCAATGTTTGACCTCCTTTGTAAAGAGGATTTCAAATGAAACAAGGCCAGGTTAGGAGCTACCCATCCATTTTACTACAGCCTTTACTGGATTCACTCGGGGTACTCTTTACACTCATTTTCAAAGAAATAATAATCTGCTGTGCTTTATTTATGGTTTTGGAGAGTACATGGTCTGTCTTCTACATTTTCCCTTAACATTATTTACTATGAACCAGCTTGTCTAGCCCAGTTTTGAGTATAAATAACTTCCAAGTTTGTATTTCTCAAGCACTAATGCCCTTCTATTGCTGGGTTATGTGAAACTCTTTCTTATGTTGAACACAAGAAGCCCATGATTATTGGGACCACAGATTCTCACATTCCTAATCAGTTCCACCTGGCCAATAAACAGCAAAGCCAGAGACAGCTTCTCTTCTGTGTGAGTTTTCTACTTTATGGGTAATAAAACTGTTCTCAGTGTGATTTAGGAATCCCTTTGATGCCTGCTAGTTTGCTGTATTGGTATGTCAGGGGTGTTGGCAGTCCCTGAAGAGACTCCACTGCTGACATGCCTGACTGTGGCAGTGAGGTGGTGTAGGTAAATCGTGAAACCAACATAGCTGGTGATGCTGTTTCTTTTATTTAGATCCATCAGGGAAAAGTTTAGAAATGGTCATGTTGAAATAGCAAGGTCAAGGGTGGTTAAATTTCTTTCAAACACAGAGAAAAGAAAGAAGAAAGAAAAGTGGGAGGAGGGGTGGCATGGAGAGAGGGAGAGAGAGAGAGAGAGAGAGAGAGAGAGAGAGAGAGAGAGAGAGAGAGAGAACAGAAGATGCAGTGTAATTTCATGAACTCTGTAAAAATTTTAAATTGTTTACTTGCAATGGAATTTTGTTAAAATAAAATCATTGCTAGAAATCAAGCTCCTAGCCTGCCAGTTAAAGAAATGAAGTTGGGCTATTTCTAAACTTTTCGGTATTGAATTAGCTAAAAGTGGTCTCTAGATTTCAAGGAAAAGAGAAGTACTAAGAACTTTCTCTCAGCTCTTTTCCAGCTCCAAGTTGGAGGTCTTTTTATTTTCAGTGCATGGTTTTGGTAATATGTTAATATTTTTTTGAGAGGGTGGTTTTAATGTGTTGAGTTTTTTCTGATAAGTTTGTGTAGGATATTTGAAATGTGAAAGACTAAGTAGCGTAGGAGGTTAACTCATATTGGATCAAAAGAAACAAGAAACTGAGGCATCTGCAAAAAAGTAAATGCGCTGTGAATTTGGAAAGTTCTTGTTGGTTGTCATTATATACTTTGAAGTATTTCCACCAAATTAACCAATAACTTAAAAATGCAACTCCTTGCCCTTCTTTGTGTTGGCATTACATTACTGCCTTTAATTATTGGTGTTACCTTTTCAGTGGAATAAATGCCATCAGCCTTATTATCAGTATCATCATTTCATTTCAATAATAAGCAATATTAATTCGCTACATCATAAAGAGCATAGGGAAGGTTCTATCATGTTGCATATATACAAGAAAAAAACTCTCCTGTGAGTGCTTAGTGCTCAAGCATTTGTTAAATGTGTCATTGCTGGGATCATCTATGTATATTCTTAAAGGTCCAAATTTTCTCCTTAATTATTTTCCTCTCAAATCAGTGTAAATGTACCTTGATGAATATTTAAAAATTATGCGTATAATTTAATCTTACTGTAAAGATTTATTAATCCTTTCTGCAGATGGAAAAATAAGCTACTAGCAACAGCAGAGTTCGAAGAATAAACCAAGTCTGCATATGTGTGTACATGTGTGTGTGTAAGACCATCAGCAAACATGTACTGAGCACCTGTTATCCATGTGATACATACTGTGATAAATACTGGAACTAGAAAAATAAATAAAGCATAGTTCTGTTCTTTAGAATTAAATAATGTGATAGGTTGATAGATTTTCAGATAAAAATTATAATAGAGAGTAATAGCACTAAAATAGAAGCTAGACTCTCCTAGGGACATTGAGAAAGTCTCCCTGAAGAGGTAGCTTTTAAATTGAGCTAATTTTTATTGTATTTATCCCCTTTATTCCCTCTTCCACCTCCATTCCCCCTACCCCTGCATCGCCACATGGTCCATCCATGAGTCCTTTTTTGTGTGATGACCTAGGGTGTGGTACGAGCAGGGCAGAGAGGAACGTTGCAGTTAAAGGCGGAAGCCTGAAAAGACTTCAAGGAGTGGAAGCACAGTGTGTGGTGTGGCAATAGCTGGGGTATGGAAGACAAAGGCAAGACTCAGAAATGCAACTTCTCTCTGCTTCACTTTTACCCATTATCTACTCTGACAAAAAGCTTAGACAGGAGCAGGTTGACATTTGTGATCAGTGTTCAAATGCAGAAAATTGAAAATGTTTTAGAATGGGAGAGTAAAAATACAGCAATTCTAAACCAAATTGGTAGGGACTCCAGGCAGTACCTCATGACCACATATCTAATTCTTCCAGAATTATTATGTCTGTTCATGTGGATTCTTTATGCAGGTGTGCATTTATTAATAATGTACACCTAGTCTTTTAAAAAGTATTTGAAATAAAAAAGCTTATGACAGGTTTATACTACTTGAGCACAATTAATGTAGGAATTTGTTATATTATAATAAAGTCAACATTTCCAGCTTATTTTAAAGGAGATAACAATTTAGGCATTGGCAAAATTGGTTTTCAGTAAGTCCTGAGTGATTTATCTAAATTAATTACTATTTACGATACTTCATCTACTGTGTTTCCCATGGAAATAAAGTTATTCAAATATTAATAAGTTAGTGTGTTATCCTAATAGAAGCTCAGGAGGCAAGAGATGCTCAAGTCCCTCCCCGTGTCCTGTATGCTTATCTGTTTTCACACTTGGGGCAGCCCAACAGGGAAATGTTAAAATATCATTTGAAATGCTTACATATTTAAAAATTAATTTATTGTTGTATTACATTTATCCCATTTTTCCCCACTGCTTTCCCCTGCCCCACCCTCCTTATCCCCTCTCCTACAGCCAATCCCACATGATATCCAGGTCCATGGGTCATTTCTACTAGTTCCTTGACTAAACTGTTCCCTTTCTTTGCTTCTTTCTCCCCTCCCTCCTCCCCTCTGCACACTGTTAGTCTGTCCCTTGTTTCCATGCCCCTGGTTCTATTTTGCTTGTTGTATGTTTTGTTCATTAGTCTCCTGTATTAGGTGAGATCATGTGGTATTTGTCTTTCACTGACTGGCTTATTTCACTAAGCATAGTACTCTCCAGTTCCATCCATGTTGTTGTAAAAGGTAAGAGTTCCTTCTTCCTTTCTGTTGTGCAGTATTCCATTTTGTAAATGTACCAACGTTTTTTGATTGATTCATCCACTGATGGACACTTAGGCTGCTTCCAGCATGAACACAGGGGTGCATAGGTTCTTCTGAATTGGTGTTTCAGGGTTCTTTGGGTATAATCTTAGTAGTGGAATTGCTTGGTCAAAAGGCAGTTTCAGTTTTAGTTTTTTGAGAAAATTCCATAATTTTTTCCATAGTGGCTACACTAGTCTGCATTCCTACCAATAATGCGCAAGGGCTCTTTTTTCTCTGCATCCATGCCAGCAATTGTTTGTTCATTTGTTAATGATGGCCATTCTGACTAGTGTGAGGTGGTGTCTCATTGTGGTTATAATTTACATCTCTCTGATGGCTAGTGATGTTGAGCATGAAATGCCTACATTTTTCAACTTAAAGTAACATGGAGTAAGACTTTTGGTTTTGGAGGTGATGTGGGAAACTGCTGGCCTACTAGAAGTTTCTTGTTTCCTGCAGAACTATAACTTACTATGAAAAATTTAAATACTTTAGCCTGTATTATATTACAGAAAAATGCTTATTTAAAGAAAACAAAATTATTCAGCCTTAAAAAAGAAGAAAATCCTGCCTTATGCTATGACTTGGATGAACCTTGAAGACATTATGCTCAGTAGAATAAGATAGTCACAAATAACAACTGAAGCATGATTCCACTTATGTAAAGTACCTAAACTAGTCAAACTCTTGGAATCAGGAAGTAGAATGGTGAGGACCAGGGTGGAGGGAGGGTGAAAACAGGAGTTGTTCAAAGGGTACAGAGTTTCAGTTTTGCAAGCTGAGTAAGTTCTAGAGATCTTGTTGTGCAGTCATCTGCATATACTAGTTAATAGTCCTCTACTGTACACTTAATAATGGTTAAGATAGTAAATTTTTGATTAATGTGTTTTTAAGCACAATATAAAGAGCAGCAAAACCAAAATAAAACTTTTCCATTGTACTATGAAGCTTCACATTTAAAAAAGTAAAATTTGCCTAACTGGGTTGCTCAATTAATTGGAGCATTGTCCCATACACCAAAGGATTGCAGGTTCAATCCTTGGCCAGAGCACTTATCTTGTTTGGGAGTTTGATCTCCAGTAAGGGTATGTTCAGGATGCAACTGATCAATGTTTCTCTCTCCCTATCTCTCATCCTTTCCTCGCTTTCTAAAATCAGTAAATTTTAGAAAACTAAATTCTCCATCGAGGATTTAAAAAAATAAATTTCAAGTTACTGCTATTTAAATTCTTATAACATAGTATGGACATGTTTTTGAGGCTATTTCTGGGTACATACATTTCTATTTCAGTCAGGTAAAATGAGTTAATTGAAAGATATGACTTGTGTGATTATACATGATATAAAATTTTCCTACAATTAGCGGTTTTCATTCTACATTTGAATACTTCACTACTTGTAGTTATTATCCCTTGCCAAATGCACTGTTCAATGTATTTGAGCAGAAAATCAGCTCCTCCCCCTAGAAGGATACTTCATTGTTGTCTTCATTTCATGTACAAGAAAGGATTATTCTGCCTGCTTTGCATGGAAGAAAACTGCAGTGAGGAATGATGGTGACTTTGGGACCCTGAGAGGGTCTGAGCCCACCTCTAAGAAACCATTCTCCCTGCATGACTTCAGAGCCTGGAGGAGCCAGTGACTAGATGGTGAGAACACCATCCCCAAAACAGATACTGTGTTTGTTGGTTTGTTCCTTTTCCCAGTGAGAGGATTGGGCATGTTAAAATGAAAGTTGTCATTGCAGTGTGTGCCTGGGCTATGGGATTTCCTGAGACACTGTCAGTATCCCTTGATTTGGTAGGCATGATGGGGTGTTGAATTTAGGATAATACTTCTATAGGAGTTATCAGTCAACTATTTCTAAAACTTTCATTTTTTTTTTTACCTGGAATCCCTGGATGACTTCAGACATATCAATGGCACTAAGCAGATAGGAAACTCAGTCTCTACCTCTTATTAGAACTTTAGGCTATTGAAGTCAACTACAGGCATGGTTTCAGAAATGCCTATCAACTGGCTAATACCCTGTAATTCAAATGAATGTACAGTTCATAGCAGCAAGACTGTGCTATCATATAGACATGGATTTGAAGCCTAGTGGTTGTGTAATATTGGATAAGTAGTTTAAATTCTTTGTGATTCCATTTCATCATCTGTAAACTTTTAATCATTGGGATTGTTGTAAAGATTAAATGATTAAATGATCTTATTTTGCAACCTATACAGAGTCAAGTCTCAGTGGTTGATAGCTGCAATGAAAATAAATAATTATTGTGGTAGTTGAAACTCTTTTATTACACTACTGAAAGCATTTTGCTTTTGGACATAGTAGTTTGACCAGTGAGTGTCATCCTGTGGAAAATCAGTATAAAATCCACTTTTCTCATTATATTCCCTACTAGCAGTATTAGGTAAGGAGCTGTCCAGAATAGAAGTTGCTCTTTATATAAATCAAGGATCAGTTTGCAACTTCTTGTGACTCATCAAGTGAATCACTTGAGAAAATTCCATGAATTATTATATAATTACTTCCACTGGAAAACATGGGAAAGTATGTTTTTTCTTTTTTCTTTCTTTCTTTCTTTCTTTTCTTTTCTTTTCTTTCTTTCTTTTTTTTTTCTTTTTTTCTTTTTTTACCATTTTACATTTTAAGCAAATTCTTAAACGAATCCAGGTTCTATGAATAGAGTTCATGGCAAATAACCCATTTCCTGGCAAGTTGTTTTGATCATTTTAATCTCCCTAATTTCTTCTCTAAAGCTTTACCTTTACATAGGGGACAATGAATATGAATCCTTTGGATGCCTTGTGAACTGATACAGAGATTGTAGGCAGCAGGTTGCTGGCTAGTATGCTTTGTCTCTTAAAGCCACTGGCACCTGTAAGAAATAGAGTCTTTCTGAAAGTGACTCCTTGGTGCTGTTGGTAGCTGCTACATGATCATTGCCCAGTCATTTCTCCTCTTTGAATTATGATTTTTAATGCCTTTTTAATATAAAAAATGTTACCCTATGGAGGTAGTATCTGCTATTTTTTATAAATAATACTTTCACCAGATAATCATTAATACATAGCTATTTTGATCCTAAACAGTCTGACAAAATGCATATTTTATAAGCCCTTATTTACATATAAATAAGATGAAAAGGGCAAATGGTGGTTGTTAAACTACAGTGACATTTGGTAAACTCCCAAGGTTAAGGATAAGATAGATAGCTTGGGATCCAATTAATGAACGTTAAAGAAAAGTAAATCATACAATATCATTTCTCCAAATTGTCCCCTTTTACAGAATCTCATGTATCATGATCTTGGCTTCACTGTGTTCTTTCTCATTTGTCAGGTCCATTTTGTTAATTAGGTATAACAAGCCCATGACTTAGGTCCTTGGAGATTTTCTAAGGCCCTTTGGAAATATTTGGGTCCTGAAAATGAATGATGCACTCCAAAATCTGGAAAATAAACCATAAAACCAACATCAATAAATGTTTAACTAAATGCCTGAAGAACTTCATATTGTCAACTTCATTAATTGTTAAAATTAGTATTTATAAAATTTTCATGACATTTGGAAACAGTCTGCAGTTTCAATTTCCCTTTTTGTAGGAATTCCTGATATGAAAGATGCTTATTATAAAATGTAACTAATTATAAAGTCACTAGGATGCCTAGTCAAAAAATTTCAGAAGCAAAGCTATAAGAATCATTTCATAATTTTGTACTAATAAAAAACATTTACATGTGATTTGTGTATATTTTGACATGTTGTATAGTAAGTATAATAAAATATTTACATTAATATAGTATATTATATAAAGCATTATAGTAATAATTTACATACTAATTACTATATTTATTCATTATATTATTAAGTATATTAAGATATAAGTATAGTAATAAAAATAATAAAGTGAACATTTATTGAATACTTATGTGCCTAATATTTTCCAAAACTCTTGTCAATTACGGATGGGCCATTTTTTTCTTTCCATTTTCTTCTTATCTAATTAGTTTCTAGTCTAACATTTACTTGCAATTTTCTGTTAAATCCATTTATTCTTCTCTTCTTTGACACATTCCCCTTCCCCAGACCAGAGTTTCATTATCTCTTGACTGAACTTCAACGAAAGTTGTATATCTCCTCCTGACTCTGCAGTTCATTCTCTACAGTGATCCTTTAAGCTGAAGTTTGATTAAAGTCCTTCAGTATCCTTTACTACTACTATGAAAAAAAGCACAAAGCCCTAAACAACTACAAATCTCAACCATTTTACAACTGTCCCTTTCTCAGGGGTCCCCTTCTTACGAGCCAGAGGAATTGAATTGCTCATGTGGCCTCTGCCCCAGGGCACAGGAGAGAGGGCCTGAGGCTGGCTCAGGAGGGCTGTGTCTGACCCACAGGGACACTGGGAGTGGAGCAAGACTTCTATAAAACTAGGTTACTCTCAAGGAGGGTTGGGAATTGGAGCTGGGAAGGAAGAAACATACATGAGAGATAATGACACAGGCAAGGCCTGACTAGGTACTTCACATGCAGGCCTCATTTGGTAATACTTGGAGCGGCCTGTGAGGCTGACATGGGGACTGACACATGTGCACGGATGAGGAAAGTGATATTCAGAGGCTGACATGCCAGGACAGCACAGCTTATGAACATCGGAGTTGGGATGCACAGCTTGACCCTGAGGCCAGTGCTTTTCCACTCACCACACAACCTGCCTTGCTGTTTGATCACCATTATAAAACCCCAGTTGCTTCAGGACACCGAGTATCTACCCAACAAATGATGGATGATTCAAATCCAAGGTAATTCCCCTCTAGCTGAGGGGCTTCTCCTCTGAAGCAAACTGCCCTGCTTCCTCCTGGGAGTGGAGGTGGTTCTTGCCGAGGCTGGGTGACCTTTTCCACATCAGTCTATACTCACAACAGTATTCTAGAGATGTGAACGCATATTCTTATTTTACTATTATAAATACATCTGATTTGCGTATGGCTCTAGCCATACATTCTTCCAGCATGATTGCTAGAAAGCATTGTTTTCTCAAGGGTAAAATTAAGCAATTCCAAGAGTACAATGACACAATATTTCCATGACTTAAAAGTACCTGGGTACATTGTTGTTAGTTTTTTATTTTTAATTTAATTTTATTGTTGTTGTATTACATCTATCGCCTTTTTGCTCCCCTCTGTCCTCTTCCCTACCCATCCATTCCTCCCCCAAAGTCAATCCCACTTGTTGTTCATGTCCATGGTTCCTTTATGCTAGGTTCTTGTTTAAACTGCTCCCCTTCCTTGCCTCTTCCTCCCCCTCTCCCTTCCCCTAACCCCCTTCCCCCTGACCACTAAAGGCCTATTCCCTGTATTAGTAAATCTGGTTCTGTTTTGCTTGTTGTTAGTTTTGTTCATTATTGTCCTGTAATGGATGAGATCGTATGGTATTTGTCCTTCACTGACTGGCTTATTTCACTAAGCATAATACTCTCTAGTTCCATCCATGTTGTTGCAAAGGGTAAGGGTTCCTTCTTTCTTTCTGCTGTGTAGAAAGCAGAAATTCATTGTGTAAATGTACCAAAGTTTTTTGATCCAATCATCCACTGATGGGCACTTAAGCTGTTTTCCAGCACTTGGCTATTGTAAATAGTGCTGCTACGAACATAGGTGTACATAGGTCCTTATGGATTGGTGTTTCAGGGTTCTTTGGCTATAGTCCAAGTAGTAGAATCGCTGGATCAAAAGGCAGTTCCATTTTTAGGTTTTTTTTTTTTTTTTTCATTTTTAGTTTTTTGAGGAAACCCCATACTGTTTTCCATAGTGGCTATACCAGCCTGCATTCCCACCAACAGTGCAACAGGGTTCCCTTTGCCCCACATCCTTGCCAACACTTGTTGTTTGTTGATTTGTTGATGATTGCCATTCTGACAGGTGTGAGGTGGTATCTTATTGTGGTTTTAATTTGCATCTCTCTGATGACTAAGTGATGTTGAGCATTCTTTCATATGCCTCTGGGCCCTTTGTATATCTTCCTCAGTGAGTTGTCTGTTCAGGTCCTTTGCCCATTTTTTAATTGGGCTGTCTGCCTCCCTGGTGTTGAGTCGCATTAGTTCTTTATATATTTTGGAGATCAAACCCTTGTCTGAGGTATCATTGGCAATTATGGTTTCCCATACAGTTGGTTCCCTTTGAATTTTGCTGGTGTTTTCGTTAGCTGAACAGAAACTTTTCAATTTGACGTAGTCCCATTTGTTGATTTGTGTTCTGTTAGTTTTTATTGACATCTATTTATAGATACTCTAAAAGATTCATTCAAGTGAGGCAGGTAACCACCTGGAGTCTTGCCTGGAAGCCGCTTGCTCCCAGCCAGCACATGTCCCACCAAAAGCCCATCTCTGGACGAAGGAGCAGATGAGCATCCAGGTGATAACCCCATGTGAGGTGGAAGGTCAGCCTCCTTCAAAGTTTCTTGGAAACTCATCTACACTTCCAGTTTTCTTTCTTACTTTGTTTACACATGGTTTTAAAAATCCGTTTAAAGATTTAACAAAGACTGGTGACACTTTGAAATCAGCTGTTCGACTGAAATAGAAACGAGTTATGGCTTCAAACTGTCCTCTCCACATCGTTTCCTGAATTTTTACACCAGCAATGAAGAATATTTATTTGCACAATCTTTTATCTGCCTCTTGAAAATTTCTAGCACAGACCATTTTGATTATATTTCCTTTCCCATAAGTCAGAATTCAGCATATTAAATATCATAGTTCCTATTAAATATGAGACCAGAGGGAGGGCGTGGCTGCTGGGGCAGCCACACACGATTGATGTGAAGGGAAGCCACCACCCCTCTGCCCTTTGCTTTTATTCCTAAATCCCACCTCCCCCACCCAAATCAGGTACTCAGATGATGGCCCCAAACTGGGCTCCTCGGGTGTGGGTGAAAATAATCAAATGGAAACTGAGTTTCCATTGCATAAATCAGGTAACTTTCATGCTCCCCCTTCAAGGTGTGTGGTGTTCTCTGGGTGAGCGTATGTTGTAGGATGTAGCATGGAGCAGGAAATGGGATGCAGAGAAACACGTATCTGGGTTGAATTCTATTTTGCTGTTTGCTTGTGTATGACTTTGACCGAGTTTTCTAATCGCTCCAATTTTAGTTTTTTCACCCCTCATTAGAGATCATAAGGCTTTTTGTAATACTTCTATAATGAATAAATCAAACACAGGTATTAGTTTTGTAGGGTTGCCATACAAATGACCTATAAACAAGGTGGCCTAAAACTGCAGAAATCCATTCTCTCAAGGTTCTGGAGGCTAGGAGTCTAAAATCAGGGAGCTTGCAGGGCTGTGTCCCTTTGGAAAGCCCTAGGAAAGAATTTTCACTTGCCTTTTCTTGTGGTTCCCAGCAACCTTCGGCAACTCCCGGCATTCTTTGGCTTTTGGTTCCAGAAGCTCAGTCTCTGCCTCAATCTGTGTGTAGCCTTTTCCCCTCTGCATCTGCATGTCTCAAATCTCTCTCTCCTTTTAAGGACCTGGTCATTGGATTTAGAGCCCACCCTAATCCGGTATGACCTTATACTAACTTGGATATAACTAGAAGGTCCCATTTCCAAATAAGGTCCTAGACACTGGCACTGGGGGTAGGACAGCCCCATAGCTTTTTGGTATGCACAGTCCACAAGAGTGTATAAAGTGTTTAGCACAGTTACATCTATCTGCACATTTAATAGCCTTTCACATTTTCAATTTTAGATGTGTGAAAAACACATCCTGCTATTGGAAACTTTCAGTCCATAGGAATCTTATTTGTAAGCATCAGTGATTCACTTTTTCCTTACTTATAGTCCATGGTGTTATATATTCCCACTTTTGAGACTTGAAAGGTCAGTCAGCCCATCCACCCCATCCAACGAATCCAGAGCAGCTCTGCCACCTTATCGCCAAGACTTTGCTGTGTCATTTCAGGACAGGAACCTCAGAATCACGCAAGGAACCTATTTTACCTTCTGATCATCAGTAAGTTCATCTGCATCTTAAGTCCCAACCTATCTCCTTTCATTGTAGTCACAGTCCCAGGTCTGTATCTGGAAGTAATGTAAGAGCTTGTCTAATTCCTGCTCCCTATCTCAGCCTTTCACATCTTCCACATCAGTTGTCAGGTACCCCTGGACCCTCCTTGTGTCCCGCTAAGTAACCCAGTCTTTATCTGGGCTGTCTCCTATATGTTTACAAGTTCCCTCAACATTTTGGTTATGTTCTCATTAATACTCTTCAATTTGTCTCTGACAAATAGGATTATTTTCCTTGTCAGAACAAATAGCGGTGTGGAATCCCTTGGAGACTTTAGCTCGGAAGTGTGATGAAATGGGTGCTGGCGGCCGTCCAACACCAGAGGAAACGGCGGAAGAGGCCAAGTCCTGGCGAGAGTCCTGCTGCACGCACAGCCTGAGAGCCAGTCTGCAGCTGGGCCCTGGCTGACCACAGGGCCTGGGAAGGGGACCAGAGGCGCCCAGTGACTCCAACAGTGTTTGTGGTTTGACTTTTATTTCAAATAATGCAAACAAATGAAACATTGGTACTTTATATAAATAAATATTTACACTTGTGAGCAAGTTATTTTAAGTTTTTAGAAATGGGCGGTATTATAAGCAAAATATTTAGACTTGTGGGGACTGCATTTTCTCAACTGCAAAATAGTACAGGCAGAATCTGTGTTTTCTATTTGGATAGCTTAGTTTTGTATTTTTGTTTGCTAATATTGCTTCATGAGGAATTAATAAAAATCATAATCACGATACAGGGCATGTGTGTAATAAGGATTTTAAACACAAACATAAAATATAGTCTACATGGTGTAGTATATAACAAAATATGAGTGGGGGCCCCCAGGAACTAGAATTTATTTATAAAAATTGAGTATTTATTCTTACATGTTTAAATTTCAGTCGCTTTCAAAGTACTTTCCTTTTGGTACAATATACCTATCCAGATGTTTTTTCCACTACTCAAGACAGTTTTTAAACCCACCTGTTCTGATATCTTTTAGTGCTTCTGCTATTTTTTTGTTTGACCTCTTTCACATCCACAAATTCCCTTTGAGGAATTTTTAAATGCAGGGAAACAAAAAGAAGTCACTCTTGGCAAGATTGAGTGAACAGGGAGGGTGGAGTATAGGGTAATGCCATTTTTTGTCAAAAACTGCCGAACACTCAGCATGGTGTAGGCAGGTTGCACTAGTAAGCCACCCATCACAAAATGGACAAACACATTGAAAGCCTTCAAAAAAAAAAAAAAAAAAAATCACTGAAGCTGAACACAGCCTCTTACAACAACACCAGCTGGTGTACTGATACAGATGGATTTCTAGAACACTCACCTAGCAGGGGAAGTTTATACTACAAGGGACCACCCTCCAGAGGATAATTCCATTTTTTTCCCAGAGTCCCCTCTCATAGGACTGCTTATATCTGCCCTACTGAAGTATCTTGATTAATTTGAAGATCAAATGAAATAACATGTAAAAACAACATTAGCAAGTGGTAGCAGACATTCACTGAGAAACACTAAGTTCCAGGCTCTGTTCCATAAACCTTACATGTGTTTACTCATTTAATCTTCATAACACCCCAATGTGGTACAACAGGCCCTTTCAACAGTTTACAGAAGAAAAAACTGGAGCACAGGATAGCTAAGTGACTCACTCAAAGTGATATGATTAGTGAATGAAGGCGCATGGATTCAAATGCAACCCATGTACCTCAAGAATCTGCCATTGTAACCAGTAGGCTATAATGCTAACCTTAAAACATACATGAAAATATAAAATGGTCTATTCATGTACAAATGGTATATTTTGCATGGAAGTGCTGGAAATAGGCAAAGTTTTGTTAATTTTTGGAGATTACATTTAGTTGATTATTTTTGCCTAAAATCAGCAAATTAGTTATTAGATGGCCACATTAGAATAGGCCTAAACATTAATTTTGTTACTGGATTATATTCCAGGTGTTTTATGCAATATTAAGAAAGTCTTTATACTTGACTTTAGCTATAAATATTTCCCTCTTACCTTTGTGTGTGTGTGTGTGTGCGCGCGTGCGTGCGTGTGTGTATGCACGCACATGCCCTGTTGGGAGAAAGGTAAAGAAGCACCATTGAAAAATATAAATAGAAATTAGATTCTACTAGTCTGAAAGATTGCTTTTATTCCTTGATTGTTAGTTTTACTTTCCCAATAAAACCAAAATATTAATAATTTGCCTTAAATTCTCTTTTCATTGCTGGCATTCCAGTAATCATAATCAGGTTACACTGCAATTAATGATTATGAGTTTATAAATTCTGCTTTGTACAAATGTGAAAAGGAAAACTATTGATATAACTGAGCATCTCCCAAATTCTTTCAGCATTTACTTGCCTGACCTTGCTCTTTCAAGTCACTAATACTTTTGATGACTTTGATAGATGAAGTAGCAGGTGATTCCTAGTGATGGATATCTTGTTTCAAATCTAATTGATTGTGGCACAAAAGCCTTTTATGTTCCTGTTCCATGACCAAGAGAGAGGTAAGGAGATTTTACCCTCTGCTCTCACAACAGGTTGAGAATCGGGGTTTGGGGAACTAGTCCCATTGGAGGTGGCTGAGTAGGTTGTAGTTATAAGTAGAATTGTTTATTTCTCCCTTTTAACTTTTTTTCTTTGTAAAGGACACCAAATTAGATGTGAGATTAATGGAATACAGTATATGGTACAAAAAGATAATGTGATTATGAACACAGGCTCTATAATTAGGTTCTTTGGTTTCAAATACATCTTTTATTGTTTCATAGCTATGTACCCATAGGAAGCAAGTTAATAACTCTGGGCTTTGTTTCCTCACCTACAAAACATGAATAACAATAGTAGACATTTTACGGTTCATTATTAGGATTACCAGTTAATCCTTATAAAACACTTAGACTAGTAACTGATGCACAGTAAGTCCTCAATAAATGTTAATGATTGCTATTATTATGACTAAAGAACGCTATTATTTCTTCTTCCGTTTATGATTGGAAAACTCTTATTCATTCTTGAATTACTATCCCCCCCATGAAGTCTTTTCTCATAATATTTGCTCCTTTGAACTATCATCTTATATTATTCACCACTTGTTATGAATATGCTTGTATATTTTCTTCTTCACTAACATTTGAACTCTCAGATATCAGAAATTATTTAATTTGAGGAGAAGTATATTAGATAACTGTGTTTAGTAAGAAAATAAATATCAAGACTATGCTGAGCTATAGCACAGTCTTTGTCATATTTATTTTCTATTCTTTCCAAGTATATCTCTAAGACAGTTCATTGCCAGGGTCCATTATTGTCAGGAGTGAGGCAACTCAGTTATCCTAGATAAGGTATAAGGATTCCAGCAATGTTTTTGGAATTATACTGTTGGTAGCATGATAGAAGACCATACAAACTACAAAAAATATAATTAGTTTCCCTGTCTCTAATGTCAGTACTTTCTAATATCAATTGTTTTAGTAGGTTATTCTTTCAAAAACATTGCTTGTAACACATTTTTCCCTTCTTCCAAACCTGCTGTGTTTCTTAATACCTAATAATAATTATAATAGCTAAATTTTTGTGTGGCTATTTGGTATTGGGCACTGTGCTAAATATGTCCATGTCTTATCTCACATAATAAGCACATATGTTTATTTTAATGGCATCCTACTAGGAAGGAAACTCATGAGAGTTAAGACACTTGTCTTTTAAAATCAAAAGTAAACTATTTCTAGATTAGTGCCTGATTTATGCTCTCAAAATGTTGCATGAATAGGTATTATCATTATTCTTGTTTTTTTGTTTTTTTTTTTTAAAGATTTTATTTCATTATTTTTAGAAAGAGGGGAAGGGAGAGGGGCAGAGAGGGAGAGAGAGAGAGAGACATCAATGTATGGTTGTGTTTCACCTGCCTCCAGTCACAGACCTGACTGGAGACCTGGTTTGCAACCTGGTTATGTGCCCTGGTTGGGGAATCGAACCTGCGACCTTTGGGTTCGCAGGCCGGCGCCTTAACCATTGTGTTACCAGCCAGGGCCTTATTCTTGTTTATAAATCAGAAAAACAAGAACCAGAGAAATTAATTTAGAAAATAAAAGGCAGAGTTAAGTTTTTAATGTATGTAATCTGTCTACCTTTTATACAGTATGGGTAGCCTAAACTATACAGTTTTCAGCCTACCATTCACAGGGCAATGAATTCTGGTTCACCACAAATTTTAGACAAGCTGGTTTTGCAACTGTTTATTGAACTCACTATACTCATTTACAGTGGCAAAATGTTTGCACGCCATACAATACCCTTGTATTTTTTATTTGTGTTGCAGGTGTTGACTTTGTCCTTCCAAATAGATTTTAGCTTTTAGAAGGCAATGTGTCTTACTATACTTTATTACTTATCACTAATTCAGTTCAAATAATAGAGCTTTACATGAAAAAAAAAAACAGTAAATATTCATTAAGTCTACAAATATTTATTGTGTGTTTTTGGATATGGAGGTGAAGCAATAGTCATGAAAGACAGATCCCTCATTTTCAGGAAACTCATATTGGAAGGCAAAGATAAGCAATAAGCAAATATAATAAGGCAAAATGGGGTTAAGTATGATGAAGGACATAAACTGAGGAAGGAGCTGGCGAGTGATGGGAGTTGGTAGTGTCATTTTAGTGTTGGTGCTGGTGGGGAGTGGCAGTGAGGGCAAGTGTTGCTGAGAAGACAGCACTTGACAGAGGTTGGTGAGACCTGAAGGAGGAAGGAACAGCTGAGAGACAGTCTGCAGCAGAGTGCTCCAGCCAGAGACAATGACACATGGGAAAATGAGAACAGGCTTGGCAAGTCTTCGCACACTTGGGTCATTGTGATCAAAGGGACAGACATAGGCAGTGGCCAGATTATGTGGTATATTGTTTGCCAGAAAAAGCAGCTTTGAATTTATTTAAAGTATAATAAATCCCTTAGCAGAATGTTAAACAACAGAGATAAATAGGTGCTTTGTATTTTAAAAGATTATTCTATTAAAAAATAATTATGCGTGGAGCAACAAAGAATCTCAATCATTGCTAGTGTGAATACAAATTGGTACAGCTGCTTTGGAAGACAGTTTGGCAGTTTCTTACAACTAAACATACTTTTACTATAGGATTCTGTAGTAAATCAGGATTCGTACTCCTTGGTATTTACTCAAAGAAGCTGGAAACATGTCCATACAAAAACCTGTACACAGATGTTCATAGCAGCTTAATTCATAATTACCAAAACTTGTAAGCAACCAAGATATCCTTCAGTAGGTAAATGGATAAGCTGTGGTGTATCTAGACAATGGAATATTATTCAGTGCTAAAAAAAAATAATCTATCAAGCCCTGAAGAGACACGGCAATACCTTAAATATATGGTACTAAGTTAAAGAAGTCAATTTGAAAAGGCTACATACTATATGATTCTAAACATATGACAGTCCAGAATAGGCAGTACTATGGAGAGGTAAAAAAATCAGTGATTGCCCAGAGTTAGAAGTAAAGGGAGAGATGAGAAGGTAAACATAAAGGAATTTTAGGTAGTGAAAATATTATGTATGATACTATAATAGTGGTTGCATATCATTACACATTTGTCTAAACCTATAGAATGTACAACACCAAGTATGAACCGTAATGTAAACTCAGGGCTTAAAGTGATAATGTGTGAATGTAGATTCATCAGTTGACACAAAGCCTGGTGGCAAATGTTCATGGGGGAGGCAATTCATATGTGGAAGTAAGAGATATATGGGATATCTCTGTACTCTCCTCTCAATTTTTCTGTGAACCTAAAACTGCTCTGAAAATGTAAAGTCTTAAATAGCATATGTAGTAGAATAAAATAACAAGAATGAAGAGTTGTTGGTAAGCTCTTATAGTAATCCAGAAGAGAGATGACACAAACATATTCTAGGGCAGAAGTGATAGAGATGAAGGGGAAGAAATAAAAAATAATAATTAAACAGGATATATTTAGGAGAAAGAGCCAATAGAATATACTGATGACTTGTATGTGAAAAGTGATGAAAAAAGAAGAATATAGATGGTTCCTAGGTTTTTAGCCTGAAATTTGGGCAGACAGTGGAGACATGTTCTGAGGAGATGCCTTGGGACAGGACAGAGCATAAGGGAATAAAGTGGGTCAACATCGTAAGCACTCATTTAGTTCCTTGCTTATTCACCACCTGGATCTGCAAATGATTTGAAGCACCTTCCAATGGGAACATATATTCATAATAATAAAGAAGACTTAGAAAATAAGAAGGGAACCATAAGCAGAAGTAGAAAGTCAAATGCAAGGCAGAAAAGATAGATGCAGGTGATTAGATTCTAAATAGTTACTGTATTCAGCCTCAGATTTGGTTCTGAAGGAAAAGAGAGTCTTGGTCAGTTAGTTAATTTTCATTATATAATCAGAGAAAGCATAACCAAACTTTGTCAGGCTTTAAGTTTCAAGAGAAATTCCTCACAATGAAGCTCAGAGGAGGGCGGACGAAGAATGCAGGGCAAGAATTCTGATTCAGTTTCAGTCAGGAACATTCTTAGGGAAGGACTAAACAGACATAAATGCCTATATAGCAATTCAAAGAAGTCAAAATTTTGAATAGCACCTATTCCTGAGGATTGCCTGGTCTTTATGGTCACTTAGTTCAACTTCTTCTTAAGGGATCTCCTGAATGATGTTGACAGTCTTCAGTAGAGGGACCCAGTGGCCTATCACCTAATGAATTCAACCATTATTATTCATGGAGGGCTCTGAGGAGTCTACACTAACCAACAATAGCTATTAACTCATCCTACACTAAGTACTACTTACAGTGTACTGATAAAGGTCTTGGTTTTTAAAATTAATTCCCCAAATGGCTTGAGATCCAAATTTCAAAGGCAAAATACTACTTTGCTGTATTTTTCTTCTTCAGTATTTTATTCTCATCCCCCACCTCCCAAAAGGTATTTCTATTATTGCCAGGGATGAGTTCTTTACAGGATTAAATGCAGTGGCATATATTAACAAAGAGTGTACACTCTTACAATACTACACAGATAAGTTTATCTTGAACTTTGAACAATGTCTCAAGACATATGTGTTTATTTAAACATTTGGCTTACCTGGGAATTAAAGCAATTTGCAGGGGGCAGGTATCTGCTCCTTTACATAAATTTATACAAATGTTTTATGTACATAAGTTAATACATAATGTGAACATGAGACTATCCCCTTAAGATGTACTAAAGATGTAGGAAGATAACTTGACAGCAAAGAAATTTGGTCAAATTGATTTTGAAATTTTATCTTCACAATAAAATATTCAAGTTAGTAGCATAAATACTTCAAAGTGTTACTTTTCTAAGTATATATAATAAAAATAGGAAAAAAATCATGCTGGGAGCCAGCTCTATAAATATTTCATGAATAAATAAAGTTAGGGTTTATGTCACTTAAAATTCAAGGTATTAAATATTTAGGACGGGTGATCCAAATATTTTATAAAATCATGTTAGTCTATTTGGGTTGCTATAACAAAAATAGTGGACGCTTACATAACAAACATTTATTTTTGCCATTCTGGAAGCTAGGAGGTTTAAGATCAAGGCTCTGACAGATTTGATCTGCCTGGTGAGGGCTTGCTTCCTTGTTCATAGATAGTTATCTTCCGGCCATGTCCTCACGTGGTGGAAAGAGTGAGGGACCTTATTGGTTCTCTTTTATAAGGATGCTGACTACATTAGTGAGAGCTGTGTCCTCATGGCCTAATCATCTTCCAAGGGTCTCATGTTAAAATCCCATTACACTGGATTGAATTTCAACATATGAATTTTGGGAGCACACAAACATTTAGTCTATAGCAATGCTATATATAATAGGCAGATTTATAAAATTATTACCAAAATGAATAAAGGCATTAGTTTGCTAAAAAGAGATAAGTATTTTCAAAGCAAAGCAATTCCATAGAAGCCAGGAGCAGTTTAACGAATTTTTTATTAAAATATTGAAATAATAAATATTATAACTTTTATCTTTGAATGATGTCAAAATATATTGGCAATGTTATCTCAATTATTCCTTTTTCTCTGTTGTGGCAACTCAATGTTTTAAAAATTATAAAATACATAATTTTTGAGAACCAATTTTTTCAATGATACACATGTTACTTAGTCACCTATGTGTAAGGCCCTGAATTAGAAATGGCAAAGGTAATTTGCACTCTAGTTGGGAGATAATTCAAATAAATCATGCTAATAAAAAGCTTATTTTAATGGATGTTTTAATGAGGGACAAAGTAATAGGAAGAGTCTGTTTCCACATGGAAAAGGTCTTGTTGAAGCTGAGAGGATTTTGGGAAAAGGAACGAGGTAGACTTTTGATAAATGGAGATTGCTTGATCATTACAGTCATTATCAATTTAGGCAGTAGGATGAAAAGTCCTTGTTTGTAAACTCACCTGTATGTGCCTCTGGCCTCCCCTTCTCCAGAATTAAGGAACATTAGAGAGCGAGTGTTTGTTGTTTGGAGTCAGAGTACCAAGCTTCAATGATTACTTTGGGCAAATCAGTTAACTAAATTGAAATTAATGAGATAGAAAAAGACTTTTCAGGTAAATATGAACCATCTGCTTAATGTGAAACAAAATGAAAAACAAAACTAAACAAAGCTTACTAAGGGACAAAGAGGAAAAATAGATCAGGAATTTGTAGAGACCATGAATAATATTATTTGGAAGGTAGGTTGGAAGAAAAGACAACAAAAGAGAGTGATGCTCATCTAGGAGGGAAAAGATTGGGCCTGGGGATAGAATTTTATGCAAAAAAAAAAAATGATAATACAGAGCAGAAGAATGTGACACTTGCCATGTTCAATTCCACTGGAGATTGAAACAAGAAAAATAAAAGGAAGAAAATGAATATGAGTGTCATGAGGGACATAGTTAGAAGACTGTGAGGGTAACTAGAAAGCCCTTGGATGGTCATGAATTTTGCTTTTTTTTTTTTTTTTGCCTAATGTTTTGATGAAAAAATAACCTAAGAACTACTTAGGAAAATTACACAAACTAGCAAATAAGATTGACTTTGGGTTGAAATCTTATGTTAGATGTGCTTTTCTGGAAGAAGCTGCTTAATAATCTTCAGGTTTTTTTTTGTTTTTTTTTTTAAAGATTTTATTCATTATTTTCAGAAGGAAGGGCAGGGAGGGAGGAAAAAAGGGAGAGAAGTATCAACGTATGGTTGTCTTTCACCTGCCTCCAGCTGGGGACCTGGCTGGAGACCTGGCTTGCAACTTGGTTATGACTGAGGATGGAAGCAGCGACCTTTGGGTTCACTGGCCAGAGCCTATCCACTGACCCACACCAGCCAGGGCCTTCTTTTTATTTTTAAATGGCAACAAAGTCCTATATTATAGAATGACATGATGATGAAATGAAATCACACATGCAAACGATTTAGTGCACCATGTAGTACCTGCAAGAAAGTAGCATTATTGGAAACTTATCAAGTCTCTTTTATTTTCCCCATGGTTTTACAAATTCGCAGTTGTTGAGAAAGTTGAGAGACAGCATATTTATTCTTCATTGTAAGACACCTGTTTGCTCAGGTTGGATTATTTTTGAAAAAAATTTTATGTACTTGCATTCTAAACACTTGAAATGTATGTAAGCACTGTTTTCATCAGTGGCTTAATCTGTAAAATGTGTGAACTTTCATTGTACATATGGAATTCTTTTCAACTCAGAACATGTTTATTATATTTTTAATTATTGCCTTGGTCCCATTTTTATTAAGCTTTTTGTTTCAACGTACTCTCACTCTGTACAAGCTCTCCATGAGTGACAGAGTACAGAGTCTGGTATGTGTGTATGTAAAATCAAAGTAATTAATTCTGTTATCCTCTACTCTCATTATGGTTTTTCACTATTTAAGGTTTACCTTTGAAATTTTAATTAGCCCCAAGTACAATAACTTCTTTTTCCCTCTAAATACATTTTTCTACTCTTAAAGAAAATATCTGAATTTTTTAAATGTTTAAAATGGCATATTGAAAGATAAATTTAATACTTCTGAATTATTATCTGTTCAGGAATAATTGTCAATAGTAAGGTTCCTAAATAATTGTGATTTTTTCCCATTTTTTAAATTTGTGTTTAAAAATATGTAATGACAAATAAATTAGAGCATATAAGTGTTGTATGTCATTTCTCTATATATAAGGTAAATTTACCCTTTATCATGTTAGAATTTAACTCTTTTAAACAATTTATCTGCTTTTTATCTCTGTTGTTCTGGTGCTAATTTTGGAACACCTTAACTTACTCTGCATTTACCTCATTTATATTTGTTTATCTTTTCCAAGTTTCTGTGATACTTTTCTTTAGGTTTGTTCCTTGTAAACAGCATCTAATTGAATTTTTTCTTCTGATTTAATTCACAAGCATTTTTATCACAGGCTGATTATTTGTCTTAGGCTTGCAGATTTAAAAGTAACTGGAGTATATTCCTGTCATATTATCCTTACTTTTCTGTATTTCTATACTTCCCTCTCTGTTATTCCTTATAAATGTTTATTTGTCTTTTTTATGTTCTAGGTTTTATTTGCTTATATGTACTTTACTCTTTTGGAAAGTATGATTTTTAAAAAAAGTTTCCTTTAAATTATCAAAAGGTATGACTTTTATATAAAGTTATGACTATTTTAAAGTTTTGTCCCTATTTGAGGCAAGGTGTTAATACACTTTTACTCTTTTTTTTTTATCATTTTCCTCTACCTTTAGATACAGATAATTTTTACACTATTGCATAATTTTTCTATCATACATTTTTTTCATGAACAGAATTATATTGATTTTTAAAAGTCTCCACTCAGATGTCATCTCCCTGCTTTTCCACCCTACTTAATAAAGTTTGTGATTGTACCACCTGGACTTAATCATTTCTTTCTTTTTGAATCTGCTACAGGTGTTTTATTTTTTTTTTCTTTCAAGTTTCCTATTGGTATTGTAATTATTAGTTTAGATTTGCATCTCTTCAATCAATGGTGTGCATTTGCTGGTATTCACAAGATGTAGGATGATTTTTTATGTTTAATAGAAGCTCAGGAATATTTGGTAAATAAATGAAGGTATAAATGAGCATGGAATATCTATGACTTTGTAGCCTTATTTTTGAAACTCTATATAGATATGGTTATTTGAAATGTAATAAGAAGAGGTTATGAAATAAAGTTTTGATAGGACCTTTTGTCAGCTTCTTGAAAAATTTCAATTCCTTATTAGATCCTGTATAACAATGATATGAATATCACCTAACTGGCAACTGTAAAGGGCTAGAGCCTGAGAGGTACAGTCCTTACCATGAAAGGATCTTCATTCACTGAATATGCAGTATGGCCAGCCTTTAGGTAGTGCCTACCATATGCCAGATGCTGACACATAATCTATCCTCTCAGAATTGGAAAGGATTCTTAGATGTTATGATCTACCTTAAAGATTGCTGTATGGTTGTAGTTTTAACATGCTGATACATTTATTAAGTTCAAGAGGGAAAACTCCTCCAAAAATATTTAAATGACTCACAGAAGTTTTTAATTCTCTAACCCTTAGCCTTTGGATTTGCCCAATAAAAGAAGATCATTCACAGTTTGGTTGAGTCTATTTTGTCTAAAATTATTTAGTCATGCATCCTATGTACAAAATATATTGGTACATGCTGTGGAGGAGTCTTGCATATTTAAACCACTTTTAGAAGTTTTATATTATTGAACATTGGTCATATACCCACCTCTTGGGTTTATGTTGATTTTACCTAGCAATTTACATAAATTCTTAGTACATATTTATTCTGACTGAGACATTTCCTTTTTTCCTAGATGAGAGATGAGGTATGGATGAAAGGAATTTCTTATGATTTAGATTTGGGTTTAATATACTAAGCTTAGTTCCTAACTGAGTTCAGAATAAGTGAGATGTTTTCTAAGCAAATCAAGCATGACGCTTGTGTCCTCTGATACCCAGTGCTCCAGTTTCAAACACTATGCAGCCTCTGCTGTGACTCCCAACACTGGGAGCAAGAATTCTGCCCTCCAAAATTGTTAGTGTTACTGATTTCAGAGACACAGCTCACTGACAATGTCCTATTTTACTGTTAAGGAAGCTAAAATCATTGATTTTTAGGCTATGTCCAATTGATGTTACAAAATTTTAAACTTATGTTTCTCAAAAATAATAGAACTTTTTCATAAGAACAATCTCATTTTAAATATTAATAATGTATCTGATCATTGTAATTCCAAGTAATAGATGGAAATATCAGCAAAAAATTACACACATGTGTATAAAATGAAAAGAAAAAGTAGACTCATTAGCTTACATCATCTTATTCATTATGTGAGTTACTTACATTAGAACACAAAAGTGAGGCTTCATGATAAAAATTTAAAAAAGAAAAGAAGAAACAAATACCAGGAAACATAGTGGAAAAAGGTTTTCTCATCTACACTTTCTTAAATCTTCAATTAACTTCAGTGGTATCCGTTGACCCCTCTCCCCTTCCCCGTTCCTCCCTACCAAATTATAAGGCTTTGAAATTCTACTCTCTTGAAAGAAAGAAGTGATACCCTTTGTTTACATGCTACTTTAGCTAGGTGAGATTGGCTTTTCTTTCTTAGGTTTGTTCATATACTCTTGAAAATATAGAGAGATACTAGATACTTGACTTTTCACAGTCATTTGCTTGCCTTAAAAATTCCCTAATTTACACCCTTTTGTGTCAAATTAAAAGTTTTCTTTTTTTTTGTAATACAAATATCTGAAGAAGTTTCAAGAATCTCCTTTATTTTCTTCTTCATATGAGAATACTTTAGGGATAGAAGGAGATATCTTTTTTTTAAATTTAATTTTATTGTTGTTGTATTACATCCATCCCCTTTTTGCTCCCCTCTGTCCCCTTTCCCACCCACCCACTCCCCACCAAAGTCAATCCCACTTGTTGTCCATGTCCATGGTTCTTCCATACTAGTTCCTTGACTAAACTGCTCTCCTTCTTTGCCTCTTCCTCCCCCAGCCCCCTGCCCACTGAAGATCTATTCATTGTATTCATGTATCTGGTTCTATTTTGCTTGTTTGTTTATTTGTTTTATTCATTATTGTCCTGTAATGGGTGAGGTCATATGGTATTTGTTTTTCACTGACTGGCTTATTGCACTAAGCATAATATTTTCCAGTTCCATCCATGTTGTTGCAAAGGGTAGTGGTTCCTTCTTTCTTTCTGCTGTGTAGTATTCCATTGTGTAAATGTACCAAAGTTTTTTGATCCAATCATCCACTGATGGGCACTTGGCTATTGTAAATAGTGCAGCTATGAACATAGGGGTACATAGGTTCTTATGAGTTGGTGTTTCAGGGTTCTTCAGGTGTAGTCCAAGTAGTGGAATTGCTGGATGAAAAGGCAGTTCCATTTTTAGTTTTTTAAGGAAACTTCATACTGTTTTCCATAGTGGCTGCACCAGCCTACATTCCCACCAGCAGTGCACCAGGGTTCCCTTTGTCCCACATTCTCACCAGCATTTCTTGTTTGTTGATTTGTTGATGATTGCCATTCTGGCAGGTGTAGGTGGTATCTTACTGTGGTTTTAATTTGCCATCTCTCTGATGCTAGTGATGTTAAGCATTCTTTCATATGCCTCTGGCCCTTTGTATATCTTCCTCAGTGAGTTGTCTGTTCAGGTCCTTTGCCCATTTTTTAATTGGGCTGTCTCCCTGGTGTTGAGTCTCATAAGTTCTTTATATATTTTGGAGATCAAACCCTTGTCTGAGGTATCATTGGCAAATATGTTTTCCCGTACAGTTGGTTCCCTTTGAATTTTGCTGGTATTTTCGTTAGCTGAACAGAAACTTTTCAGTTTGATATAGTCCTATTTGTTTATTTATTCTTTTATTTCCTTTGCCCTTGGCAAAGTATCAGTAAATATATTTCTGTGTAGGATATGTAAAATTGTACTGCCTATATTTTTCTGCAGGACCTTCATGGTAGCATTGCTTATGTTTAAGTCCTTTATCCATCTTGAGTTTATTCTGGTGTATGGTATAAGTTGGTGGTCTAGTTTTATTTTTTGCATGTTGCTGTCCAGTTCTCCCAACACCACTTGTTGAAGAGACTGTTTTTACTCCATTTTATGTTCCTTCTCCCTTTGTTGACTATTAATTGACCATGGAGTCCTGGGTTTATTTCTGGGCTCTCTATTCTGTTCCCTTGATCTATATGTCTATTCTTATGCCAGTACCAGACTGTTCTGATGACAGTAGCCTTGTAGTATAGTTTGATGTCCAGTATTGTGATTCCTCCTACCTTTTTCTTCTTTCTCAAGATTGCTGTGGCTGTTCATGGGCATTTTTGGCTCCATATAAATTTTTGAAGTATTTTTTTCTATTTCTGTGAAGTATTTTATTGGTATTTTAATTGGGATTGCATTGAATCTATAGATTGCTTTGGGTAGTATGGACATTTTAATGATGCTAATTCTTCCCATCCATGAACATGGTATATGCTTCCATTTATTCATATCTTCCTTAATTTATTTCTTCAGTGTTCTGTAGTTTTCTGAGTACAGGTCTTTTACCTCCTTAATTAAGTTTATTCCTAAGTACTTTATTTTTCTTGGTGCTATGGTAAATGGGATTTGTTTTCTAGCTTCTATCTCTGATGTTTCATTATTTCAGAATTATACATTTCCAGAAATTTGTCCATTTCACCCAGGTTGTAATATTCCTTGTAATATAGTTGTTTGTAGTAATTTCTTACGATCTTTTGTATTTCTGAAGTATCAGTTGTGATTTCTCCTCTATCATTTCTGATTCTGTTTATTTGGGTTTTCTCTCTCTCTTTTTCTTCATGACTCTAGTTAAAGGCTTGTCAATTCTGTTTATTTTTTTAAAAAACAAGCTCTTGGGCTTATTGATTCTTTGAATTATACTTTGAGTCTCTAAGTTATTTAATTCGGCTCTGATCTTGATGATTCCCTTCCTTCTACTTGCTCTGGGCTTTGTTTGTTGTTATTCCTCTAGGTCTTGCAGCTTTATGGTTAGGTTGTTGTAGAAGGAGATATCTTATAGATAAGAAATAGTTAAAACAATGCTTTGATAGGTTCTTGGAATTCTTTTGTTCTCCTCAACTCAAAGGGGAAAGGATCTTTTGTCTGGTTTTGTTCTCTCCAATGTTTAGTGAAAAGTTTAGCCTAAGAAGGCAAAAATTGTTGAATGAATTTTTCTTCATGGTTTCCTTAAAGAATGAAGTGTCTAGGATGAGTGTTAGATAAATTTATAATGGGTTTCTCACACAGCATTAAGTTTTCCTATAAGAAATTGTTTTCAAACTCTGGCTGGTGGCTCAGTGAATTGGCACCAGCCTACGAACCCAAAGGTGGCTGGTTCTATTCCCAGCCAGGGCACACATAACCAGGTTGCAAGCCAGGTCTCCAGCCAGGTCTGTAACTGGAGGCAGGTGAAAGGCAACCATACATTGATGTTTCTCACTCTGTCTCTGCCTTCCTCCCTTCTCCTCTCTCTGTGAAAGTAATAAATAAAATATTAAAAAAAAAAAAAAAAAAAAGAAAGAAAGAAAGAAAGAAAGAAATTGTTTTCACACCTAGAGATCATATACCTCCTTGTGGATAACAAGATATCTATATTTATATATGTAATATAAAAAAACAAATTTGGATGCTTTTACCAAATAAATATACCTTTGCAACTTCTGCTTCCAAGTAAAATGGAGTAACAGGGGCTACATTTACCCTCCCCCATGAAACAACTAGAAAATAACATGAAATATATGAGAAACACAAAACATCAAGCAAAGGTGGATGCAGAACCTTGAGAGATGGGGAGCCAGTGGTGTGAGTGCTGTGATTGCCTCAGTCCACTGCTTTGAGAGGGTTTGCAGGCCATAGGTCAGGTATGGGGAGCCTGGGCAGAGCTTGGTGGACTCTCTGAGTTGCAGAGATGGAGCCAGAAAATGAGAAGATCAAAAAGGCTGTTGTTCAGGAAACAGGGTGCCAGAAGAGAGAGGGCTGCATGGCGGAGAGGCAGTTAAGAAATCTGAGGAGAGTCCCGTTTGAATATTTAGCAGAGTAATGCTGGCACATGAGTGTGAGGAAAGTACTTGAGGCTGAGGAATAACCAAGTAAGAGAATCAGAGAGAAGGGTGATGGGCTCTCACACAGGGCTGCAGTGGTAAACTCCTGGGCAAACAGGAAAACCTCATAATTCATGAACACTGGGTAGAGAACTCAGAAGGGATCTTGTTTAATTAGTGAGGAATAGTTCACCTTATGTATACTAAGTGCTGTTCCAATACTACATAGCACATCTTAAAAGCAAGGCTTAGAAGTATCAAACAATTTCCAACTGACTTCATTGCATCTCAGAACAAAGTTTAACACAGGGAAACAGGAATATCCAGTAACTGATATGGTAAAGGTAAAACTATCTGTATTCACAGGTGCCGTGATTGTCAATGTAGGTAGTTTGATGGAATACCAAAAAGTTACTTGAATTAAATAAGAAGTTTGGTAAGATTGTAAGGTACAAAATCAATATCCTAAAATAAATTGTATTTATATAAGGTAGTGAGAACATCAGAAATTGAAGTTAAGAAAACATTGCCATTTATAATAGCATAAAACATGAAATTTATCAAATGTTAGATGGATTAACCCCATAAAAGAAGCCACAGGTATGAGTCCACAGGGCTGAGCAGGGCCATTGTGGAGAGACATTGCGCATGTCACTCATTCATAGAATCTCCAGGAGCCAGAGTCAACTTGATGCACACAACACATGAAATACTTAGGCATAAATTTAACACTAATATGCAAGGTATGTACACTGAAAACTACATACTAGTGATCAAAGAAGGGAAAAAAGACATATAGAGATGCTAATGGGCCAGAGATTCACTATTCTTAAGATGTCAATTCTCCTCAAATTGACAAATTTGTAACAAAAATTGGTAAACAGGTTTTAAAATTTACATGGAAATAAAAAGGATCTAGACTTTTGAAATAATTTTGTAAAAGAATAAAGCTGGTTTCAAGACCTGATTTCAAGATTAATTTTAAACCTACAGTAATCAGAGCAATGTGCTATTGGTATTAAAATAGATATAGATCAATGGAGCAGAATAAGGTCCAGAAATAGACCCACATACACATGGTTAATTTTCAATAAGGAAAGGAAGTGGAGAAAAGATAAATTTTTATGCAAATTGGATATAATACATATGCAAGGAAAGCCCTTTGATTAGACAAATAAGTCTCAGATATGACACAAAACAAAATCTATAAAAGAAAACATTGAGAATTTGGACTTCATAAAAATTAGAAATTGGTCTTTGAATAACAGGTAAGAGAATGAATGGAAAAACACCCAAGACATTTCTGATAAAGGATTTTAATTCACAATATGTAAAAGAACACTCAACCCTCAGTAGTTAGAAAACAAACTGATAAAAATGAGCAAATTAAAATCACAGTAAGGTTTGGTACAGACCAATTAGAATGGCTGAAATTAAAAAGACTGACCATACCAAGTATTGGATAGGATGTTGTAAGGATACATGGTGGAAAACTGTGTAGCAGTTTCTTTCAGTGTTAAAATATAGAGCTGCCATATGATGTAGCCATTCCACTCCTTAGGAATTTACTGCATAGAAAAGAAAGCATATGTCCATATAGCTACATAAGTATTTTTTAACCAACTTTATCATTAATAGGAAACTAGAAACAATCTATATGCCAATCAATAGAAAATAAATTTTAGTATATTCATAGAACAGTACTCAATAATAAATGGTATGAACAATTATAAACACAAGAACATGGATGAATTATGAAATCATTGTGCTGAGTTGAAGCCAGGCAAGAAAGAGTAGATATTGTGCAGAATGTGACATAGGACTCAATTTATCTAAAACTCTAGAATTAAAGTCAGTAAGTTAAGTGGTTTGAACACAATATCTAATTTATAATATTTATTCTCAATACTAGGAATCCCTAAACTCCTTAGTAAGAAATTCATAATGCTGATCTTTATTCAAAGTATTATAAGAGCAAATTCTTTTTAATTTAGGATCATTCTTAAACTGGCTTAAAAAAATCAAATCTTTTGCAACTCGACTAAAATGAATGAATGTGAAGTTTGTACTTTTTAAAACTCTTTCACAAAGACAATTTTTTCTTTATCTTAAATTAAATGTATGGCATAGAAACGTTGGGTAAAGTTTATATAGAAAATTGTATAGAGATTTGAAATGAATTCAACATATTTTATTTTTTTTATTGACATATAATTGACAAATAACATTGCAGTATTAGGGGGGAACCCAAAACACTGGAATTATCTTCTGGAGGCTGGTCCCTTGTGGTACAAGCTTCCCCCCCTGGGTGAGTGTTCTAGAAACCCATCTGTATCAGTGTGCCAGCTGGCATTGTTGTGAGAGGCTGTGTTCAGCTTCAGTGAATTCAGTGAAGACTCCATGTATTTGCCCGTTTCATGATGGGTGAATTATGAGCCCACACCATGCTGAGTGTTCAGCAATTTTTGACCAAAAACAGCATGACCCCCATGCTCCACCTTCTCAATCTGGCTCCAGTGACTGTTTGTTTGTTCGCCTGGATGAAAAAAGGTCAAGTGAAATGTTAAGTTGATGTGGAAGTGGTGAAACAAAAAATGGCAGAAACACTAAAAGACATTGGAATCGATGAGTTCAAAAACTTTTAAGCAGTGAAAAAATGTCTGAATAAGTGTATTACATCAAATGGAGAGTAGTTTGAAGGTGATTAAAGTTTAAACATATAAGAATAAATACATAATTTGTAATAAATAATTCCATTTTAGGGTTCCCCTTTGTAATTTAAAGTGCACAATGTAATGATTTAATATATGTATATATTGTGCAAGTATTCCTATTACTGACTTAACACATCCAACGTCTCACTCATTTTCCTTTTTGTATTGTTGCTGGTGGTGGTGAGAACACTAAAAGTTCTAATCTTAGCCAATTTCAATTATACAGTACAGTATTATCAACACTAGTTACTGTGTTAATCCTTAGATCTTCATACCTTAGTCATCTTATAACTAAAAATTTTACCCTTTTACTGACCTCTCCCTATTTTCTCTACCCCCTTCCTCTTGGCATCCACCATTCTACTCTTTGTTTCTGAGTTTCACCTTAAAAAAAAAAAATAGATTCCACATATAAGTGATACCATGCAGTATTGGTCTTTTTCTAGTTTATTTCCCTTAGCCTAATGTCCTCCAGGATACCCACATGTACAACACACTCAATTGGATGAATAACTTATTTCTGTTTCATTAAGACTGCTTTCTGGAGATTTACCTGTTCCAATGGAATATAGTTTCTTATTTCTTCATTTTCTGTCTGTGTTAAGACTTTGTTGATTTTTGCACATCAGATAAATGGGGGATAAGAATGTTGTCAGTGAGCCTGGCCAGAATTTCAGATTGCTTTTCAGACTTTTGTGATTATCCAAGCCATTTCCTTTGTTCCTTGTGGTTTTCTGTATGTATAGCTAAGGAAAGGTATGCCAATACCCATCAGTTTCCCCAAACAGAGGATCACAGTCATCACCTAGAAGCAAATGGACAAGAGACTTGTCCTTCAGGTAGCAGTGGGAAACTACGCAACCCAATCTCTTCCCGCCTGAGAAACCGGGAGAGAGGATTTTTTTTCCTGCTTCCTTTGTGCTGAACCTGTGTGTGTATTTGCAGGGTGCACTTCTGCACCTTTTTAAAACACTGATTTTATTTTTGTAGCAATCCTGTGGGATTTGTGAATGCAAGTGTTGGCGATGGACCTAGGTGTTTAGAGGACATGTCCCTCAGACAGCAGCCTTTAAAGTTGGGATGCTAGGTGTATGTGGTCCAAACCCTTAGCTCTTCAGGGAGAAGCTGGGAGTTGGAGGTTCTGTAGATTATAAGGTGCTGGGCTGGCTGGGACTGATGTATAGAAAACACTCAACCAGTTGTTAGATTTTACTCAGAGGAAACTACTCTGTGTGTGTATATTTGGTGCAATTCACGGGAGGAGAAAAATTCAGGAGCCCACTATGTTGTCATTTTGGTCCAGAGTGTCTCCTTTTATGCAGCTTTATTTTTTGAAGGAAAGACAGTGAGGCAAATGCAACTTTCATAGTCCCATCATCTGTGAACTAACTTGGGTTGGATATATGCTGTGGGATGGATATGTCAACCCTTCAGAAGTTTTAGAGACATGCCCAGGTTGAGAGTAGTTTCTGACAGTGGAAAGCTCTCCTAGGAATGTTTGCAAAGTGGGATGTTGTTTTGGTATCAGCTTCTACACAATTTCTAAAATATTTTAAACCAGACTTTATAGTATTTTTATTCTTAAGTAAAGGATAACTTCAGCAGTCTGTTAGGATGAACCCATTCATGAGTCCCACTCCATATACCCATATGTGGTTTGCTAGAGATTGTTGAGGTACCTGATACCTGGAACCTCAGGAGATGTTTTGGCATGCATTCTATGCCACCTTATGTGTTTTCTAGGAAGACAATTTCTTCTTGAATTTGAGAGCAGATGAAGAAGCTCACTATGATGCATATCCTTTTCAGAAACTGTGTTGTCCCATTGTGAAATGTTTCACATTTTGCATTTGTCAGTAACAAAACCTA
This sequence comes from Noctilio leporinus, assembly GCA_004026585.1. Taxonomy (NCBI): domain Eukaryota; kingdom Metazoa; phylum Chordata; class Mammalia; order Chiroptera; family Noctilionidae; genus Noctilio; species Noctilio leporinus. The sequence goes on along the minus strand of PVIW01001353.1, from coordinate 113,646 downwards.
CTAAAAAGGAAAAAGAAGATGGCTGATGTTTACATAAAGACTATTTCCCTAATCCCCCTTTTTAACATTTTAATTCTGTTGAAATAGAGCAGCACATGTAACTGTGCTTTCAGCCATTCATCTAAGTAAACTTGCACAATTGTACAACATGGAGATCAGAGTACACATCTTCACAGCTAATTGAATCAAGGTGATGAGCGCCTATGGCTTCTTGCTTTTTGTCTATGGCTTTCCAATGTGTAAACCAGAGTTGCAGAGGTGGGATAATAAACCTCTAATTTTTCCATTACCCCAACTCTCTCTCCTTTACAGGTATTTATATAGTTACTATCAAGTGCAATTTTATCTATTCTTGCTCTATATTATCATCTACACTTTTGAAGAATGTGTTTTTGATAACCATTTTCCTCCTGAATATTGTTTTATTCACTTTGCTACAATAATAGCTTAATTCATGCATAGAAAATGGATTGTCTTTTCTGCTGAAACTAGGAGCCTGAAGAATACAATTTCTATAGCATTGTTAATATTTTTGTATCAGTTATTAATGGCCTACCTGCAAATATTTAATGCATGCTTATTATTTTATTATTTCTACAGTAATACTTAATACTATGAGGCATTATTATCTTTAATTATAGAAAGAGGAGACTTAAGTAACAAAGGTAGAGTAATTTCTGGGCAGAGAGAGCTAAGATTAACACCCAGGTCTTTTCATTTTCACCTTAGCTTTCATTTTTCTTTAACTTAATTTTATTGTTGTTGTATTACAGCCATCCTCTTTTTCCTTCCCTCTATCCCCTTCTCCACCCACCCACTCCCCTGCAAAGTCAATCCTACTTGTTGTCCATGTCCACTGTTGTTCAATGCTAGTTCCTTGATTAAACTGCTCCCCTTCTTTGCTTCCTCCTCCCCCTCCCTTTTCCTTCTTCACCTTAGCTTTCTTTGCATCCAAGCAGAGTGCTGGCTTCAGAAAATATCTAAGGTCTTTTCATTGAGAGCATAAAGTACATTCCACTTACTGGCTTTAATTATTTTTTTCCTATGTTAATGGCCAGATATTTCTGAACAATTTACAGCCACCCAAACCCCCCTTTTTTCTGCTAAAAACAAAGTTGCCTTTCCTACAACAAGAGAATGAAGTTTGGCTTACCTTGACTTACTTCTTTCAAAAGTAAAACTATTCTTTAACACTTAATTTCTTCACTCCTGTTTCTGAAACTAGGGCACTCAGGACACCCCATGTAATTAAAAGTAGAGCAAATTACATGTGATAAATAGAGAACAAGTTCTTACCTAGCTACTTTGGGTAATTTCTTCTTATTCTTTTAAAGAGATACCTCACTGAAACCATTCTACTATATCAATATACGCATGTGCACACAGAGAAACTTGCAGAAGATAGAGTTGGGGTGGAAGTAGCAGCCTTAAGTTTAGTGGAAGTGCTTTCTATTTCAGAACAGAAAAGTCCCATTTTTCTAAAACATCTGGCTTCGATTAATGCAGGTTCTGCTGTCAGCAGTTACTGAAATTGGGGGAGGCTACGCCTATGTCACCCGAGGGAGGATCATTGTTTAGTGGCTGGATTGGTTTAAGGTTTAATTTATCTACTCGGAAAAAAATGGTAACACAAATAAATGTTTCTGAATTAGAAATGAATTCATTTTCAAAGTTTAATCATATTCACTTGCATATAGCTTCATTGTTCATTTCCATCAGTCTTTATAAACGGAAACTTTCTTAGTAGACTGTCAAAACAGCATAAGATAGTTATATTTGACTAGTTCCACGGTGACTGGAGAATATAACACTTTACTTTGTCAGAGATGATATATTTAGTACTTTCCTTTCCATCACTACAAGAAATATTATGGTGTGGTGGTAAAGAATCTAGACTCAGAAAATGGACCACCTAGGTTTGAATCCTAGCTTTGGCATTTACCCACTGCATCATCTTGAACAAGTCACTTTACCTACCTACCAATATCTGTGCCTCCAAATCTTCATTTGTAAAATGGAGATCTTAATAATACCTAATTGCCTGTGCCTGCAAGGATTAAGTGGGTTAATATACACTACATTTAACACTTAGAGTCTGGTACATAGTGTTTAGTGTTAGCTGTTATTTCATTATAAAGTATATAAAATGACTTTGATGTTCTCTTTGAAATGCATTTAATAATATTTCACAGAAGAAATTTTGATTTGTTAATAATCATTGTTAGAGTTACAAAGTATTTTCTATCTATCTTTGAAAAAAGACAGGCAAATTCTTTTTAAGAAAACTACAGTAATTGGATTTTCGAGACCTTGGAGAAAGTAAGGTTACTTTCTAACTAGACCCATTGGGCTTAGATGTAAATTCATTACAAATTCTTTCAGAAAATTCTACTTCCTTTCTTTTAGTTAGTTATTCTCTTCATACTGTAAGAGAATATTCCCTCAGTGGGTAGAGAGAAGAACTTTAATCACCACCTCTCCACTTCCTTGCCCCAATTTTATTTGGTCAGATTAAATCTCCTGGGAATACCAGCCAACCTCTCTCCCTGTCCCTCTCTCCCTCTCTTCCCTTCCCTTCCTGCTGTCTCTCTTCTCTTCTTTCCTCCCTGGCTTAGCTGCCTGTAAGGTTCTTTCTCCACTTTGCTTAGTAAACTTACTCATTTACTCACCCTGTAAGACTCAGTCCAACTTTGTTTTAAAATTTACTTTTATTGTGGTTGTATTACATCCATCTCCTTTTTACTCCCCTCTGTCCAACTTTTATCTCCACTTTAAATCTTTCACTGATCTTTCAGAAAGCATTGCCTTTTCTCTTCTCTGTGTCCTCACTGGACTTTGTCATTATGATTTCTCATAGTATAATCATAATTTAATGTCTGTTTATCATACTTGACTATGACTTTTTTGAGAATATCAACCATTTTTATTGCTAATTTCTAGCATAGCATCTACTATATCTGAGGTAGTCAGTATATATTTATTGTATATATTGACTATGTAGAATGGATCTGGGCAGAGTTGTTCCTTGATGTAGCTGGAGGAGGTCTCTGCTTAGCAAGTATTTGTAGGATGCCAGGAAAGCCAACCTTTTTGACTTGCCTTTACCATTGGCTTGCTGCTGGCATCTGTAATTCCTTATTTATGATCCCTGAAAGGTCTTGGTACATTTTAAGCTACTTAAGACATTATGTTCTCTAGGGTTAATAAAAAGTAACAAAGCAACAAGCCTATTAGCAAGGATTAGTTTATCTGAGAATAAAGAGATTGATAAACAGAAATGGTGGGTTGTGATGTCAACAGAGTCTGTTATATGGATTTTAGGGGCGTGGGGCATTGATCAGAGAGTGACCTGGGACACTGGAAATTTGGTGAATAAGAAGTGGTATGGGAGTCCACATGTTGATAGGAATATCCTGAAGGTCAACCTAACTTCCATTACAATTCAGCCAAGATATTGCCCAACTGGGTCATAATGCTCAGCAAAGAAGGAGCTCCTGGTGGAAACTTCACTGCAGCCTGAGTGCAGCTCTCTGACCTTAAAAGGTGGAAAACCCATCTCCTTGCATTCAAGCTCACTGGGATCCTTGCAGTTTTGCAGGGCAGGGCACTGCCTACTCTTAGCAAAATAAATAAGGTTGAATAAAATAAATTTCAATAATTCAACCCAAGGCAAAACTCTGCCTTGTCATTTCTTGCATCCTTGCTCAATAGAGCTGCTCAGAAAGTTAATCCATCCACACGCAATTCATCACACATGTTTATATTTCAAAAAGCTACAGAGATGGAAATTATTGGCTTCACAAACCCTGTCTGTCTAAACTATTAAATCATTTGCAGATTGTCAAACAGTGTTCGTTACGGAGGGGTCGGGAGGTCCCAGAACTCCACTGCCCCTATTTCCTCCACTGGAAAAGTCTGTTGATATATGAAAAATAGGTATTTGAATAAGCTATCTGAGTTTTCAGCAGTGACTGCAGGCATTTTCTGCCATATGTGCCGTTGTGTAGGGTACCGCAGACACTACTTTGGAGCCAAATTTACACAGTGTTTAAAATATTCTCTGGCTAGAATTTAGCCACATTTGGAAATTCTATGAACAGTTTTAAATAACTACTCTCTCTGTCCAGTTTTAATAGCATGAACTACAGTATCTTCTGATTTACCCATTCATTTCTACTATACAAACCACAGGGCCAACCAAGATTGCCTTTGCCTCTGCCCGATCTGATATGTCACAGCAAGAATTGATTTTGATTATTCCATTTCCTTTGCTTTTATACACATGCAATGGCTTCTCCTTTGAGTCATATCCTTCCTAGTACTCCATTTTACCATAATTGCAATGACTTTATTCTCCCCTTATTGGATTCCCCCCTAGAATTAGTTTATTGTGAGTCTTTGAACCCTATTCTCATATCTAGAAATCCTTCCCTCTTTATTTCAGCAACTGTTTCCTTCTTTCTCACAAGGTTTTATGGGAGGGGGTGCTGATCAGAATAACCTGTGTCTTTTCAGTATTTAATGTGTTTAGTGTGTTTATGAATAATTGAAACATAATTAAATCAATAAATAATCAATTGATTACTAATCACAATGTTCTTTCACTGTGGTAAGCACTGTAAAGCTTATAAAGGATATTATTTTTGCCTATAATTGTGATAAAATTATGACTTAAAATGCACTATTAACATAATAAAAGACTAAATACTATAACAAAGAGACATAAAATATGGCACACTCAAACTTTAAACCTTAAGGACATTTAGTCTCTCAAACACTTTCTGTCCACCAGAGTATCAGTGTCCTTTCTTTGGATAGTCTGTCAATGGCTGACCCTACCTGGTTCTAGCTTTCTGAGCTGTCCAATCTGGTAGCCATTAGCCACCTGTAGCTATAGAACACTTGAAATGTTATCACTATGACTCAAGAACAGAAATTTAATTTCATTTAATTATAATTAAATAACATTCAGATTGATTTAAAAACTAATACTCAATTCAATTGTTAGAAAGCATTTATATACATTTGGAATAACTTGGATGTGTGAATAATTTACTTTTCTAAATATATATTTTATAAATCTAAATGCAGATCAAATATCCCCTGTGCAAATTTAGCATCCAAATGGAGATGTGCTATAAAATTCACAATGGCTTGTTAAGACATAGTATAAAGAAAAGAATCTCAAATATCTTGTTAACTCCTTTTTTAAAGATTTTATTTATTATTTTCAGAGAGAGGGGAAGGGAGAGAGACAGAGAGGGAGAGAAACATTAGTGTATGGTTGCCTTTCACTTGCCTCCAGATATGGACCTGGCTGGAAACCTGGCTTGCAACCTGGTTATGTGCCCTGACTGGGAATCAAACCAGCGACCTCTGGGTTAGTAGGCTAATTCTTTAGATTACATGTTGACATCATATTTTGTATATTGGGATAAATAAAATATATTTTAAAAATTCATTTCTTTTTTAACTTTTTAAAATATGGGTACTGGAAAAATTTAAGGTACATATGTGAATTGCAATGCATTTCTATTGGGGGTACCAATCTCAATAAACAAAATCTATACAAGATTCCTATGTGTTCCTTGTCCCCAGGACCAGCTAGCTACTCCAGTGATGTTTCTTGGCCATCCAAAACTCTAGTGCATTTTGACTGATCCTGCCACATCAATCTACATTTTGGGGTTGTGTTTAAAACATAGTCCTATCATTTGTTGTTGTACTGAAATTTGGACCTCTGCTTATATGGCCTATTAAAAATGAATATACCACCATACATTGATGTCTCTCTTCCTCTCTGTCTTTCTCTCTTTCCTTCTCTCTAGAAATAATAAAATCTTTAAAAAAATAAAATAAAATGATAAAAATAAAAATGGATATACTGTTTAACTTCACTTTCAAGTTTATCTCTTTATGCAAATATTATTATTCCTCTTGTCTACTCCCCTTGCATATTTGCTCTAAGGGCCTTAGTCTGTATACTAGATTTCTTCTCCTCCCTCAGTGTTGTGTGGGAAAATTGGTTCATTTTTGGCTGTGGCTTTTTGTCACAATTCTTCTTGTCACAATTCTGGGAAAAATTTACTTTAGTTTTTGGCCTCTTTTTAAAAGATTTTATTTTATTTATTTTTAGAGAGAGGGGAAGGAAGGGAGAGAGGGAGAGAAACATCTATGTGTGAGAGAATCATAGATTGGTTGCCTCTCGCACATCCCTAACTGGGAACCTGGCCTGCAACCCAGGATGTGCCCTGGCTGGGAATCGAACTGGCAGCTTTTCAAGTGGCAGGCTGACAATCAATACACTGAGCCACGCCAGCCAGGGCTGGCCTTTTTGTTTTTAAAAAGTGACTGGCTTTTTAAAAAATTCCTATTCTTTAATAAACCTTTACAAAAAATTCTGTCCTACTGCAATTTGAAAATTCTAAATTATACATAGATTTTGGCTTTGAACCCTCCTTTCCTGCCTCCTTGCCATTTTGTTCCAGGTAAACTGGAGGATACTGGAAGCTCTGGAGGGACACTAAGGCTCCCTGTGCATAAATCCATGCAAAATAGTTAGCATTGTAGTCAAGAAGCTTAGAGAGCATGAGGCCCTGCAGCCCTCTCTTTTTCATTCTTATATTCTGAATCTTTTGTAGGTGGTTTTTAAAGGTCATGTGTGCTTCACCCACAGAATTTTCATTATTCATCAGATTTAGGTTCAGAGTAGCAATTTCCCTAGGCAACTCCGCTTTTCTTTGGGGAATGAAGTCCAGGATATTGATTTTATTTAACCTTCTGCATAATTTGACCTTGAAAGAGTGTCCACCTTTGCCTCCAGCACCTCAACTCTGGTCTAGTCTCTTTCTTTCTTGGGTTTCCTAATGCTAATTCTTTAAGCCACATTCTAATCCAATTTTTGCTGATTTTCAGTTAGTGGTGATAAAAGTATTTCATGTGATCAGGAGTTGTGAATTGTAATAATTATAATATTAGTATTGTAGTCAATATTTAAATAGTGCTTAGTATTTATTAGGCACTGTTCTCAATAATTTGAATATATCTATTAATTTTATCTTTTCTCAACAATCTATGAAGTAAATACTGTGGTTATGTAACTTCATAGGGAGAGAGGTTGAGGTACAGGGAAATCAAGTAATTTGTCTAAGACCACACAGCAAGTAAGTGATAGAGCAAGAATGCAAACTAGGCAATCTAGCTTTCATGTGTATATTTATGTATTAAGCTGAATTGTTTTGAATTCTTTGTCCCATGTACTTAACATAAATTTTCTCATATAATCTTCACGATAGGTGGGGAAAGTAACATTAGAGGGTAAAATAACAAAAAGGATTGTGGAAGTGAAAGCGATTCCATTTGGAAGTAGAGCAATTATTCATGAAACATTAGTTTTGACATTCCCTAGACCAGAAGTCAGGCCTGCAGGTGAATTCTGGCTCACTATCTGTGTTTTGTAAATTAAGTTTTATTGTATCACAATCACCCTCATTCATTTATGCATTATCTATGGCTGCTTTTGCATTAGAGTGGCAAGCTTGAGTAGTTGTGGCAGAGACTACCTGGCCCCAAAGCCTAAAGTCTTTCACACCTGGCTTTTTTGGACAAATTTTTCAAACCTTGTTCTGCACCACACTTGAAAAGTAAATAGGTTCTGCAATTCATTTTAAGGTTGTACAGTAAGAGAATCAATTATTTACTACTGCCTGCCCAACTATTTAAAAAATTGTTATTGAGGTATAATTGACATATAGCATTATATTAAGTTCAGGTATACAACATAAGTATTTGATATTTGTATGTATTGCAAAATTATCACTATGATTAAGTTAATATCTGTCACCATACTTAACTTACAAAACATTTTCTTATAATGAAAACTTTTAAGATTATTTTCTGAGTAACTTTCAAGTATGCAATACAGTTTTATTAATTAGCCACCATGCTGTACAGTACAGACCCATGGCTTAATTTATTTTCGGACTGGAAATTTGTACCTTTTGACCTTCTTCACCCATTTTGCCTATTTCTCACTTCTCACCTCCCCTTCTGGCAACCACCAACCTGTTCTCCATTTCTATGAGCTTGGCCAATCTACTATTTCCTTAAAAACTTACTTTATTTTTTCTAAGAAGTGACTGGGAGCTTTGTGAAGAACTAATAGTGTTTTCATTTCCTGTGGTTCAAATCAGCACAACAGTCCTTCATCCTCCACATCGTATTGATTCATTCTTTGGCAGATGTCATGCTGCTTGATCCAATTGATATGTTCTTGCAAAGCTGATGTAAATCAAAGTTTGGTACAGTGAAATGCATTTTTCTGTTCATTTATATTATAATGTGTGCAATGCTTTATCCACTTGAAAGAATCTATAACTCTTTATAAAATGTTGTGTGCCTGCTCTTTCATGTTCCTATTTTACCACCTCTCTTAATACTTTGATGTTTCTGGGCAGGTATCATTGTTCTACAGAATGAACTGTATCCAACTGTGAAAGCTATGCTTTAAAAAGACAAAATGGAATGAAACAAAAAAATACATGTATAATGTTTCAAAATGAATATTTTTTCTCCAGTTAAAAACTTGAACTATTAAAATTTAGTTTTATAAATTTTCTTGAATTTAGGCACAGCTATTGTGAACAATGATGAACATTTATGGACTACCTATTTGATGCCAAACATGGTATTGAGTAGCAATAGTAATGCTAAGGTAATAAAAACTCATTCTTGTCATCATTAAAAATCACAGCAGCTTACATGGGTGCTTATTATGTGCTGTTACTTTTCTACATGCTTAACATGCATGATTTAATCATCCCAATTACTCTGAATTGAGTTCTATTATTGTCCCCATTATACTTTGTAATGATTCTTTTGTAGTGTATATTTTACATTTAATGGAGGGGAAAAGTCAATCCATTTCTATATACAATGTTGTATAAAATAGAAGTTTAATTAATGAGTTTCCTTTATTAAAAGATTTTATTTATTTTTAGAGAGAGGGAAAAGAGGGAGAGGAACACTGATGTATGAGATAAACATCCACTGGTTGACTTTTGCAAGTGCCTTAGATGACCCCAGGCCTGCAACCCAGGCAAATGGCATGGCTGGGAATTAATTGGTAACCTTTCACTTTGCCGGATAATGCTCCCCGAGCTGAGCCTTGGGGGTCAGGGCAGTTTCTTTTGTTTTTTTAAAGTGAGTTATAATGTTATATCTAAGAGCATTATAATTTTTTAAAGGTATTGTGATATATTTAAAAAACAAAGAATTCCATGAGCAAAGATAACATTTGAGCCACCAGAAATCATCTATTAAGATCAGAAAACTGAGAAATGCAAGATGAAATCTAAGTAACTATGGATTGTTCATTTATTCCTTCACTATTTAGAATTTATTTATTGACTCTTTACTATAGTCCATTCCCTCATGGATCCTATATTTATAAACAGGAAAATATTCAACAAGCACATAAACATGTCATTAAATCAAAGATTGTGAAAAGGGCTCCAAGCAGCATGCACAGGATGGTGATATAAAGAATAACAACAGTTCATATAGGTTGGTCAATAGAGGTTCTTCTGAGAGAACTTAAATGTATAGCTTAAGAATAAAAAAAGTGAAAGGTTGTGGGAGGGGGTGGCATATTTAGGTAGAAGGAACAGAATTACAATCACCAAAGACCACCCACCTGCTTACTTCCTCTGACCACTCCTAGCAAAACCACATATTTATAACAATATCCCCATTATCAGGATAAATCACCATTATTGTAGATGTATTTAAAAATAACTATCATATAATATTAATTAGTATAGAAAAATGTCTTAAAACCCTCAAACCTTTGTAGAAACAGAAATGCACTGTTCACCCACCAGCAGGTCCTGGAGGTGGACGAGGAAGGCTACCAGAAATGAGGGGCCTGCAGTCCTGGCTCCTCAGGTCAATTCTCAGCTCAGCTGTTCGCTGGCTCTATGAATTGATGTAGTTTAAGTAACCTCTCTCAATTTGGGTGTATTTATTACCATAACAGAAAAATGTATACTTAACCATTAACTGATTAAACTGTTTTGAAATGACCTGGAACTACACTTGGGGTAAAGTAGGCATCCAAATGTTCCTTGTACAGGAACAGATCTTTTATATGTGTTCATGATAGTAATGATTCATATTTATTGAAAACGTACTGTGTGCCAGTGATCTTTAAGAACTTTCAATGTTCTTAACTCATTTTATCTTTACGACAATCCTATGGAGTAGAAACTATTTAACATATTTCCAAATTTCCCATCTGAGAAACCTAGATGGCTTCAGATAACATAACTTGCCCAAGATCATAGAGACAGCAAACAACAGGGATAAGATTCAAGCCAGGCTGCCTGATTTTGGAGATTGTGTCCTAAAGATGGTTTCTTGTTTGGAAAGGAATCACTAAAAACTGACCCTTGTCACATCCCTCATTAAGCAGCATAATGCAATGAGTACTTTGGGGTGAAACCTGAAGCTAAAAATCTTGCTTGTTTACACAGAACCAATGCATCCTATTCATAAGTGACCCCTGGAGCAGGTTAAGGAGAGTATTCAGAAATAATTCTACCCTTCTCCCATTCCCACTCCCAAAGAAAGAAGGGACAAAAAAAGACAAATTGGCTATTGAGATACACAGCTTATTATAGTAAAGGGTAAAGGATTTACACAGCAATTTACTGTCAAACAGATAATAGCATGTAAATTTCCAAGAATCAACTTGGTGTCGCTGGAAAATAACACTCCTGAGACTCTGGCATTGTATACATTCCACAGCAGCTGCATCATAAAGACTTTTATAGATCAATAACCTTCAATCTTGCTGCATTAAAAAGCATCTTCATCAACAAAGAGAGTTTCAGGGAGCTGCAAAAGCACAGTGGGAGTATCAGAACAGGTGGGCTTTTGCATGTGTAACTGTATGCTGCTTTCACAAGGTCATTGCTGTCTAGCTACATCAAGATTTAGTGTTGATATTCTGATATAATGTAGTAAATATCTGATATCCAAATACATGTTAATGTCTTCTTTTTTCCTGGATGAATAGAATGCTTTTCAGGCTATCCTCAGATCGCTAGAGGAGAGATATGTTACTGGAATGTGTTTGTTTTGGGCAACAGTCTGTTTCCATTCTGACCCTGTGTCCTTGAGCCTGGTTTCTTTGTTTGTAAATTTAAAGGTTAATAATAAGCTTTTCATAAAGTTCTTGACCTCCCCCCATCCAAATACACATCTCATTGAGCTGTTTACCTGAGAAAAGTATGATGAAGAAGTTTCGTTTCATAACAATTTAGTCCAAGTAAAGTTGAGATTATTAATCATCTTTATTATCTAACACAAAAGAACTATGCTCATATTCAGTTAATGAAAACATTAAAAAATTTATAAGTACTTTTGCTCTATCACCATCTTTTATTGCCAGTGTTTGAAATATTATACAAGATGTTTAAAGACATGTGAACTGATGATAACATTTAGGTTGTTTTTATCTCATTTTTGGGTACTGATGAGAAAGCTATTAAGGAAGGAACTTTACTGAATGCTCATCATGTGGCAGATGCTTTATACACACTGAATTCACATGAGTCTGACAATAGCTATAATGCCATTTTTATCCCTATAATACACATGAGGTTATTGAGACTTGGATTATTAACTAGATGAATTTAACAAAGGCATTAGTAGAAGAATAAAGATTGAAACCTAGGTTTCTGTGAATTCCAAAGCTCTTATTCTAGACCCTTATTTCCCCTTGATTTTATTTGTTTTGGAGTAACCTGAACATAATCTAATTGCTTAAATAATAATCAACTATTTTAGTGATTACATAATCTGGCATTTAATAACTTAACTATGATGTGGTTGATTTGGTCCAGTGTAAACACACTAGGCTTATTTTTAAGGTGGGGCCTATAACCACAGAAGTTTTTGTTGATTCAAGTACTTAATGTAACAAAAAGGAAATCAGAACAAAAAAACCCTTTCATATCATTTATAACTGAATTTACCAGTCAATTCAATTCAAATATTAGGCCTAGATGATATATTATATCTAAACTAGATATACATTTACATTTAGGTATAGTATTGAAATACTAAATTATATACACTACTTAGGAAAATACTACTGGTGAATTTGCTAGTAAACATAATCAAGTATGACATTAAATGATTGTATTATAATGGTAATAAAAAGTACATAAAATAATTAGATATACACAATGAAATAATATGATGTCAGACATTTACTTTAAAATATTCTAGCAAATAAGTAAAACAAAAACAAAAACAAGAGTGGGTTGGATGGAAGAAATAAGATTGGTGAAAAAAATTTGGTGAAAAATCATTAAAATTGAAAATACATGGGAATTTATCTTTTGTATATGTGAAAACTTACACAATAAAGGTTTTTAAAAAGCAGTCAGCTAATCATGTATATTAGGTAGAGGGTGAGAAACAAGACAGGTTTGATTACTCTGATTGAATATGTATTCATATTTATAGTTGTTCTTTGTGTAATTAAAAATATGTTTTTTAAAGTATTAGTATTAATGGGATAAAGATAGGAATTTCAGAGGTATGTGATAGTATATTTTGTTTTTTACCAGAAGAAACATGGCTTTAGGATCACATTTAAATTCAAATTTTTATTCCCCTGAAGATAGCAGCATAATTTGGCTTTAACACAAATCTTATATGTTTTCATTGAATCTTACTTACGAGTAAAATACTTGCATTCAAGTAAGATTTAGATCCTAAAGGTTGATGGCATATTGCTTCCTTTATGTTATGAGCACTTCATATTTTTTGTTTTGCTAATAATTTAAAATATGTCATCAAAATGATTATAGCCTACGCTTTGCTAAATCTCATGCAGTTGGAGATTTTAAAATGATATTTCTTATATAACTTAGTTTTAATGTACAAGAAAGTAAAATCCTTTAGTTTTATGCTTTATAGTATGCAGATGAATGAGACGGTCTCTCCTGTATTGCTGTGAGAAGTTTCAGTTGCTTGCTCTTTTCCACTTGCTTCTCAATAGCATTTTTTAAAACCACCAAATCACTGCATTTTCTATTAAGCATCATTCTTTGACCCTAGACAAATTATAAAATAAATTTGACTTTGTTTCCTTTTACGCGTTCCTTTCAGTCACTTATCTCTTTCCTGTGGCCTTCTTTTCCTACCAGCCCACAATTGCTTCGGAGCAGCAACACATTGCCAGAGCTGAGGCACGTCATCCCCAACTGCTGGCCTCTTCCCAAGATTCGGAATCTCTGTCTTCATCTAACCCTTCCACTTAAAAATGACAAATCATTGGAAAGTAGTCAATGCCCATATTAGCGGCATTGAGCAAATGATCACTCATGGTTTAAAGGTAAGCTTATCTTAATACATCTTCAAGGGAGAACCAGAAGTGCCTGGCCACACTGCTTTCATATGTCAGTTTTAACTCAGTAAACACTTTAGTGTTCCTATTAAGATCGAATAGATACAATAGGCAGCAGGAGGCACGAATTATGTGCATTTTAAAGCTATATCACAAAACCTCAAAGAAATATCAAGTGTAGCTATGTTGCTATAGGGATTCTATCCCTAATGTGTGTATGCATATACTTACCTCCTCTTCATCAATGATGACCCCATGGAAAGATTTGAGAAATGTCACAACATAATTTCTCTAATGTGCATTTATGTTTCAACTTGATTTGAATAACAGATAATATGGCATTATAAGAAATAGTAGAAATATACTTTTGAAAAGGATCTTAACTGTTTTCAAATTGCCCCTCTGTAAAGAGTTACCTTCATTTACAGAGATTCTGGGGAATTGATGGAACATGCATTTTGTTTACTACAAAGAGACTTTGTCATTGCCTTTAAAGAATGTACAAACTATGATAAAAAATTATAAAATATAATTAAAAAATCTATCAGTGCAACAGTATCTAGGATAAATAGCTAGTTGGCATAACCTAGTACATCACCAATTCTCCAATTTCCTATGGAAATTAGAGGAAATACTTGTTTCACATCCTGATTTTAAATAACATTTCCCTGTCCTAAATCAAGTATGTTAAAACATGCACCTGGTTCTAAAATTTTATTTTTAAAATATTGTTCAGAACCTCCCAAAATCTAGCTGAACATAAATCTTACAACTCGGGATCTAAAGAAGCCACATTAATACTAGTAGGAGAGGCAGAGACACAGAAAAGCTGGTCCCATAACCACATGTGGTGAATAGAAATCAAGAGTGATATTTCAACTGTGTAGGTCCCCCCTGGGCAGCAAGGGGTCCCAGCACCATACCAGGGTTCCCTAGCCCAGGATCCCAGTTTCAGGAAGAGAAGTCCCCTTAAGTTCTGACTGTAAAAACAAGCAGGAATTATAGTGAGTGAGGAGGGCTTCCAGAGTCCCAGGGATTTCCTTTTAAAGGGCCCATTCACAGACTTAATTGGACTCACTCCCCTGAGCTCCAGTGCTGGGGTAGCAGTTTAAAAGGCGCCAGAGACATATGGGGAGGAACTGAATTTTCTGGCATCAGGATGAGTGCTGGGGCAGGGCAGCTTTCTCCAAGACAGTAGTGATGGCAGAGGCTATTATTTCTTTTCTGAGCACACCCCCCACAACCCTTACCCTCCACCAAACTGCCAATATGGGGGTGCCATATCTCAGTATCCAGCAACCTGGCTAATACTGTTAGCCCTGCCCAACTGATTCCCTGAGATCCTGCCCCACCCAATTTGTGGGCCCATCCAAACTGTTTCCAGTGGCTTTTCCATAGGAATGATCTGGCCTGGCTCATGCTTAAGACTTTTCTAAAATTTTTAAAATAAGCAGCATCTTCATAATCTCTGTGCCTTGTCACCCATTTCCCCACTTCTCCCTCCCAGCTGATAACCTTCCATATGATCTCCATATCTATCAGTCTGTTCTTGTTCAACTTGTCACTTGGTTTGTATTTTTAGGTTCAGTAGTTGATAGTTGTGAATTTATTGTCCTTTTAATGTTCATAGTTTTGATCCTCTTTTTCTTACATAAGTCCCTTTAACAGTTCATATAATAATGACTTGGTGATGATGAACTCCTTTAGCTTTACCTTGTCTGGAAAGCACTTTATTTGCTCTTCCATCCTAAATGATAGCTTTGCTTGATAGAGTAATTTGGGTTGTAGGTCCTTGCTTTTCATCACTTTGAATACCTTTTGCCAGTTCCTACTTGCCTACAAAGTTTCTTTTGAGAAATCAGCTTATAGTTATATAGAAGCTCCTTTGTAGGTAACTCTCTGCTTTTTTCTTGCTGTTTTTAAGATTCTCTCTTTATTTTTAACCTTTGGCATTTTAATTATGTGTCTTGGTGTGGTCCTCTATGGTTCCAACTTCTTTGGGATGCTGTGTTTCCTGGACTTACTTCTTTGGACAAATTAAGACAGCTTTCTTTCCTTATTTTTTTTCAAATAAGATTTCAATTTCTTGCTCTTTGTCTTCTCCTCCTGATTTCCCTATAAATGGTTTTTCCCCTCTATAATTTGGATGTTAGTATGTTTAAAGTTGTTTCAGAGGTCCCTAAGCCTATCTTCATTTTTAAAAATCCCTTTTTCTTTCTGCTGTTCTGATTGACTGCTTTTTCCTTCCTTGTGTTCCAAATTGTTGATTTGATTCTCAGCTTCATCTTTGCATTGTTGATTCCCTATAGATTTTTTTTTTTATTTCACTTAGTGTAACCTTCATTTCTTCCTTTATGGTGTTGCCATACTCAATGAGTTCTTTGAACATCCTGATCATCAGTGTTTTGAATTCTGCATGTGATAGGTTGGCTATCTCCATTTCATTTAGTTCTTTTACTGGGATTTTCTCCTTTTCTTTCATTGGGAACATGTTTCTTTGTCTTTTCAATTTGGCAGCCTTCCATGCTTGTTTCTGTGTAGAGGTGCTTTGACTCCCTGTCTTATAAAAGGCACCCATAAATTGTGTGGGGCAGAGTCTTAGGTAATCTGCCAGGAAGGAAAACCTGTTCACTGCTTTGTGACTTTGTTTGGGGGTAGGGCTCAGAGAGGGGAAAATGCTGCTGCCTAGTTTCTGGACATTTGCTTGGTGTTCATCCATTTCCAGTCACTTCACCCATTCCTTGTATATGACTGGTGCTCTTCCAGCTGTTGCCCTGGTGCTGAATCCCAGAGTGGGTGGGTTTGCATACATCTAAAACTGTGCGGGCCCTTTAAGTGGAAGATCCTGAAAATTTGGCAGTTTCTTCAGCAGCCCTAACCCCCACTGGATTTTATAGCTAGAAGTTATGGGGATTTATCTTCCTGGTGCTAGAACCCTGATCTGTGTGGTGTGGCTTAGTGCTGGGATCCCTTGCTCCCAAGGTATTCCTCCGGAATTTTATCCATCACACGTGAGGAATCCCTTTTAGCTTTCACTGCAGCCACCTCTCTGAGTTACACCGAGTCTTAGTGCTTCTCCACCCATCTTCAACTCCACCCCTCCTGCTGGTCTGGATGAATGTGGCTTTAAATCCATGATTATTGGACTTCTATATGGTTCTACTTTCTGACAGTTCTCATTTATGTTTGTTTTGAGATGTAGTTGTAATTCTCTTTGTGGTTGTGTGAGGAGGTGATGTGTCTACCTAAATCTCTATCTTGACCAGAAGTCTCCAGGCACTATTTTGATGGTTGCCAGATGGGAGGGGGTTTAGGAGGATGGGTGCACAAATCTGTTGTGACAGAATAGTCCTAGTGATATAAAGTACAGCATGGGGAACATAATCAATAACACTCTAATGATTATGTATGGCATCAGGTGGGTATGAGATTTATTGGGGGTGATCACTTAGTAAGTTATATAATGATTATTCACTGAGTATACACCTGAAACTAATATTGTATGTAAACTGTAACTGAAAAATTTAAAAAATGATTAAAAATTAATAGAGTAAAGTGATCCTTTGTGGACTTATTTACTATTACACTCTAAATAGTTTCCTTGTTATTACTTAGAGCTTTATTGTCCCAAAAATTGGACTTAGAAGTTAACAAAACAGTGGAAATATATTATAAAATATGCTAAATGAGCTTTTCAGTGAAACGAATGCCTGCCAATGGTCAAAAATGAGAATCTCTGAGTTTGGGTTCTACTTTTATGAAAAGAAAAAATAGAGAGAGGCAGTGAAGGCTCCTCACTGGCAAATTGTGTTCCTTGGGGAAAAAGTAAAGTGGAGAGAGCTATTTAGTTAGGGGAAATTATAATACACCAATCATGATGATTGATCCTACATGAGCAGATGGCACATGGAAACAATTTAAATGTTGTCCAAGAAACTACCACTTTTAGACTGAATGGCATTTTATTTATCAGGATTACTGCTTTCAGAGGAAATGTAGAGATTCTGTCATTGCAGAAAGGAATAAGAGGGTTGGTACATTCCTCCTTGGGATTAAAAGTGAGAAATGTAGAGAAAGGGGGAGGAGATTGTTATCATTTCTTATCTCTTTGTCTGCTCTTTAATAGTGGAAAATTTCCTCATGAGCTCTTGTGTTCAATGCACAGCCACATAGTCCATTTGAGAGAGTTTTAGAGAGTTTGCAAAAAGTATTTTAATTAGTATCCACCCCCTACCCTTTATTCTTTTTTCCAAAAGCTAACTCAGTTTCCATATGGGGTAGAACACTTTATTTAGGCGGGCTGTCTTTATAAAACTGAAGGAAAGGTCATTATTGCCATTATGTGGGCTTTACATAGAAATACTCCCTGTTTTGAAGTATGACAATTTCTTGGAGTCACTTGCAGGTAAGACAACATACATGTATACTTGCATATTTTCCTTTCTTATATCTATGAGAGAAAAGTAAAACCATTACAAAATAGTGACATTTAAAAAAATTTATGATTAATTTCTTGATTTCTTTTAAGGCATATTCTCCCCAATGTTAGTATTTTGTTTTAGGAGAATAAAAAAAATAATGTGTTTTTTTTTTTTAATTTTTTTTTTTTTTTTAATGATTGCATTCAGTAAAGGGATTATCTGATTCTTCAAGGACCTTATGGCTCAAGCAGGGTATTTTCAGTATTATGCTAGACTGATTTTGACTGTAAAGATTGTCAGAAACCTGTGATTGAGTGAAAAGGACATCATTTTTCTGAGCTGTTACGAGAATGTTTATTTTTAGTTGATTCACTTTTTCTTTTACAAAAATGATAAAATTCATTATTTAAATAAATTGAATTATTTGGAAGCCTTTATAGAAATCATTTATCTAGAGCACATGAACAAATCCTAGTCTTTAGTTTTGGCATTTGAATTCTGGCTTTCCTGTTAATATTGACTTTGTGAGGTTGGGAACATTTAGCATTGATAAACTTTAGTTTTCTTGTCTGTAAAACAAGAATAATAATATCACTTACCTCATAGAATTGTTGAGTTATTTAAATGAGATAATCTGTTATCATAATACCTGGCATAATTAACATTAGCTTTATTATTCAGGCTCATAATAATATACCTGGATTTCTAGTCATCTTTCAGGAACAGAGTGAAAATTCACAATTGCTTATGGAGAGAAAGGCAGTGAAAAGCATTCACTCCTCTTCTGTCACATAGATTGAGAAGTCTGGGCACAAGGGACTCATGAATACAGGTTACCTATTATGTGGCCTCTATTCTTCTTTTATTCCCAGCACCCACCTGTCTCTATCTCTAACTTTATCAAGCTCTTTTCTCCTCCTTGCATGTGATTCTCTTCCTCCTTGCTACTTACTATTCCTCAGAACATGTATCATTTTTCTTCTCTGAGCCTTTTGATAGGCTAATCTCTCTGACTGGAGTGTTCTTCTCCAATGTCTTTGTTCATTGAATTTCAAATTATTATTCAAAGCTGTATGCTCTTTACTTCTTTAAGTGATTTTCCATTTCACTAAGTGAGTATTTTTTACCCTCTTCCAAGCACTACTGGTACTCTGAACCTGTTTTAAACTATTTTTCTAACTCTGTGATAGATAATAGTCATTTATGAATTTTATTTTCTTAACCTAATTGCATATTCTGTCTGACTTATGACCTATGGGAAGTAGTAGACCCTAGCAAAGGATCACTGAAATAATCACTTAACATGTCAAAGATTACATTTCTTGCTGACTTGATTTCTCTATGCTCTATCACATCTGCCATAGCCATGAGTTCTCTGCTTCCCCAAATCCTGACTTCCTGGGATTCCTTAATGACAGAGCTGACCTGAATTTCTCCTGGGGATAATTTTCCACCTGGACAAAGATAGAGATGTACTGTAAATCTATGAATCTCCAGCTGCATTTTGTTACCCACGCTGTCCTCCACTAAATGACATCAGTGGCTGTGGGGCATATTCTTCAATGATGCACATAGTGAGCAGACATGAAGTTCACTTCCTGCAGCCTTGAATAAGTAAAAGGGAGGCTAGTGAAGAGAAAGGGTACACTTCATATCTTAATGGACACTTAAGGTATTTCTTGAGATAAAATAGTATTTATGGCAGTCTCTATCCCATAGCTTACTTACTTGGTGCACAACACTGTCCACCCAGCAACCCACACTGGAACACATGTCATTACTCTTATCCAACTCTCTCTCCACCCAGTTGGTGTTCAGTATAACTTCTGGATATCCATCTCATATTCACATCTGTGCCTTCACTAGTTTTCTTTTCTTTTCTTTTTTTTAAATTTAATTTTATTGTTGTATTACATTCATCCCCTTTTTACTCCCCTCTGTCCCCTTCCTTACCCACCCACTCCCCTACAAAGTCAATCCCATTTGTCCTTTTCCATGGTTCTTCCATACTAGGTTCTTATCTAAACTGCTCCCCTTCTTTGACTCTTCCTTCCCCTCCCCTTCCCCCTAGTTTTCTAACTAAACAGTCATAGTTCCTCTCCAAACTATTCTTGTTCATGTGAAAGTTCTTCTAAAATCCAATTTTTATTTGGTGTGTCCTTCCTCATGCAAAAACTACCAATTTTCCCAATTTAAATTAAACATTTTTAAAGATTTTATTCATTATTTTCCGAGAGGGGGGAAGGGAGAGAGGCAGAGAGGGAGAGAGACATCAATGTATGGTTGCCCTTTTCCTGCCTCCAGCCAAGGACCTGGCTGGAGACCTGGTTTGCAACCTGGTTATGAGTCCTGACTGGCAATAGAACCAGTGACCTTTCAGTTTGCAGGCCAATGCCATTCCACTTAGCCACACCAGCCAGGGCTTCTCGTCTTTTTAAATAGGATATGTCATCTTACCTCCTTCACGTTCTGGTCAAGTCATGTTTTCTTGTCATCATCCTTCTAAGATCCCTTCTAAGATCCTAACATTCTAAAATTCCCTTTGGTTTTACCACTCAGATGTGTTCATGATTCCCAAACTTAACATTTCCGTAACCACCCAGAATGTCTTGCCCTGAACCACACTCCCTTTTTATTTGGTTGGCTCTTATTTAGTCTTTTAAGTCAGGTTGAAATGAAACCTTTTACTTCATGTTTCTGGGTACCCACAGCTTTTGGTATTGCTACATTACTACATGTCTCACATTAAATTCTAGCCATTTGCTGAACTAACTCTCTCTCACCAGATTGTCAGCTCTTCATTTTTTATAATTACACTTTCTCACAGATTTCAACTATCATTTCTTTGATGCCCTGAAGTACCTATACACAGTAGGTGTTCAGTTTTCTGAAAACTAAATTAAATAAACAAATGAGAATGACAGCAACATAAATAGAATATTTAAATATTTAAAATGATCTAATTAGTTTCATAATAGAAATATTTAAATGCTATTAATGTGAACCCTAATTGACCAGATATAATGTTTACCACAATAATCATGTGTCTTGATGAGAATATGTATATTCTTAATATGTATAATTAAACAAACAAATAAATATTTGGAAAAAACAAAAACAAAACATAAAATCCTGCTACTGAAATGGATAGCCTAAGTAGGAGAAACTGCTTCTCTTTTTTCTTTTTAAATCACCAGAACTGAAATCTCACATTGAAAACATAGATTATATCAATGATGATGAATAAAAACAATTTTTAAAAGTACAAAGTTCGTAGAGTAACAAAACCAATCAATGAGCTTTTGCTAATGTTCTAGCTAATGAGCTGGATGTTTTAGTCCAATTAAAATGCTTCTTTTTTTTTTTTTTCTTTGCATCATCAGTTATAGGGTATGATATTAAGAAAACATACACGTACAGTCATTTAGTTGGTCAGCCTTTAAGGCTCAGCTTCTCATTGTAGACGGCATCTTAAACATTGCAAAGATTGTGTTATCCCACTACTGTTTTTCAAGTGTTAATGGAAAGAAATTTCAAAGACCTGGATTCTTTAGTTAGGGGGAAAAAAAAAAACCCACCAACAACAAACCAATCAGAAAGATGTCACAGTTGTTTGAGGTTTATCTGGTTTAACTGAAATTATTTGAATTGTGCCTTTATTGATCTCTCTCTCATTCCTTTTTTTGTTTTTTGTTTTTTGTTTTTTAAGATTACCTATTGCAGACTAGGTCTCTTTCATATCCAAATTTAGTGCCTCATCTTCCCTATAACTGCAGAAAGGACTTTAAAAAGATGATGGCTGGGCATCTGAAGATTTTTCAAAATGTTCTCTGAAAATATGCTCTGTCTTTGGGCAAAAATGAAGAGGTATGAAGAAAACTGCTAAAGAAGAGTTAAATAATCAACCTTTTCCAGGCTAAACTGAGGGCCTCCCAGTTTGGGCAAGATCAAGTATCAGGAAGACATTTTCTAACTTGTGTCCTTCAAAAAGTTTTTTTCAGGATGCCATGAGAAACGTGAGGCCTGGCCTCTTTTTTTACATGGGAGTTGCTGAAAAAAGCACTTCATGTCTTTTATGACTATGCTTCATCAAGAATTTTTAACTCTGTTACAGTGTACAACCGAAGTGGCTTGCCTTAGCTTTCAGCTATGTGTGGGTATGCACAGCCATGGTCAGGTCCAGTTACTTCTGCCCTGAGTCTCACACCTCCTATCTCTTCTATTCCCTCCATTGAACCATTTGCCAATCCCACAAATTCTCATTTAAAATGCCTCTAAAACACACCCCTTTATCTCTTCCCCATCTTTCTATTTTCTACTCCTCATTCCATGTTCTCACTGGTTCAAGTCATTGTTCATCTTTACTCCCTTTCTCCAAAGCTTCCCTATTTGTTATAGCACGTAAAGTGTTTTGCCTAGTTTCTGAATTCTCCTTAATCTGCTCTTATCTTCCAGACCCAATGTTATTTTCCTATTGCTCTTTCCAACATTCTTGCAAGTTTCCTATTTCTCAAAGTAGTACATTTTAACACATCTTTCAGGATCAGAGATGTTTGTAAAACAATGTAGGACTGTTGATTTCAGACTTTCTGGTCATAGCCTGGGAATCTATATTTTAAGGGGATTCCTCCAGGTGATTCTTATGTGCTTTAAAGTGGGGAGTCTCTGTTGATTTGCCTCTCCTGTCCTCACTGACTCAGTTTCTCTGTAACTTCTACCAAGCATGCCTCTTCCATACAGGACACAGCCTCCAATACACATATTGACTTGTGTTGCTTTCTGATTGTGTTTCATAGTTACAATATGAACTCCCTGGGGCAAATATCACATTTATCCTTCATCATGAGGTAGAAAAATTACTGGGTTGAAAGTTAAACAAGTTGGTTTCTATCACAAGTTCTACCTGAAGATAAAAACATGTAGCCTCATAGCCTCAGGTTGCTCATAGGAAGGGGGATAAGAACTGGTAGAGATGATGTCTAAGGTCCCTGTTCTATAAAAGCTCACAGTGTCATTGTCATAGAAAGGTCAGGAGCTTTATTCTCATGCCTGACTTTAAACCTTAGCTCTGCCATTTATAATTAGCTGCATTTTCTGAAGGGAAGAATAACATCTCTGAGTACTAGTTTCAATGGGGATAATAACATATACCTTTTGAAGTTGCTATGAAGATAATATATGTAAATATCTAGCATAGTAGCTTGTATGTGAAGGTTTTAGTGTGTTGGTATTATTATGTCTTCCCAACTCTCTTATAATGCTGGATAAAGAGAAGCTAAACATCCCTTGTTGGATAATCATATATTTTTTCCCCTGAAAACTGCTTCTGCATAGCTTTCTATTTGAACTTGGTTTAGTTTAACAATAAAATATGAAACTAATTAGTTTAAAACTTGGCTTCACTACTTAATAACTTAGTAACCCTGATGTCACTTTAACTTTTTTGAAAAGGGAGCTGAAGTATTTCCTTTACTGTAAAGTTATTGGGGGGTTTAAATAAGATAGCACATGTACATGCCCAGCCAGTGCCTAGCCCAGAGTGATTGTTAGCTATTATTAATGCTCATGCTTATGATTAACCTGATCCAACTGAAAGTGCATTGTTTTGTGTGCCAAGAGACCTGCATTAACGTTCTGGAACAGATTTGGGTGGGTTACATCATCTGCCTGTACGTCAGTTTCCTGCTCCACAAAATGGTGCTAATAATAACTTATTTCATGGGGCAGCTAGAGGATTAGATAAGGAAACACATGGGAAAATATTTAAAAGGCAAGGAGCTAAACCAGGCATTACTTATATTTATTTTTATTATTTTTCTATGAATCCATAAAATAGTGGAATTAAACCAAATAATAGCAAACATTTATTTACAATTTACTATGTTACATGCACTTAATTCGCTCAGTTAATCCTTACAAAATCTGCTGAAATAGATATTATAATTCCTCTTTTATAACATGCAAAGATAGAGGTTTAGCAAAGCCAAGTGACTTTCTCTGGTTTCATACATAGTAAGTTGCAGAACTGGAACTGAAAACTGGAAACACTGACACCAAAGAGCAAGCATTTAACCACTCTCAAATGACCTCTATGATCCTTTCTGGCCTAGTAATTCTGTTCTCTTGTTCAAGGCTCTTTCATTAGGTTATTGGACTTAGTGCTAAAAAAATATGATGGAGGCATTCAAAGTGAGTGGGAGAACTCCCTGAATTTACAAACAAAACTAAGATATGCATAAACCTTTCTTCATTGAGAGCTCTAGATTCTGGATAGGGATGGAAGCAGCCATGGGCTTGAAGCAATGTCCTTCATCTTCATGGAATGAAGAAGATTGAACTATTTAATTTCTTCAGAAAAAAGACAAGTTCTGTCTCTCCTTAATTTTCTCTATATCTTAGTTCACAACAGCTCTGTAAGCTGTTATTACTTCCACTTTGTAAATGAGAAAACTGAGGTTCAGAGTGAAACTGTTGGGACCTGACAATACATCTCTTAATACCAAGTCTAGTATTCTTTTCATTACACCACTCTCTTTAGATGTGTTCTAATCTGTAACTGGTATAACTTGCAAATGTGATTTGCATAATTATCGCAGAAATGTCTCACATCCACATGGTGTCTTATAAAGTACTTTTGTCTCATTTGTTTTCAGAATAGGTCTTGACTGAGACTTTTGAACAGATGTGGAAAGTAAGGTCCAACAATGCTAATAAATTGCCAAAATTCACAAAAAAATTCATACTAGTCAGTAGAGTAGCCAAAATTTTATTTCTTCATGTTTTTTATACTTCACTACACCTGATACTGACTTTGATAATCAGGTACTTTACTCACCATTCAATTTATAGGAAAGGTAGGCACACCAAAGAAAAATAACAGGAACTCTAGTCATCAGAAAATCACATTTGAATTTGGGTTTTTTTTCTTTTATAGTAAGTGAAGGAATTCTGTTTTAAAAATCTATATTAAGTTTTAAGAATAATAAGTATTTAGCCCTGGCTGGTAGCACAGTGGTTAAGGCGCTGGCCTGCGAACCCAAAGGTCTCAGGTTTGATTCCCCAGCCAGGGCACATAACCAGGTTGCAAACCAGGTCTCCAGTCAGGTCTGTGGCTGGAGGCAGGTGAAATGCAACCATACATGTCTCTCTCCCTCTCTGCCTCTCTTCCTTCCCCTTTCTAAAATATAATGAAATAAAATCTTTAAAAAAAAAAATAATAAGGATTTAAATTAATGATTAAAAAGAAGAAGCCTTTTTTATTTTAAGAAATGAGATCATTGTTCTATTATCATACTCACCAGATAACCCAAATGAGGCCCTTGGTTTTGTTTGGGATCTCAGTTAGGCAAATGATTGAAGACATCTGAAATTTATATGCTTTAATTAATCAATTATTATTCAGCAACTGCATTTTGTCAAGTACAGTGCAACATTTACTGCACTAATGAATATATAAGAAAATTTAAAGTTCTTTTATTAATAAACCAAAATTAAAAATAGAGATAAAACAGTTTGGCCTTTGTGCAAAGAGGATTAGACTTTATGTCATGCCTTTATTATTCCCATGGAAATGACAATGTAGATTAGCATCACTCCAACTTCATTCCATCCAGGCCAAGAATTAAAAAAAAAAAAAAAAAGAGTTAAGTTTGTGGTTAGTCATTATTTTTCTACTTTGCAGGTTGTCTTTTCTGCCAACTTCGCTCTATGTGGTGAATGCACATGAGCATGTGACTAATTGAGGGTTTATTTCCATTTTAAAAAATCAGCATTTTGCTTATAAAGATAAGTATTAAATGAAATTGCATTTAAGAAATTAATTCCACATTATTTCTTTAGCTATTTAAATTTTAATATTTTAAGAGCAGGGGAATTTAACTTTTTCTTTTCTTTTCTTTTCTTTTTGAATTTTATTGTTGTTGTATTACATCCATCCCTTTTTTTGCTCCCCTTTGTCCCCCTCCCCACCCACCCATTCCCCCCAAAGTCAATCCCACCTGTTGTCCATGTCCATGGGAATTTAACTTTTTAAGGGAATGGGAGTGGGTATTTGGCCCATATGTCCCATGCCAATCTGTATGTCTGGAGGAAACATACCAATATAAATGAACAACAACAAAAAAAATCTGTCACTATATATAACGGTACTGGGATTGGGTCACCTCAGAGGCTAGGACGGCACACCTTTAGCCATGATTGGCTGTCTCATGCAGCTCTACGAGTGTCCACTTACCTCCTCAACTCTTCTCCTGACTTTGCCTTTCTTCTTTTTTTTTTTTTTTTAAGGTTTTATTTATTAATTTTGAAGAAAGGGGTAGGGAGGGAGGCAGAGAGAGAGAGAAACATCAACGTATGGTTGCCTTTCACCTGCCTCCAGCTACGGACTTGGCTGGAGACCTGGCTTGAAACCTGGTTATGTGCCCTGGCTGGGGATCGAACCAGAGACCTTTTGGTTTTCAGCCTTTCCTCTGAGCCACCAGCCAGGGCCTGACCCAGCCTTTTAAAAGCAGGCCACCATCCAACTTAAGAACTAAGTGCATTATTGCACCATTTGAGTGAGAAACAAACAGCCCTAAATAAACTCTCAGTTGCCTGATTTAGGAAATAGCAACAGTGTCCCCAAACACTAGATTTGCTAGAGGGGCTCTTCTCCATTTCCACTCTTTGTCAATGATTTTTGCTACATACTTAAACATGGAATGTAATAAAATTTTGGTTAACACGAAAGTTAACAATTGGGGTTTTCTATAGGAAATTGTACCTGTGGAAATGGAATACCCTTTAGCTCTTATCCAATGTAGTTAATCTGCATTGGATAGTCTAACCTTTCATTAGACTGTAGTCCTGAAGACCCATAATAACCAAAAGCTATTTCTTCACTGAGAATTAAGAAAAAGTGGCCATGACCCCAGAATAACACCTTTATTTTTGTGAGGCAACATTTCCCCTTGACTATAACTTTATAATTAAACTCTATTAACTTAATTTAATTTAAGCTATTTAAATAGTTCAAATGCTATTAAATTCAAATAACACATTTTTAAAAATAGGTATTTAGTTCCTGGGCATTTTTCCTCGATCTCACACAACCTTAATTACTATCCACTTATTGGTAAGTATGTCATAAAATAAAATATACTGTATAAATTGCATTAATCTCCATAAAAGTAAACTTGAAGCAGAGCCATAAACTAACCAAAATCAGAGGTACAATAAAAAGGTAAAGTACATAAAACATCTTCAAACACTTGGATGAACCTCTGTGGATGGTGAATGGATTTTATTGCATTCCAGTATTTCTATGAAAATGTGAATAGGCATTTTTGTGTATCGAGTATTATTATGTAATAGCTCCATCTATTATGTGATTTTTTTTCTTTTCTCTCTGCCTTATTTAATGTCTTTTCCCCAAAGTAGAGCTTCTCTGTATGTATAATAAGTTTTATAGTTTTGCCAAGGTACTTTTACTAAGAAATAAAATAAATTTGATTTTGAAGGCATACATTTTCTTTTCATAATTACTTATATAATTATGGCACCCTGGCACAGACAAGTAACTAGAGAAAGAGTGCTATTTAATTATATCATAATGAACATTTGCAATTATATAATTTTCAAAATCCATAGGAAATTATTAAAATGCCTCCATCAAGCAGAATATTGCTAGAATTCTATTTTCAAAAATGCTATCCATTAAATACTCTGAGTCAAAAATTTCATTGTTCCAGAACTGGAAGCATTCATCTCAGAATGCAGAATCATTGATTCTTGGATTTGGAAGCACTTTTGGATGTCTTCAAGTTCAATTTTTCTATGACCTCACAAACAGATGTTTAATTAAGCCTTTTCTAATTTGCCATACACAGTTGTTAACGAGACATTGCTTAAATACCTCCAGGGTTGTAATGTTTACCATCAGAGAAGGCAGCCAGTTTCCATGCTGAATGTTGGTAATAATTAGCAAATGTCTCTGAGTGCCTAATGTGTATAAGACACTCTTTTAGGTATGTGGGATATAAATTTGAGTCACACTTCACTTTCGTACATAAAGTGTTGACATTCCAGTAGGGCATCTAATGGGTCTACATGAAAAATGGCTTGGTTAGATATAATGCAGGAATTCTGTTTACTTGCCAGTCTATCTTTTAGATGCTCTGACCTCCACTTAACAGTTGAGGCAACTGCCAGCTCAACAGGGCAGGGATGACTCCATGACATATGTTGTAACCTCTGCTTTGAAATGTTACCTTTCTTTGGTCCCCCAAGCTGCATCTCCTTGAGTTTGTACCTGAGCTTTTCCTTCCTGATTAGCAATTTTTAATTGATAATACATTTGCATAGGCATCTGGGAACTCAATTTG
This sequence comes from Noctilio leporinus, assembly GCA_004026585.1. NCBI lineage: Eukaryota > Metazoa > Chordata > Mammalia > Chiroptera > Noctilionidae > Noctilio > Noctilio leporinus. The sequence goes on along the minus strand of PVIW01001353.1, from coordinate 85,444 downwards.
GCCCATCCGAAAGGCTCTTAGTCTGATAATTTTAGTCTGATAATCTTTTCATGAATTGTCTCACAATTCATGAACAAGTAGCCCATTCTCACATCTGATATAAGATTCTACAGCACATGGACACAGGTGCCCACCCAGTCTCACTGCCCCAGCTCCATTGGAGTAGTGGAGCCAAGTACATGTGTTGCAGAGAAGAGCCAGCTGGTCATAGAGATTTGGTGAAACTAACTGAAAATGCTCTTTTGAAAGGTTCTATTAGGAGTTGGAAAGCCCTTCTGGTGAAGACAGGAATTACTGGCTTTTGATATATGGAGGTTACTTTTAACATCCAGAATTTCATGCCCAGTTACTATTAGCCTTTATTGAAAAGAAAATAATAACAAATATTCACTGTGTTTAAAGTACTTTTAGATTATTTACTATTTTATTAATTTTGCTATTTTAAAAATAGTTGCAAATTTTGCTTTGAGACATATTATTTACCTCATTGTCAGTAGTACTTAGTATATTTATATCTTTATTAAAATCCTGGTAATAATTTCATGGACTCCCAGGGGTACATGTTTCATGGAATGTGATCCATATGATGATAAAAATAATTATACAATCATACATACTGTGCAAAGCCATTTACACATTTTACTGTTCACATCCACTTAATGGGATCTGCACTGTCATGCTGTAGTTAATGCATTAGGAGACTAGAGCTTCCGGAGGATGAGAAACTTGCCCTGGACATACAGTTAGAGGTGACAAAGCTGGGTTTGGCTCCAGGCCTACCTGCCCTGAGAGTCCCCAACTCTATGACATGACAATTATGCACCAAGAAGGAGGCTGCAGGAGAAGGTAAGGTGTCTGAGGTGTGTAAGCACATGGCCTATCCCCAGAATTACCACCATGCCCAGCTTTGCCACCTCTGTTGCATTAGCTGCTATGTCAACTGTTCTCCCAAGCTAAAGGGAACCTGGCAGTGAAGGTGACAACAACAAAAGTGAAGTGAAGTCACCTAAAGTTGAATTTACTCACCCATATCATTTTGTTTCTTGAGTCTTTCAAGGCAAATTTCTGTGGTAGGATAATCACCTAGGTTAGCTGAACAGATTCCTTTATTTTTATCTTCTAACTGAAGAAAACCATATGTCAATCTGGGGTTTCTAAGTGAATACAAGGACAGCAAGAAATTTTAATTATGATAAAATATAGGAAGTGTCAAAGATAATAACAAGGAGAAACAAATTACAAGAGGAAAGAGGTGTTATTTTGATCTTATTAGGTCCGAGAAGTTGTTATGTAAAAATAAATTGGGATATTTTGGATGTTTAATAATAGCTAGCTTTGGTAATTTAAAGTTGATACTGCAATGGGTCTTTAGGTAGAGGGATCATTCCTTTGTCATCTAAATCAGGACATGTTGGGGAGTAAAAAGAGACCCTTTTAACAATTATACCTAATGACAGAGCAAACCGGACTACCTGGTGCAGACTGGCATGTGTGGTCACCCAAACTATAGGAAAAAAGTCAGGATAGCTCTGTTTGGCTAGAGCAAGAGAGGGAATAGTAAAAAAATAATCAAATTCAGAAGTTCATTTGGATCATATTGCAAAGGGTCTTTAGTGCTAGGCAGAATTTTTATAGACAGTCTAGTCAATGAAAGTTTGTCAATATATGATACAAATGACTGTCCTTCAGAAAGATTGATTTGATAGTTGAGAGTAAGACGAATGACAGAAGGAAGACACTGCAATGTTTACTTGAAGTGTCCACAATTTCTCTTCTATCTAAAAATCTTAGAGGATATGCCTTGCCATAGTTTAAATAAGGATAAACCTATGTTTCATGTATCCTTATTTTTAAATAAGGTAACTTGATTACCTTTGGTAGAACCAGGTGTAGACATAGGGCTTTTGATGGTCCAACAAAATATTTTCCTTTCAGCTTTTTGGAGTTAAGATCAGAAACCAAGCTTTTAAACTGTAGGAATTAACCTTTCAGAATACTTAAGGTAGACTGTATGGAAAAAAAAAAAATTAGTTTAATGAGAGACAGTGTGTGAAGAGAGATCCATGCTGCAAATGTGCAAAGTGAAGTACCTATGAAAGACTGCACACACGCATGTGTGTGTGTGTGTGGAGATATTAATTAAGAACAAGAGAGGAGAAGAGGGGAAAGGGGAGGGAAGGATCCTTCTCTGTGTTATTCTAATCAATTATTTTTATGTTAATCTAATTTAATTAGTTTTTTTTATTTTTTAACAAATGTGCTCTAAGATAAAGTAGAGAATGTTCTCCAGTGAGCCCCACCCACTGATTCTGCATCTGCCTTTTTGAACAACCCAGAACAAATCTCCTTCTTCTCATAATTGCCCTTCAAATATTTCCAGACAGACATTGTTATTTTATGCAGTTTTCTCTTCTTGAGGCTAAATATTTCTTCCTTCAGTGACACCTGCATCTGTTTCTTGTTAAAGATGGTACTCAGAATTGAGCATCTTACTTATTTCAGATATGTCCGGTCAATAGAAAATAGTCAGGCTGTGGCTTCACACCTTTTTCTTTATTCCTTGCATCTCTTGCCTACAGAGGCAAGAAAATTAAAGCATTTGCTGTTCCCATCTCTCTTCCGGTTATGGGGAATTGGAGGACTTGTAGAATATGCTTAGCTACTGATATGTAGGTAGATGTCTCTAGTAAGATAATTTCTTCCTGAGTGAAATGTCAAAAATCCTCTAGACAAAGAATCCTTTATCTTTCTCTTTTCTAGGATGAGGACAAGATGCCTGGGAGTGTAGCACCTCCCCTGCAACTTTGAGGATGTAGAAATGATGTTGATGCTAGAGAATGAAAGGAGCCTGGTTCCTAGATTTTATCACTGAGCCAGGTTTTTTGTTTAAAACAATGTAACACATATTTCTGTAACTTGCACACAAGAAATCTTAGTAACTTGATAAGGCTTGGATACAAGACTTTTGTAAATATGATTTAAGATCATATTGGGTTAGAATACTTCCATATTATATAAACACTCTTATTCAGAGTGAAATTACTCTTAATTTTCAACTTTTTCTTTTGCCATAAATATTCATAATTCCTAGTTATGAAGCATAGAGGTTAACTTTATTTCCTAAAATATCCTAACTTTCCTTCTCCTTCTGATAAAAAAATAAAGAGGAAAATAAATATCTAATAAATTGATATAAATATATGGCAGAATATTTGCAAATTTCTAAGGCTAGATTGTAGAACAAGATAAGAATAAATGACAATTTGAACAGGTTTCATCTAGGAGGGACAATAATTATAGTTTCAAGCACAACATAAAGAATAATGAGTGGAGTAATGTTCTGAGAAAATCATCAGTATATAGGTGCTGGCCTGCTAATCCAAAGGTCACTGGTTTGATTTCTAGCCAGGGCACATAACCAGGTTGCAAGCCAGGTCTCCAGCCAGGTCCATAGCTGCTAGCAGGTGAAAGGCAACTATCCATGGATGCTTCTCTCCCTTCCCCTGTCTCTAAAAATAATAAATAAATAAATTTTAAAAAATCAGTGTAATTTTAATGTCTATAAACTTCTGCCACTCTGCAACTCTTACTCCACAACATGGAGAGACTCCAGTAGATTAGAAACGTTATTTGTTGTATGTGCATTCATTTCATACAGAGCTTGACATAGGACCCCTCCCAACTCTGGTTCTCTGCAGTCTATGTGTGGCATGGGAGAGGCAGAAATTCCCAGGGCTAGAATGGGGAACCAAGGAGACTTACTATCATGGAAGGAAGAGGACTGATGGGCAGTGTTGTGTCAGGAGTCAAGGTGGGCACTGTGGACATGAGTATCAAGTTTGAGTAAGTGTATCCAAGTCAAGGAGGTACATAGGGCAGAGAGACCTCCAACCAATGATCAAATGAAGCAACACATCTCAGTGAGCCCAAGGGGAGCCAAGGAGAGAGGGCATTAAGAAAAGTAGTTCATATCTTGGCTATTGTAAATAAAATTGGGGTAGATACCCAGAAGAGTAATTGCTGAGCCATATAGTAGCATAGTCAAGACATGGGAACATGCCAAGTGTCCTTCAACAGATGATTGAATCAAGAACATGGGGCACATATAAAAAGGTGAAATATTGTCATTTGCAACAACATGGATAGAGCTTGAGAGTATCATACGAAGTGAAATAAGTCAGATGGAAAAGGATAAGAACCACATGATTTCAGTTATACATGGGATATAACAAAAACCAACCAACCAACAAAGAAAGTCATAGATATAGACAGCAGAATGGGGGTTACCAGAAAAGGGAAAAAGGGTCAGGGGGATGAAGAAGGTAAAGGGCGTCCAATACATCTGACAAGGAGAGTAGGCTTCAAGTGGTAGGCACACAGCAGAATATACAGTTGTTGTATTATAAAATTGTATATCTGAAATTTACATATGATTATTAACTAATGTTACCCTAATAAATTTAATTTTAAAAAAAGAGTAAAAGGATAGGTTAGGGGAAGGGATAGGATGGATAGGTGGAGTTAGAAGAATAGGAAAGGAACTTGTAAAGAATTATTACAATTGTTCAAGGAAGAATTAACAGAGCCAAGGTATATCACTGTAATAATATTAATTTTTTGATTATAACTATCATTGTTTACTACACAATTTTCTGAGATTCTAGTTTCTAGTGTCTAGAATAAGTGGTAAGAGACCCTTGATTGAATCACTGAATAAATGAATAAACAAATGAAGTTTAGTGACCATAGAAATGCAGAAGGAGATTTCATGAAAGAAATACGTTTGAGTGTCATGACATAAATTGGCAGTTAGACTTTGGAGGAGAAATGTTGTTAGTTTGAACTAACAGAATTTGAGGTAGAGAAGTGACGTTCATGTGGATTTCTCAATCAGGCTATTGGAAGGTAAGCTTGGAGAGCTGAGAAACATTAGGGTTTTTGCAGATATCTGGATCTAGGGAGAAAATTAAGAAATATGATGCCAGTAATGTCAAGGCTTAGACAGGGTTCTTTACATAGCTAACAAAGTGAAAGCCAGTCTCACTCTCCTCTCACCAATGTGGACTGGTCCCTCCTATGAAAAACTAGACCTCATTCCTCATCTATACTGACCAATCTGTTTCTTTTTGTTGTTGTTGTTGTTGTTTTTTAAGGATTTTATTTACTTATTTTTAGAGAGAGGGCAAGGGAAGGAGGCTAAGAGGGAGAGAAACATCACTGTATGGCTGCCTTCCACCTGCTTCCAGCTGGGGACCTAGCTGGGGACCTGGCTGGAGGCCTGGCTTACAACCTGGTTATGTGCCCTGGCTGGGAATTGAACCAGCCATCTTTGAGTTCACAGGCCAGTGCCAATCCACTGAGCCACACCAGTCAGGGCCCTATCTCTGTTTTTTATTTTGTTTGTTTGTTTTGTTTTAGTACTTTTGTAGCACACACATGAACATTCACTGGTCTTTGAATTCAGCAGTCATAGTCTGCTAAATTCTGAAACTGACAAATGCATGGGTGTGGTGCTTGTTTACTGGGAACAAGTGATTTATTTTATTGCCTAAATCCCAATTTCTTTAATATGTTTCCTAGGAAGTCATCTGATTTGGAGAATTATTGCAAAAATAAAACTGGAGAACAAAAACTATATCCATGTCAGTTAGCTGAAGTGAATTACTAAGTGTATTCACTTTTCTAGGATTTTTTAAAAAGATTTTATTCATTATTTTTACAGAGAAGGGCAGGGAGGGAGGAAGAAAGGGAGAGAAGCATCAATGTATGGTTGCCTTTCACCTGCCTCCAGCTGTGGACCTGGCTGGAGGAGACCTGGCTTGCAACCTGGTTATGTGCCTTGACTGGGAATCAAACAAGTGACCTTTGGGTTCGCAGGCTGGCATCTATCCACTGAGCACCAGCCAGGGCTAGGATATTGTTAGTAATACAAAATTAATGTCTCCCATTCTACATTTATTAGTGTTAAACAAATATTTAAATGATGTGTTTGAAGATGTGCCAGCATTATAGCTTGCATATCTCTCATTCCTGTTCTTGATGGGGGGAAAATAAAGAGAGAGAGGAGAGCAAAAGAGGGGAGGGGAGGGGAAAAGGGAGGAGAGGAAAGAAAAAGAAAGGGAGGGAGGGAAGGAGAGAGAGAGAAAGAAAGACAAGGCAAGGCAGGAATATTGGCCCAAGAAGAAAGGTTTGGGGGAAGGACTGTTTTTATGTTTTTAAAGATGGGAGTTCTCACACCAGCAACAACCTTACAGCTGTTGTCACATCCCAGACATGCATTGTATAGAAGTCATGGTAACAGCAAATGGGAACGTTTTCAGCTGACTTTAACTTCATAGCCCCCAGCCTGCGGATAAGCTGAGAGCCTGCACAGATCATCCTTTGAGAACCATCTCTCTGATGGCATCAACCACTGACCTTGATGTCAAGGGACTCACATTCTTGTTATGGCTGTGTCTGTGGCTAACCATATGTCCCGGGGAAAGTCATTTAGCGTCTGCTTTGGTTTCCTGTCTGAATACCTGACCCTTCCTGCTTTATGGGGATGTTGCAAAATGAATTAGAGAAGGTATGAGAGAATGCTTTGTATTCTCCTAAGAAAGGTGCTCTGTGATTCTAAAGGATTATTATTAATTCACCCAGAATAAAGACTATACACTAAGCTGAACAATAAATAGAGCTGATGAAAATGTTCACAGTTTCCTGCTCTGCATACACAAAATCTCTGCCTTGGCTGCTATTAGTACCAAATGATCCCAGCTACTTGTTCCAAAAGTTTAATCAGTAATTTTATGTGATCACACATTTGGGAATGTTTTTAAAAAGTGCATAAAGATGAAACTAATGTGAGCTGGGGACAGATTGATCCAAGGATAAATTCTTTTTGTAATTAAAAACAGTATTTTACACATCACCACCACCACGAGTTCCCAAAAAACTGATTAAACAATGATACAGCAACTAAGTGCCCCCTGATGTTGGAGTGTTGAGTTTAGAGATTAATCCCATAACTAGGCAGCAACAGAGTATTAGCCTACAAAGGGCTGAGGTATCTTGTGGCAAATCTTTAATTTGTGACTAATGCCTGAATCTATGTCTAAGTCAGGAAATCTGAGAAAATAAATATAGGAGAGGTGAAGACCTGAAAATAAAAGCTATGCAACTTAAGCCCTCAGCAATTGAATTTATATTTAACAGTGATTAAGTACTAGGAACATATAAGGGGCTGTAATTTCATCAGGAGGTATGGAAATGGCCAAGTGTTCATTTTTAAGTGAGCAAAGCAGATTTAATGCTTTCCTAAGAAAGGAAGAAGAACTTCGAAATGTTAGTAAGACACAAATAATTCTAGTTGCCTTTTGGTGGGCTAAATAGAAACTAATTTTTGAGTAAGTTAATAAAAATAATTTTTATTGGGTAGTTTCTACAACATCCCTGGATCTATAAGTTTATGACTGATAGGTTAGCTATCTAAAGAATGTAAGCAAGAACATTTTGTTCCTATATTTACTCCATTAAAGAATTAAGATAAAAATAACATTAATAAGCCCTGACTAGTAGCACAGTGGATAAGGCGCCCGCCTGTGAACCCAAAGGTCGCAGATTCGATTCCCAGCCAGGGCACATAACCAGGTTGCAAACCAGGTCTCCAGTCAGGTCTGCGGCTGGAGGCAGTTGAAACGCAACCATACATTGATGTCTCTCTCCCTCTCTGCCTCTCTCCCTCCCTTCCCCTCTTTCTAAAAATAATGAAATAAAATCTTAAAAAAAAGTGCTACTTAAAAAAAAAAAAACCCAAAAACCCATTAATATGGCCTTGACCAGTGTGGTTCATAGCTGCACATCATCCCACAAAGTAAAAGGTCTGGTTCAGGTCCCACTCAAGGCGCACACGCCTGGGCTGCAGGTTGGTCCCCAGTTAGTGTGTGTATGAGAGGCAATCAGTGGATGTTTCTCTCACATATCAATGTTTCTCCTCCACTCCTACCCATCTTGCTATTAGAAATGAAAGAAAGAGAGAAAGAAAGAAGAAAAGAACATTAATCTGACTTCTTCTTTTTTTTTCTTTTTTTTTGGTTTTACCTCATCTTCCACAATTGGAAGAAATTTCCAAAAAAATTTCCAATTTCACAATTTCCAAAGAAACCCAGACTTCAAGCCAACAGCAATAGGAAGCTGCCATGTCTGCAAGGGGTGTGGATGGGATAGGGGGTTTCCTTTCTCTAGAAGGTTCTTCACTTCCCTTATCTGTTTAACTCTTGCTCCTGCTTAAGGAATCAAACCATCATCTATTCTTCTGTTAATACCTCCATAAACCCACAGTCTCCATTTCTGAAGCTCCACAAATGAAGCCCCACCCTCACCTTCTGTCCTCAGAAGTAAATATTTATTTATTTATGTTTTATTTTTATTTTTTAAAAGCTTTTATTTAATTATTTTTAGAAAGAGGGGAAGAGAGAGAGGCAGAGAGGAAGAGAGGCATCAATGTATGGTTGTGTTTCACCTGCCTCCAGCCACAGATCTGACTGGTGACCTGTTTTGCAACCTTGTTATGTGCCCTGGCTGGGGAATCAAACCTGCAACCTTTGGGTTTGCAGGCTGGCACCTTATCCGCTGTAAAAATTTATTTTACCCTATATTTACTTTTTGAAATTTTCTTGGCCTCCCTCTCCCTAAAAAGCAGAGATCAATAAGCTATATGTTCAGTTTTCTTCCCTTTGTTACTCACAGAATTCTCTCTTTCTGTCCCCATATATCACTTCCTCTAGATCTAACCAATATAGCAGGCTTTAGACTTGCATCATCTTAGTGTCCCATTTAATTTTTGGATCACTGAAGCAGTTTGATTTAATTTCACTTAGAGGTGGCTCTTTCCATGTCAGTCCATCTCTATGATGATTACTGACGTAGGCTGAGCTATATGGCCTCTAGTTCCCAAATTCCATCTTGGGTCCACTGAACCAGAATCCTAGCAGGATGAAACTGGAGCAAGGGAATGCAGTTAAGGCATTTATTATATTATTTCATGGTGGCTAGTTTACTTGCCTGGTTTTGCCAGTTGACTGCAAGTTCCTTGAAGGCAGAATTTATGTTCATCATGGCATCTAAAGGAACTAGCACAGAGTCTAGTGCATAGCAGGTGCATAAAAGTGTTTGTAGAATAAAGTATGTGCAAATGGTAAACTTGGAGTAAATATTACTCTAATATATATGTGTGTGTGTGTATATATATGTGTATATATGTGCATATATATATATTTTACTTATTAACTTTTAGAGAGAGGAGATAGAAGGGAGAGAGGGTGAGACACATCAATGTGAGAGAGAAATATCTATGGGCTGCCTCTCATACATGCCCGATGGGCGACCAAACCCATATCTCAGGCATTTGCCCTGACCAGCAATCAAACTGGTGACCTTTTGCTTTGTGGGATGACACCCAACCAAATAAGCCACACTGGTCAGGGCTTACTTGTATATATTAATGCCTACATGAGACAATTTATTCTTCAATGAGGATAAAGTAGGTTTGTTTATAAGGAGGCCAGAAGAATGCATATACTGGTCAGGATGAAGACCTTTCCTTCTCCGCTCTTCACCAATGCAAGGGTATTTGATGGCTTGGTAAAGCTACTTTGAAAAATACTTGTCATGTAGACCCTGATTTTTATGTGTCTGGATGATGACTTATTTGTAATCTGTCACTGTTTGGGCTGGGGAACTTGGGTATCAATGTTGGCCTTTGTTCCTTTTGCCAAAGAGAACTCGAGTCTGGCTCATGACTACTGATCCCTTGTTGGGTTACTGTTGCCTGTGAACTAAGTTCTCAGAAGGCAATGTCTATCAGATATAAGTAAACCTCCAACATCAAGCACAGCACCTGTAACATAGCAAACACCCTGGTATGTAGAGCAGTGGTGGAAAGATGGAAAGGTGTCCTCCACTGTTCTTGTCTGTCCAATATCTCCTGTCTCAGATTCTCTATTGTAGGTGATGTCCATCCACCAGGAAATCACTATCTCACTTGGCAGATAACGTGTCCTACCCAGGCATAAAACATCACTTAGGAGCATTTTGTGTTGTACTGGGTACATCTGGCTGTGCTTTCTGAGCACATTTCTTTAGAGTAGTCAGTGCTCAGTATTGGTTCCCCTCTGATGCTCTGGGTTTCAAATCAAAGGCTAGCTGTCTTTTTCCCTCCACTAACCTCATGAGCCCACCAGGGTTCATTAACATCTTTTATCTGTAATACTTGTTATAGTGCTCTACAGCCCTTAGTACCCACTTGGTCCACAAATGTTGGCTGAATTGAATTAAATTAAAATTTCCATGGCTGGGGGCCCCACTTCTCTGTACTCACATGTACTATGCACAGTGGCCTTTTAATCACAGGAGGGAAGAACCTGATAAAGGTTCAATCCTTAGGTGTTGTACTGATATTCTTCAAGATTCGTCTGGAGCTTGGCAATAGGCCAGTTAAACAAGAACCCATGTCCTTCATGGGAATTCATTAATTTTTACTGAGATTAACATTTGATTAATAACATATTTAAGCCAAACCTACTTCCCCATTGTCATTCTAGGTTAGGGCAAGCTTTTGGAGGTGGATCAAAGTCATCTTAGTGATAATGCCTATGCTCTGGATAGCCAGAATTCAGAGACCAGCTTTCTTATCTCCTTCCTCTCATGCAAGTCATTTCCAGCTGAAATAAGCCGGGGTCCGATATGTTGTGCTGTCTGATTCAATATAATTTTTAGATCTCTTCTTTCCAAGTTCATTAAACCGTTTCCCCCCTGTAAATGTATGTTGTTAGCCTTGGGGCTCTGGCCAAATTCCAATTTGAGCAATTAATTACATTTCAATGCTCAGCCTTCCCTGCAGTTTCAGACCTGGAAGGTGCATTTTTGTCTCCCTCAGCAAGGAACTCTGAGGGCACAGCAGTTGTCGCTGCCTCCCTAAGAGGAGGGTAGCTTCAGAAGCGGTGAGAAAGCTTCCTGCCTCTTTGTGGGAGCTGCTTGCAAGTGATCTGGGACAAAAGACATCCCTGGGAATGTGAGCAGTTTTACTACAGGGGACTGGAAGCTATCCATCACTCCTCTTTGGAATCACTGCCTAGCCCAGAACAAAATGGGAAGTGATTGTGTTTTCTTGAAGAGCTGTTCCCAAAAGTGATGCCCTCCTTTGAAGCCCTGTCAAAGAGATGTTTTTATTTTGTTTTTGTTTTTCTGAAATCCCTGCAGTTTGTCTCACCTCCTACAAGACCTCACACCACCACTGGGCATCATGCTCACACGCTCACACGGAAGTGGCTGCCTTCACAGCTCACCCAGGACAAAGTGCACAGATGCAGATTGTTCTAATGGAACAAGTGAGAAAAAAATGAAAGGTGTTTTTCTTTTTAACTTCAAATAGTGAAAGCAATTAATATGCTTTGGAAAGCACAGGTGATAACACAACACCCAAATTCACTTGCATAGGTTCCCTGCGACATGATCTAACAAGTCAGAAATGCAGTAAGTGTGGTTATATCCTGAAGGTTATTTTGAAAAGATACAGAGAACAACCCTGTCTAGATGCAAACTCTGTTTTACTTGGCTCAGGCAACGGTGCTTGATGGAATGATAATTGGATGTTGATGAAAAACATCAATCATCATTGCATTGTGACTTGAGTTGTATTTGTTTAATGTTAAACTTTAAGTTGTGAAATGAACCATTTGAGTTGGGGAATGGTGATTGTGTTCCTAAAATTTCATTCTTTCATTTATTAGGCAAGAGTGAGTCACTCCTTATATCAATAGGGCTTATTGAAATGTCCAGGATTACTCACACAGGTGTGAAGCATTTGTCATATACGGAATAAAGCATTTTTCAGATGGTTGTCCTGAAACCATCGTTTCTAAAGCTCCTGGTTTTTACCTTAGCCCTACTGCAAACAGTCTTGCTGTCCGGGCAGGCTGCATTTACTTTCACATTTTCCAAAACAAATGATCTGTATCGTTGGGATCAACTACCTTGCATTCATCTCTCAGGGGCCAATGGCAGCCTCAGAGGCACAGCCTTTACATGCAAACAGCTGGTTGCCCTCGGCCCCTTGTATCTTTAGCCACCATGAAGGGGAAACAGTTTCTCATCCTCACCATTTCATTCTTTCCCCTCCTGGCTCATTCCTTCATGGGAAACATGAACAAATTCTCTCACTCTCATTTTCACCAATCATAGCTCAGTTCATATTTCATGCTGTAGATAATTCTCACATACATAAACACTCTACCTCTCTAAGTTGGTTCCTCATCTCCTTCCCTGACCTTCCTCCTGTCCCATCAACCAAGGAAATGCTTGTCTCCATCACTCTCACTCATTTCATCTTCATGGGCCTTATCTCAGTCTCGAATTATAAATTATAAATATATCCCTCACTAGACTGTAAACAGCAAGAGGACAGTTTCCCCATTATATTTGCTCTTTCTCTTCTTTCTCTTTCTTTCTCCCTCTTCTTCTCTCTCCCTTTCCTATTCCCAGTACCCAGTATAATGCCTGGAAGTAGACATTATTAGATAAATAAATGAACAAATGAAATTACTAAAAAATCCTCCATGTACTTTCAACTTTCATGATTAAATGTACTTCTTTCAAATATCAACAATCAAGATATTTAGAGTGCATGTACAAACACAAATGTAATTCCTCATTCTTAAAATTTCCCATCTTGCATTAATTAAAAATGTGGCCACAATATATTTTCTTCCAATGTATTTATTTTTTCATTGAGACAGAAATATTTCAGTTACATACTGTGGCTATTTAGTTTTTTTCTGAGCTACTTGGAATGTAACCAGCATTTTAAATATTATTTTAATGTTGAAAAGAACTTACTGAGTCAAGGATTCTGCTAAATACGTTTACACATTTACTTCATCTTTACAATAGCTATGTAAGGTCAATATTTTTAATTATGATTTTACCAACAGAAAAAAGAAAAAGAAATCTAGGAGCAGAGAGCTTAAGTGGCTTACCAAAGTCAACCAGCTAGTTAATAAAATTATCAGGAATATCTGTATAACTCTAAAACCCACACTTTGTTGTTTCATGAACAGACATAAATATTGGAGATCACAAATAAAACTTTCTAATTAGATTCTATGTTTGATTAGTGAGATCAACCTTTGGATGAGACCAACAGTAAAAACTGGACAGATTTGTCAATAATGGAATTAAAACATCTATTTACCAGCTTGTCCATCAGTTTGTAGTGACAAAATCAAATAAAATTTTGGCATAGATGTAGCTACAGGTTTTATTCAATCAAAGGTATGCCAATCTGTTCTATGTTTATTTATCAATTAAAACCGAAAATTCAAGCTGGGGCTGAGGCTGGTGGGCAGATGTCTGAGAGAATCTCTGGAATCCACAGAGTGGAGCATAGCTCCTGTTAAATATTAACCAGTGGTGACTCTGGGTATTAGGGGCTGAGAAACTTGTAGAAAATCATGGAACTTTCATGAAGGTAGTTCAGCCACTCCAGCTGAATGGCACCGGTTCTGTGGAGGGGAGTGTTTGATGGACTGCCAACCACATAATGGCTCTTAATTCACAACATGTTAAAAGGGCGGCCTGTCCGTTTTTCATGGACAGTGCAGTATCTTTTCATTTCTGAGTGTAATCTAAATGTCAGTACTTTAAACAGCAAGCAGCAAAAACAGATTAAATCAGCAGGAAAAATTCCTCTTTTGCTGGGATGGCATGATGCATGTTAAATAATCAAATTGAATGAATTTTTCAGTTTTCAGTCACTTATTTCAGTCTTGTGCCCTCACAGTTTTAGACAGAATGGATTTGATTAGAGAAAAGAGATTACAAAGATTCATCTCTTACTTAGGCCTCATGTACCCAAGAACATTTTCGAATGGCCAAACTAAGACTTTATTTACATACTTATGTAATTTTCTTTCATCTTGGGATTTCAAAGTGCTTTATAATATTGTTTTTATAATATTGTTTTAATATTGTTTTCTGTGTTGATTAAGCCTCACAACTTCACTAAGCACTGTATTATAATATACAAATGAATCAGGGAGGAGGCAGGATTTCGATTACTAGTGAAGATTTTCTTTTTCTTTCTCTTTCCTTCCTTCTTTGTTTCCTTACTTTTTTGAAATTAGTTAATGAAGAGTGAGTGATGTCACAGAGTTTTTTAAATAAAAATTTCATTTTGGAATAATTTTGATTTACAGAAAAGTTGCAAAGATAGTACCAAATTTCCATACTCTTTACTCAGTTTCTCCTAACGTTAACATCTCAGAGAATAACTTGTTAACACACTTGTCAAAACTAAGAACTTAACATTTGTATCATACAATTAACTAACTGATGGACTGTATTTGGATTTCTCCCATTTTTCATTACTGTTTTTTTCCTGTGTTCCAGAACTTAACCCAGGATACTACATGACATTTAGTTGTCATGTCTCCTCAGCTCCCTCCATTTGTGACAATTTTTCAGACTCTCCTTGTTTTCATTACCTTGATAGTTTTAAAGTATACTGGTCAGGTATTTTGAAAAAAAGTGTCTCTTACCTTTTTCTCACAGTCAGATTGGGATTATGGGTTTTTGTGAAGATCACCACAGACATCAAGTGGTCTTTTCATCACATTATATCAGGGGATAATACCCTTATTACTGCTGATAAACTTAGTCACTTGATTAAAACAGTGCTTGCTGGGTTTCCCCACCATGAAGTTACTATTTGTTCCCTTTTACACCACATTCTTCTTCTTCTTTTTTTTTTTTAAGATTTTATTTATTATTTTTAGAGAGAGGGGAAGGGAGAGAGTCAGAGAGGGAGAAGGACATCAATGTATGGTTGCCTTTCACCTGCCTCCAGCTACGGACCTGGCTGGAGACCTGGCTTGGAACCTGGTTATGTGCCCTGGGTAGGAATCAAACCAGAGACTTTTGGGTTCACAGGCTGGCACCTTATCCACTGTGCCACCAGCCAGGGCTTACACTATATTCTTTAAAAAAGAGTCACTAAGCCCTAAATTCAGCCTATACTTAAGATGGAAGTGAGGATTAAACGGCCAGGGAGAGTATCTCCATATATTATTTGGGATTCTTTTATAAGAAGGTCTGCCCCTTCTCTCTTCCTTATTTGCTCAATCATTATTTGTATCATTTATATCATATAGACTCATTTATATTTATTTTATGCTTTGAGTTAAAATTCAATATCATGTTATTTATTTTATTGCTCAGATCATTCTGTATTTAATTATTGGGTGTTCTTTCAGATGGTCTCCAATATAAAGGCTTGTTTTTAAATTATTCTTTAAAAACTATGTTCTCACTATATATTCTTTTAGTCACATATTCCACTGATGTTTTGAAGGTTTTTACAATGCTAGAGGGACTGTGTTAAAAATATGAATCCATATGTATCGAAATCCTATTTGCCAGGTGCTTAAAATATTATATTGTACAATCTTTAAAGCAGTCCTAGGAAGTATTTTTATTCCCCTTCAAAAGATAACTGAAGTTTGGAGAATCTTACCTAGCTTCACAAAACTAGATAAGAGAACTGCAAAGTGTTATATCCTTTGTAGATGATAACAAGTATTTCTAATGGGAGACAGCGTTTTTCCAAAGATTTAAGGATATGATAATTACCAGCAAATATAGGAGACAAATATATCTTGGCATCAAACAAATCTAGATCTTTTCAGTAGCTGGGAATTTTCAATCCTTTGTCCACCTCCCCAACACTACCCTCCTCCAAAAAATAAAAAAGGTCCTGGTATACTTTACTAACATCTAATTATATTAAATAAAAATAATAAGCAACAACTCTGTTTGATTGGCAGTTTAATAAATTCCTAGGAAACTTTAGTAGGAATTTTGTTTTATGCCCTTAGTTTTGTTTTCTACCCCTATTTTTAAAATGTTTTAGCTGCTGGGTTTTAAAAATAATTTGAAAGGGTGCTATCATTTGCCAGCATCTCCTTCTCTGTTTCCAAAATATGGTCTGTGTCCATGTTACTCATAAATCAGCAATGCATAACTCATGGGTATCTTGAGTGGAATTGAAATAATAATCAATTTGCCATCGCCATTTAACACAGCCACCCCTAAAGTACACACACACACACTCACACACACACATACACACACACTAGCAATTAAAGTTACTTTCTAGTAATAGCAGATGGTAGAATTACAGAGGGAAGGTCATACTATAGAAATAAGAATGGATAATAAAAAAGCATTTGACCCAGCGATTCCACTGCTGGGAATATATTCTAAGAATCCTGAAACACCAATTCAAAATAATATATGCACCAGCCTGCGAACCCAAAGGTCACTGGTTTGATTACCAGCCAGGGCACATAACCAGGTTACAAGCCAGGTCTCCAGCCAGGTCCATAGCTGGAGGCAGGTGAAAGGCAACCATACATTGATGTTTCTCTTCCTCTGCCTCTTTCTCTTCCCCTCTCTCTAAGAATAGTAAATTAAAACATCATTAAGAAAAGAATACATGCATTCTTATATTCATTACAATGGCCAAGACTTGGAAACAGCTTAAGTGCCCATCAGTAGATGAATGGATTAAAGAACTGTGTTACATCTATACAATGGAATACTACACAGCAGTAATAAAGAAGGAATTCGTACCTTTTGTGATAGCATGGGTGAAACTGGAGACTATTATGCAAAGTGAAATAAACCAGTCAGTGAAAGACAAATTCTATATCATCTCACTCATAAGTGGGATCTAATGAACAAAATAAACTAACAACAAAAATAGAACTAATGGCACAGAAATATGGAACAGACTAACAGCAATACGAGAAGAAGCAGGAGGAGGGCAATGGTTGAAAGAAGGCGAAGGCATTAGCCAAAGAACTTATATGCAAGACCCATGGACAAGGACAATGGTGTGGGTTGACTGTAGGAATTTGGGGAGGGCCAGATAGAAAGGCAAAGGGGAAAAATTGGGAAAACTATAATAGCATAAACAATAAAATATTTAACTTGTAAATAACATTAAGACATATAATGCACAAATGAGAGATCCCACATTAATATAGTCTTCGTTCAGAAATACCTAAATGAGAAAACAATGGTTTCTACTAAAACAATGCGAATCTAAGTTGGCTATCAATAAAGAAGAATTTCTGCCCTGGCTGGTGGCACAGTGGATAAGGTGCCAGCCTGCAAACGCAAAAGTTCCCAGCCAGGGCACATAATGAAGTTATAAGCCAGGTCTCCAGCCAGGTCTGTAGCTGGAGGCAGGTGAAAAAGGTAACCATATATCGATGTCTCGATCCCTCTCTCCCTTCCCCTTTCTCTAAAAATAATAAAAATAAACTCTTAAAAAAATAATTTCTTACAAAACAGGGAAAACAGAATGTAAATCCCTTATAGGAAGAAACTAAACTAGCCTTGATGAGGTGTAATTGAGAATATCATTATTTTAAAGGATTGCCAAATTTAAATATGTGTGTGTGTGTGTGTGTGTGTGTGTATGTAATATTAAGTGCCAGACCTTTTTAGGGACTTTGGAAATACTATGGAGAATAATCTTTGCTCTTACGGAGACCTGAAAGTTTTTAGCAGAATCATGAGCACATAGAAAATTGACACATACACCTGCAAAATTTTAACTGAATCTGAATATCTGAATATGTCTCAGTCAGCATGAGCTCATGGGAATATTCAGAAATTATGAAGAAAGTCAATGAAGTAAGAAGAACATTTTTAATACCTTAATTTCAAAGCACACAGGGGGAATCAAGTGCTTATTGACATTACATTTCTGAAAACTGGTCATTGATTCACAGAACTTGGACAGGGTGGTGCTGCAGTTTCCGTGTAGGGTGGGACCAAATGGCAGAGAACTGATACCCAGCTACTAACTTTCCACTTTTCAGCTGGAAGAGAAATGTGCATTGATACACGTGTAGCTGTAGTGAATGTCACCATTGAGAGAAAGTGTGGCATTAGCAAATGGATTATTTATTGAAACATTTTTTAAAAGGCTCACAGTCCTTCTCTGCTCTGCTTGTGGGTTTGCGTGAGATTCTTGTCATGCAATTACCTGAAAAATTCAACAAATTGGCCTCTTTAAGACCCTCCGATTTTAAATTTTAAAATTCCTTCTTATTCCACCCATGTTCTATTTTTACATTGTGTAAGGTATTATGATTGTAAAGATTTTTTAAAAGTTTTAAAAAATGGTTTCTGGCCTAGCATAAATAGGGGAAGGAGATATTTACATAATAAAATATAATTAATGCAGAAGAAATTATTATTTGAAGAGCAATTATGCACTTAGTCAAAGTAAAAGAGAAAGACCTTAGAGAATGCCCTTCTAAAAAGAAGCCTTTGATATTTTGTTTTACAGATCAAATTTTTATGCAGGAGGACTTAAAAAAAATACCACAATAATCTTCTGGAGGGCAGACCCCTAGTAATACAGGCTTCTCCTACTAGGTGAATGTTCTAGGGATCCATCTGTATCAATGTACCAGCTGGCATTGTTATGACAGGCTGTATTCAGCTTTAGTGATTGTATTTTGAAGACTCTTTCAATGCATTTGCCCATTTCATGATGGGTGATTTTATGAGCTCACTTGCCCAGCCCCACTGAGTGTTCGTTCAGTGGCTTTTGATTAAAAAAATGCCATGACCCCTGTGCCCCATGCTCCCTATCCATCCAATCTTGCCCCGACTTCTTTTTGTCTCTTAGATGATACAAGTCCTCAAAGGGAAACACATTGCTGATGTGGATAAGGTGAAACAAAAAATGGCAGAAACACTAAACGGAATCAAAATCAATACATTTAAACACTGCTTTGAGCAGTGGAAAAAAACATCTAGATAGGTGTGTTGTGTCAAATGGAGAGTACTTTGAAGGTGACTGAAGTTTAAAGATGTAAGAATAAATACCCAATTTTTCATAAATAAATTCTGTTTCTTGGGTCCCCTCTTTGTATGCCACCAGAACTGTCAGTTTTATACATAAGTTCTAGGTAGAACCCATAAGTAGTTCATTTACTAATGACTTGAGGTAGAACATTTCTTTGGAAGAGAAAACTGACTGAATTACCTGATTTAGTCTAGTCCTGGAAGCGCCTGGATTTCTTTGGATTTCTTCCAGAAATAGAGTTAGCTGACATATTTGCAGACATGCTTATTCTTGCTGTCTTGTTTCTTATTTACCTTTTCCAAGCTGAATGTACTGTATATTCAATTATGTTACACCATCGAATCATCAGCAGTTAGGTCTTGCATGGTGTGTAGTTTGTTTTAACAACAAGTATTTGAGGCCAGATCATTATACCAGGCCAGCACAGACATGCTTCTCATTAGCTCATCTATTTTAAAGGGAAACACACCATGTGCTGAGCTAACTGAATTTCCACTCTCTGAAATTTGCAGCAAAATCAGCCTGAAAATGGCCTCAAGGGGACCTCACTTCAGATTTTATTAAAGTTCATCAACTATATATTATGCAGATACATAAAAATAGATTACAATCATGAAAGAATGACTCATGTTTATTACCTTGAAGAGTAATTGCATAAGACTCAAAAAATGAAGCATTGCTAAAACTTAATAAAGTTGAAGAAAGCTATTTCCTCTGTCAAGTACAGCAAAAATAGATTTTTGGGGAGAATGCCGCATTATATCTATTAGTGAGCTATTATTGTATAAAATTTTGTTGATGATCTTAAAGAAATGAGATTCAAAATTAAATCCAGAAAAATGAAAAAATGATCATACTTACAGAAATTTGCATCCATTGTGCCTAAGAACCAGCTGGCATAAATTAATTGTCTTGCTGAAAATGCGTAAGTCTTTATGGACAATAAAGTTCAACCAACAAGGGGAAGAAAAAAAAGAGCAAACATCTTCATGTCTGAATTGTAGGTGTTTTGGGCAGAATTATCCCCCCATCTCCACAAAAGAAATTCATATGTAGAAGTCCTACCCCCAGTCCCTCCGACTATGACTATGTTTGGAGATAGCATCTTTACAGATAATTAAGTTAAAATAAAGTCATTAGATTTAGCCCTAAGCAGTATGACTGGCCCTAATTCAATAAGAAGAGGGAATTTGGATACAGAGACAAACATAGGGAAGATGTAAAGGTGCAGGAAAAAGATAGCTATCTACAGGCCAAGGAAAGGAGCCTGTAATAGGCCCTTCCTCATAGCACTCAGAAGAAACCAACCTGGCTGACATCTTGGTCTCTAACTTCTAGCCTCCAGAACTGAGACAATAAATTGTCTAAGCCATCAGTCTGTGCTATCAGTAGACCTAGCAAATGAACACAATAGGCATGCCTAAAAATTAGCGGACCATTTGTCCACCACTTGCTCCCTGTCTTTGGAAAACAGGTTCAGGCTCTGCCCATGATAATATTTGTAAGGCTGAGAAAGGAGAACAAATGGAAGCCCACATTTTACTTGAGAAATAGAAAATACTAATTAATTGATCAAGTCATTTTCTCATGTAGCATGAATGAAATAGATTGTTACATAATAAAGTATGCTTTCTCAGGAATGTAAATATTTAACAATTATAAATCAAGTTAACAAACCATAAAAACAAGTGTTTTATCCTTTTGCATTTACTTAGCTTTATAATAATAGTAATTTAAAAATATGTTTCAGCTATGATTTTAATGTGATTAAAAGTAGACAAAATAGACAAATGAATTTAACTATCATTGAGCAAATATGGATATTCTGTTGATGAGCTGGCAAAATTTGAGGTAATAAAAAACCCACATAATTTATAAATTATTATTTATTATATCAAAATTATTTTTATCTTCATTCCAGTGTAACCACTAATTACCTAACTATAATCAACATGTTTTTCTGATTTATATTCCATTGTAATTAATTTAAAAGTGCCTGCACATTAAATATACCTTTTTCACCATATAAATTAAAGTGTAATTATTTTCAAAGTGCATATAATTTGAATACATTATCATTAGAAATACAACTTAAATAGAATGTGAAGGGTTTAAATTATATTTTTATTTTTTCTCTGAATATGCAATATTACTAAAATTAAAATGCAGATTCAAACTAGTAAGAATGAAAAATTAAATTATTTGGGTAAAGCTAACATTAAAAAATTAATTAACTAATTATTTAAAAATATGACTTTTCATAATTTTCATGTTTAGTTCACCTTGCATACCAACTAAAGTGATCACACTTGATGCATGTTAGATTTTGACATATGTAGTTATAAATATGTATACAAGTTTAAGAGTAATATCAATAGTGTAATATTACAAAATGTTTCTTAGCTGTCAAATAAAACTGGTAAATACTATATTGATTTACCAGTTTGGACTACAAATTAAATGCACAAATGAAAGCATGAAGAGAAGCAAGTAAATGGACATTTAGAATTACTGGGAAACAATATTAAGCAACAATTTATTTTATTCATGCTATTTGAAATAAAATATTTGGCAAATGAATTAATCTTTTCTCTTATTTAAGTGTTTCAACCACTTGCTTCTTGCACAAGAACCAATGCTATCAACCCACATATTTGTGGCATTTATATCTAGATGCCTTTTGGTCTAAGGATGTATAACAATGAATAAGGGCAAGCATTTCCCTGGGGCATGATTTGTCTTAGCCACAGAGTAGATATTTAGGCTTACAGGTTGGGCTGTGATGGTGCTGAGTGCAAGTCTTTGAGTTACAGAGGTGCCCATGTATTCTTTAATAAACAATTTGTGTGTGTGTGTGTGTGTGTGTGTGTGTGTGTGTGTGTGTGTGGTGTGTGGGGCTACATTTTGTTTATTATATGTGAGGTATCCTAAAAACTGAGGACCAGAGTAGGGGCCTACCACTTCTGCTCATGTCTGAGAGTGTATTTGTAGGTTGACTAGTGACCTCTCAAGTCAGGTCTACACGAACCTCAGAATAGACATTATTTAGAGGTTGAGTATTAATAGATGTAATTAATTAGGGATCTTGAAAGATACTATCCTAAATTTAAGGCGGGCTTTATATTTGTGACTGCTATCCTTATAAGAACAGTAGAGGACACAGACACACATTCATAGAAAAGAAGACTGCATGATGACCAGAGTTACATTGCCAAAAGCCAAGGAATGCCTGGGCTGTTATGTACACACTCAAAGAGGCAAGGAAGGATTATTCCCTAGAACCTTCAGAAGAAGTATGGCCCTGTTGACACCTCGATTTCAGACTTCTAGTCTCCAGAACTTTGAGAGAATAAATTTCTGTTATTGTCAGACACCTGATGGTAGTACTGTGCTACAGTAGTCCTTGGAAAGTAATATAGGGTGGTACTGGTCCTAATGGGTCTCTTCTGGACATTGATAGTTGACTTTCTATAGCCAGTAAGAATAATCCAAGAAATATTTTATTATATTAGTTAATATATCAACATGATAGGATTCATTCCATTTATAAAATTCAATTTTTCATAAAAGAGAAAAGAAGAGGAAAATGATAATTACAACAATGTTGGCCAACGAAGGTGTTCACCATTCAATGAGTATATATCCCATTTATAATGAACTTCAGATTTGAAGTGTGTATTTGTGGCTATCCATCTAGCTTTCTTATCCTCCTCACAGTATTAGCATCTTCCTTTCTCTTTCTTTTTCTTTATTTCTTTTTTTTTAAATTTTATTGTTGTTGTATTACATCCATCCCCTTTTAGCTCTCCTCTGTCTCCCTCCCCACACACCCATTCTTTTTCTTTCTTTCTTTGCTTGCTCTTCTTTCTTTGCTTTCTTTTCTTTCTTTCTCTTTTTCTTTCTTTCTTTCTTTCTTTCTTTTTCTTTCTTTCTTTTTCTTTTTCTTTCTTTCTTTCTTTCTTTCTTTCTTTCTTTCTTTCTTTCTTTCTTTCTTTCTTTCTTTCTTTTTCTTTCTCTTCCTTCCTTCCTTCCTTCCTTCCTTCCTTCCTTCCTTCCTTCCTTCCTTCCTTCCTTCCTTCCTTCCTTCCCTCTCTCTCTTTCTTTTCTTTCTGCTTTTCTTTCTACTTTTCTGTCTGCTTTCTCTATAGGTATATATGTATGTATGTATGTATGTATCATCTATCTATCATCTACCTAATAGAATATCCAGCTGAACTGTGTTAAGTTACTACTGTGTAATTCAGGAACAGAATATCATTACTATGTAGTCCATGAACTGAATATCATGTTCTTGACCCACTCTGCGAACATTCAAATACTTATTTCTGAGCTGACTAAGTAATGTAATCCAACAGTGTGATGATTGCAGGTCAGGTATGAGGGGACTTAATGCTCTGTCCATTATTATCCCCTGTCACTAATACTTCCTTTATTCTCCCCTCTGAATGACTAGGATGCAAGTCTATGGAAAAGAATCAAAGATGAGAGGCACCAGTGGGTACCTCTGCTGGGTAGGACACGCCACACATTTTCTTCTTAAAGCTGTAGATGTGAATTCCTCCCCAATGAAGAGCTTAATATGCTTTCTTAGATTGGCAAAATGGAGTCTATTTGCAGTAAGATCAATTGATATTGTAGTTCTGACCTATTTGGCTTTTATTTTTCATTGAAAATCACTACCACTTGCTAATTGTCCCTCCCACCCTGGTCAGAACAGGACAGGTTTTATAGGTTGCGTTCAGAGTACAGACAGTCTCATAGAGCTCTCTCATAAGGAAAAGCACTGGAGACAACCAGTGTTTAGAAGGCTTACAGCAAATTATGTTCCACTTAGTAGTCCTAATATTCTAGGTTCAGAAAACCAATTAATATAGTTTACTGGTAAAGAAAAGGAATTAGGTTGGATTAGGTACAAATTCAGTGCAATTTTCTCTGTTCTGTGGGTAGTAAGAGAGACTTTAAAAAACACAAGCTTTAATTGTGGCTACTGACATACCTATAAGCCACCCATATATTATGTAAATTTTCTGGTTTTTTGAGGCTTTAATTCTATTCTATAATGATCTAGTGAATATTATGTAATGTTTAATATTGTATTGTTTTTATTCAGATTCAGATCCTAAATCAGGATTAGTACTTTTAGGATTTTTGTTTACGCTTTTCACTAAAGTAAGGTCTATTGAATTTGTAATGTTTCTGACAAACTGTATCTCCTAAAGGACTTTAAATGGACTTTTACTTCAGTTTCTCCTAACAGCATATTTCATGAAAAGTAGGAATTACTAAGAATATGATAATAAACACCACATCATTTTACCTTTATTGTTTTAATGATCAAGTGACTCAAAACTAGGCTTTTGTTTTGTTTTTTTTTCATAACACAGTTTGAAGGCTGAGACCTGGATTGAGATCTATTTTGTCCACAGTGGACCTGAAATCCAGCTGGTTTGTTCTGACTTCTGCTCTCTGAAAACACATGTAAACAAACCACAGAGGCAAAGCAGGGATAAGAGGACAGCTTCATTGCTTGTCATGTCAATGCCATCTCCACTCGCCTAGATGCTCTTTCTCTTTTATGAAATTTTATTCCTTCAATAGTACAAAATAGCATTTATATAGCATAAACTATGTTATAAAATATTGCAAATTTCCAGCTCATTTCTTTAAAATGATTTACTCATTTCATGCTCCCAGACCAAAAAAACACACTACACGGCAACAGGTGCTTAAGAGTGCCTTGAGAAAAATACATCTATCAGAATGTCATTATATGTTATATGCACATGATTTATTGATTTTTCTAGCCTTGTCCTGAGGTAGAATGAGCCCCTGCAAGCCATGGTAATGGTTTTCACAGGATTCTTCCACATTCTAGGCAGCTTTCATCAAAGCATTAGAGATTTGTGGCTTGACATCCTTTACATACTTCATATATAGCACACTCTTCAGCTAATATAAAAATAAAGAACTAGAGCTACATAAACTTATTTTCTTCACTCTGTCTCCCACATCTAAACACTTGTGTTAAAGTAATATGTCTTTGTCCTAGAGGTATGCCCTCCCCTCCTCTTGCCATTTATACCTTTGTGTTTCTGCAGTACCAGGTTGAATCATCATATACTACATGTTTTCTCAATGTATCATAATTACAGAAAGACCCATGGCATATAACCTTATTCAAGTTTTCCTGGTGAAAAAAGCTCGCATGGTAACAACCCTTAGAATTTCTCATTTTCTTCATCAAATATAATGATTTTGTAATTGTACACAGGGTTGGGAGTGCGGCAGAAAGAAGGTAAGACTATTCTTAATGGATTATAAAATAATTCTCTATGGTAACTAAGGATCCATATGACTTTTTTCCTTCTTTATATATGTTTTCTTCTCTTGCATGTGAACACTTAGAAAAAATGTGCTTTAGTATAAGTAGGATCTTTGGCTTTAGTTCTAAGAGCTGACATAAACTACAAAGATTTTTTTTCAAGAAACCAGTGTGATAAAAGGATTGTTGAGGCCAACTATTGTTGAGTGCTGCTGATATGAGACACAGCTGTGACCTAGATGGTTAGGTATTTCTTGTTTTCCCATTTTCTTTTTCAAAGTATGCATATCTACTTATTCTATATATATTTTTTACTAGTTAGGAAATGTCAGCAAGCAATTGTTTGGCAAGGGTGGGTGCATATCTTTCCTAGTATAGCATGATTCTAAATGATATTTGTAATGTACATTGCACAAGGCCATGGAGTAGGCCACTGGAAAAGTATAGAGGAAGTGGCCAATAATCTTAAAAAGCAGTCATGGATTGTACAAGAACATTTTTCTTTTTTTTTTTCCTTCTTGGTGTCAAGAAGCCCAAATTAAATTAGCATGAGCAAATATGTGTGGTTTAATGGTTCCTGTAACCCAAAGGTAGTTCTCCAATGCATAAAACTGGCCTTGGAGATGATGGAGATGTGGAGGTCATCACCTTTGAGAGTCTCTGCCTCTTTGTGTGGTTTAGATTTATTTTTACTGGTAAAAATGGATTTTCTCTGTGTGTGGTAGGAATTCCAGGCTTCCATTCCTCCAGCTTAATAATCTGGGAAGAAAGTAGTTTTTTCTCTTCCAAGTCTATTTGGTAAATTGGTGCTAGAAGTTTTCTCAACCAGTTACTTAAGAGGAGACATGTCAGAAAAAAATATTGCTCTGAGAAATGTTTAATATTTTACTGCCTGCATTTTCTTTAAAGATTTTTATGGTTTTGAGTCTAACATTTAAATATTTAATCTGTTTTAAGTTTATGCTTGTGTATGGTATATGAAGGTGGTCTAATTTCATTTTCCCCCCAAATCATTTATTGAATAGACTATCTTTACCCCACTGTTTATTCATCTCCTTTGTCATATATATATATGTAATATATATTTATATTTATAAAATATATATATATTGCATATATATATTTATGATATATATTTTAAGGTTTTATTTATTATTATTTCTTTTTAGAGAGAGGGGAAGAGAGAGAGGCGCAGAGAGGGAGAGAGGCATCAATGTATGGTTGCTTTTCACCTGCCTCAAGTCACAGACCTGCCTGGAGATCTGGCTTGCAACCTGATTATGCGCCCTGGCTGGGAATCAAACCAGCAACCCTTTGGGTTCACAGGCTGCCACCTTATCCACTGTGCCACCAACCAGGGCTCCTTTGTCATATATTAATTGACCTTAAAAGTGTGGATTTATTTCTTGGCTCTCTGTTCTGTTCTGGTGATCTGTATGTTTGTTTTTATGCAAGTACTATGTTGTTTTGATTTTTATGGCCTTGTAGTACATTTTGATATCAAGTAGCATAATTCCTCCAGCTTTGTTCTTTGCCGTAACTACTTGAGGTCTTTTGTGGTTTCATATAATTTTTGAAATATTTGTTCTAGTTATGTGAAATATGCTATTGGTATCTTAACTGGAATCACATTGGTTTTGTAGATTACTTTGAGTAGCATGGACATTTTAATGATGTTAATTCCTTTTTTCCATGAACATAGAATATGCTTCCATTTATTTGTATCTTCTTTAATTTCTTTTTTCAGTATCTAACAAAGGCTAGAGTAAGAGATAAAGGAAACTATATATAATAAAGTAGCAGTCCAAAAAGAGGATATAATCCTTGTAAACATGTATGAATCCAACATAGGAGCACCTAAAGATATGAAGCAAATCTTGATGGACATAAAGGAAGAGATATACAGTCATAGTAGGGTATTTTAACACCCTATTGACATCAATGAATAGATATTCAGACTGAAAATCAACAAGGAAAACAGTAGCTTTAAATGACACACTAGATTAGGTGAATTTCATTAATATTTTAATGCTATTAAATTATTAATGCATTAATGGGGTGAAATGCTATGAATACCAAACCAGTAGAATATACATTCTTTTTAAATGCACATAAAATGTCTTCTGGATAGATTACAGGTTAGGACACAAAATAAGTCTCAATAAGATGACAGAAATCACATCCGGTATATTCTCTGACCATAATGGTATGAAACTAGGAATCAATCACAAAAAAGAACCCTAAAAAACACACAAAGACATGGAGGTTAAATAACAAGTTACTTAGCAATGAATGGGTTAACAATGAGATCAAGGAAGAAATAAAAGATACCTTGAAACAAATGAAAATGAGACTAGGACAACCCAAATTCTATGGGACACAATGAAAGCGCTCTTATGAGGGATATTCATAGCATTATAAGAAATAAGAAATATCTCAAACAATGTAACTTTACACTGAAAGGAACTTGAAAAAGAAAAACAAACAAAACCCCAAGTGAGTAAAAGGAAGAAAATAACAAAGATCAGAGTAGAAATAAATAAAATTACATCTAAAATATATAAAAGATCTTTGAATTCATACACGAGATTGACAAACCTTTACTCAGACTCATCAAGAAAAAAAGAAAGACCCAAATAAATAATATCAGAAGTGAAAGAGAAATAACCACTGACAACAAAGAAATATCATGAACAACTACATGCCAAAAAATTGGACAATATCAAAAATTGAAATGGATTCATTCCTAGAAAGATTCAATCTTCCAGAAATAAGTCAGGAAGAACCAGAAAATCCAAATAAACATTAACACTAAGGAAATTGAGGCATTATTTAAAAAATAAAATAAAAACTGTCAACAAATAAATGTCCTGGACCAGATGGCTTCACAGATGAATTTCACTTAACATTCAAAGAACTAACACCTATCCTCAAACTTCAAAAAATTCAAAAGAAGACCCCTGAGCCCATTTCACAAGGCCAATATTATCTTAATTCCAAAACCAGAATTTCCTACCAAAAAAAACAATTTATAGGCAATATTTCTGCTGAACATAGATATTAAACCCTCAACAAAATACTCCTCAAGTTTATGTGAGGAATATATAATCAATATCTGTTAAGAGTCTTAAATATATAGTATTCCATAAATATTAAATGGCTAGGTGCATATTCTTTTTATCAAAATAACAGAGTTATTAAAATTTAAAAAATTTATATACAAACCCTATTCCTCCACAATGGAAATGACCATGTTCCAAACAGAGAATCCCAGAATGTTTTTTAAAAATATACCTTAAAAGATGAAAATTTGGTTTTATACTCATATAAATGACTTTGAAGACATTTAATCAATTCAAAATAAAAACATGTTATGCATATTTATAATAACACTGGTATAAATTTCAAAGAGCTTACATATTTATTACTCTAATTGAATTACAAAGTTATAAATTAGGAAGAAATCTTAGCCAATGTGTAATGTAGTTCCATTTTTCTTTTTTAACCAAATTTATGATCTAAGAGGATCAATAACGTTATATTACACAGCTAATACATCTGATACTCCCGTAAGTCCTCTGAGGTAACTAAGAAATTTTATTTATCTTCATTTTCTAAACAACCTATCTGATTCAAAATATTTTGGGATTTTAGAGAAAAGTGTCAATTTTGCATTAAAAAACAGAGACAGTTGAACTGCTTAGAACATAGAGTTGTGGACAGAACTGGCAGAGGAAGCCCAAGTTTTCTGACTCTTCTGCTCTGGTATTCTTTCCACTCTACCTCGCTAAAGTTAATCCTTTCCTGAACTGCACCTTTAGGTTTTTATCACAAATCTGGAGCTGGTAGAGTTTGACAGGATAAACAGATGACTGGCTTCATCTGGCCGGGCACTAGGAGAGTTAGATCACTCACTTGTTGGAAAATGACTTTCCGTTTTTAACCAGAGAGAGTTGGAAAGCAGTAGCTTGACTTAAAGAGTATGGGAAATGTAGGTGAAGGACAATTGGGTGCCTTGAGGTAGTGCTTACTGTTCCTGCCCTATTCTCTTCAAACTTACCTAAAGGGAAAGGAGATAAAATAAACCAACTACAATCACCACAATAATAACTAGGTGACGATTTCTGTGTGCAGACAGGAGGACTGTTGCATAGAGGCTAATCTGTGGTGTACAATATGTTTAATTCTGACCTCCTAGATGCACAGAGTGTTAGAAATTGGTTAATTTCTGAACTGAGAAAAGAGAAAAGCATTTTGCTGAGGTATGTGAATTACTCAGTTGTTGATAGTGGCTTGCCTATATTCCACTCATTGCTTAGGACTAAGCATGGATTGGCAGGCATCAGAGACTAAGTTCTACAAAGGTGTGTCCCAAAAGTATCAAGCCAGTATCAATACAATTAAAGTAGTTTGCACCACTGATACTTTCAGGATAGGCCTCATTTATCACAGATGGGATTCACAGTACCAGGGAAGTGAGATCATATGGGAAAATAGGAGGTAGAAATTTGTTGACTATAATGCAGACCACCCCACCTGCTTATATACACTTTGATATAAAGGGAGGGGTCTTGAAGGACTGTAGTCCTAATGATTTAGTTGGAAGGAACCCGCAGGCTCACAGCTTCTCAACATTTGCACAGCCATCAGCTACTAGAACCTATTGCACCTCTAGGAATGTTGATGTGGCTGGTATGTTGATGCTGAAGATAGTGATAAAATAAGTTTTATTTTCATTTGTCAGCAGAAATTTAATTTAACCTGAAAAGCATTAAAAAAATCCCTAACCATTGTCATAGCTTTCCTAGAGTATGTGTGAGATTGACTGAAGATGAACACTGGGGAAATGAAGGTGGTATAATTTTCTGGACAGATTATATCATCCCCCAATTTGCAAGTGGTCTTACTTCTTGATGACTTTTCCAACAGTTACTTTTAAGTTCTCACGTCATTTATACCCTTCTGTGTAAAGCCCACTTGAGATCGATGGCCTGTACTTGCAGGTAGGAGACTAGAGTAAGGAATTAATGTAAAGACTATGGAACACAGTTAAAGTACTTAATACTAAGAATAAACTGCTAGTGAGGTAGCACAATATTCCAACCCTGAAAAAAGTAGATGGTATAGGCTTAATTATTTTATGTGTTGAGGGCATTTCCAAATTTTTGAGTTTTTATTGTTTTTCCCATAAATGAAAGTCAAGAATAAAATTCTCCCACTTGTAAGGTTACAGGCATGAGCCTTTACTATTCCGTTTCCCACTTCTGGCTGCCTCTTTGACCCATCTGTCTTGCAAAAACATACTTAAGGCCATAATTAGGGTAATTAATGTTAAAAAGAAATATTTCATTAAGAAACATTTTTAATTATAACTCTCCATGTACTACTGCATGCTCTATATACAATATATTTATTATTAAGTAACTAATTAGTTATCAATGACTTTAAAATAACATGTAATTATTTTTATATCATGTAGATATATTGTCACATATGCATATTCATACTAATGTATAGAATCACACAACATATACTCTAACTCTGTATATCAATAACTTTGTGCACACTTTTCAAAATTTCTGTCTTTGTTTGTAGAAGCCATATTGCTAGAGCAAATACAATGTCAAAGATTCTATAACCCACTAAAGCCCTATGGGACCATAAGAAAACTAAGGTGTGCTGCATTTGCTGTAGGTATCACAGGATTGTTTAAATTAAGCTTGTTTCTTAGTACTTGGGAAAGAAGTAACACAAAGTGAAACCACATGGTCATTGTGTATCTTTAAAGAAAAGCTTTATTAATATGAAAATAATTCTAGCAAAATATCTATCCTGAATATTAACATGAGTAACAATACACAGAGCTGCTCAAAAGATTTAACATTCTATACTGTGCCTATCATCCAAAGAGCAGGTACCTAATATATTATACACTTTGTGGCTTAAACCGTGAGATACAGTTTCACTCATACTTGAGCTGAATCCATGCCATTGCACTGTGCTTTTAATTGTCTTTTATCCTGCTTGTGTCTCAGTTGCAAATAATTCTGGCACACCTGGATTCAAATACTTCCAGACCTGATCCAATCCAAGTTGCTAAGAGACCTCCCAGGTTCAAAAATGTCTCTCAGTGGCTGCCACAGTCCTGAAATTTCTATCATTAAACTCATTTTTAAAATATAAGTGGAACTTGCCTCAACTGGTGTGGCTCGGTTGGACAGCATCCCGCAAATTGAAAGGTCGCCAGTTCGATTTCCAGTCAGTGCTCAGGCCTGGGTTGTGGGCTAAGTCCCCCAAGTTGGGGGTGTGGGAGGGGCAACGGGTCAATGTTTCTCTCACACATCAATGCTTCTCCTCCTGTCTTTCTCCCTCTATTCTTCTCTCTCTAAAAATAACTAAAATCTTTAAGAAATAAAATAAGCTGTATTTTTCGTTAAAGTGTGACTATATTATATGGAAAGGGTAGGGTTACAAATTAACATATTACATTCATTATCAATTTGAGAGTATTTCATGTATGGGCACAACTCCTACTCATTTCCCCCCAGTTTCAGGTGACCCTTTCTATGAAGTATTGGCATGGTAGTTTCCACCCAATGTGCAGATGTGCAAAACTTGGCAGAAGGAGGGAACATGTAAGGAAGTTTTAGACCACAGATACCTGCTTAGCGAAGGCAGGCCTGAGTTGGGTACAATAGAGTGAAACCCCAGATAGCTGTGTGGACAGCATGAAAATACCAAGTGCCTGCAAAAGACGCCCCCAGTAGATTGGACAGGGAGAAAAAAGGCCGAAGACAGACTGGATCTGCTTCTCGGTTTCGAGCTTCCTCTTAGTAGACACTAGAGATAGAACCAGGTGGAGGAAGGAGACAGGGACTCCAAATTATTTATGGATGTGATAAGACTTGAAGAGTTTAAAGCAGGCAGTGGAGAAAAGTGCAGGTAGACAGAGGGGAAGGATATGAACAAAAGAGGGGTCTTAATAGCTTCTTTGGGGAAGCAATGATTCAAAGGCACAGGTGTGGATTCAACTTAGACACCCTGATCGGGTGGGTAAGCGCATATTTTCTTTTTACACGGCTGGGTTAAATTACTTCCCCTGGGTCATCCAATTAATCACTTGGAGAGCAAGGAATAGAATTCAGCTCTCAAGGCTCTTATTTCACATCTGGAGCAGTCAGGCCAGGCTTCTCCTCCCTGAAAAACCCTCTTCATTTAAAAAAAAAAAAAAAAAAAAGTTCTCCAAATCAAAGTTTTGAGGGTTTTTTGCTTGTTTTGTTTTAATTTTTTCCAGAGAATTTGTGAGACCCTCTTAATATTAGTGTGATGTAAATCTAGGGTAGTGTTAATTTATAAAAACACTATAAATTGCTTTTTGGTTTATCTTTGATTCACAAATTTAAAATATCTATCAAAATTCATTTGATTCCTCCCCTCACCACCAACTCCCCCCAACCCCAAGGTTTTAAGGTATTATTCTGGGGAGCTTACAAAAAATGAGTTATAGATCTGAGAAGACTGTGTGGAGCTTAACTGTTGCATGACTGATTGTGTGATATATTGCTCTTTTCACTAATAACCACAAAACAGGTAGAGGCATGGCAGACTAATTTGGTTTATATGTCCAGCTGTAAGGCTAGACACTGCATCATTCTTTTCAGAAACCAGTGACTTTAGGCATGTGGAACCCGTAGTCATGACAACAATAAACCAGCTTTTAGTCTGAGTTTCAGCTCAGAAACTGCCTTGTCTCCATTACTTCCTGCTCATGACCTGACTTTTCTTACTCTCTGGGGCAGGGGGCTGGGGATTTATGAAAGATCTATTGAACAGAGCTCCAGTATATGTTGAAGGCTTAAAATGTCTGGCTTGAAAGTTTTGCTTGCACAGATGGCTAAAGACTGGAAGGAAGATAGATCAATCATTATTATAGCTAATGACACGGTTATATGGGCATACACAAAGGTGAGCTGATTTGGAAAATGGGAAAAGGCAATGTGAAAGGAGTGATTTGGAAGCACTTCTTTAAGTAACGTAAAAGTAGCTATCACAAATAAAATGTTCTTTCAAACACATGGGGAAGTTATACTGTTATTCTGAGAGAACCTATCAAAAGGGTATAAAAATTAGTACACAAAGTTGAGCGTGTGTATGTGTTGGGGGTGGGGTTAAATTGGAAGAAACAATTAGCAGATGGTGATGGGAAAATCTACAAGTAATACTTTTTGTGCCCCATGTAATTAATGGATTGAATGGCTACTTTAAGAGACAGCATAACCCAGTGATATGAGGATGCACTACTGGGTCCAATGGACTCCATGAAATAGCAGCTACTGTTATTAGAAAGTTGTCAATGCACTTTGGGTACTCAGTTTCAAAGAGAAACCATACATTTTATACTGATGGATTGGTGAGAAATGAAATGAGATAATGGAGGGAAGGATCTTAGCTCAGTGCCTGGGATAGAATAGACACTCACTGATGTGTAGCTGTCAGTGTGGTATTTTTGGTATTGTTACTAACAGGGTTTGTCCAGTAATCAAAATCTGTCCTTCACGTGACTAAAATGGGTGAGCTGTTCATTGTTATGTAGACATGATCATAGAACCAGAAAGACTTTTTTCTTTCTGCAGAGATGTTTTCCGGCTTTGCTATTTTCTCTATATAATCTAGACTTTAAGGAGGGCAAAGAATTACTGGCCCGAGAAGGCAGGAAACATAGAGTGTAAATTGCCAACATAAAGGATGACATATCTGGAGATGCTTGTACCTTTTTACTGTACAACTTTCTCTTTCCACAGGAAGTGAAAAATTTCAGCATCATTTTTGTTTCCTATTCATTGAGCACATTAACCTAGTTCAATACGATTGCCTTTTTTAAGCTCCCATTTTCCAACAAGTTGCTACCACAAACAAATGGGCAGAGAAATAAGATATAGATCAAATCCTAGAGAGAAGCCAAGTGTTTCCTTTCTTTTCTATGTACTGAGAAATTAAATGATTTGCTTTAGATCAACTTCGTGATTTTATGATCACGTGGTTAAACTTCTTAGTAAATGAAATATTACCCAGAGGCCTGTAGTCTCCATGAACTTGTAGAGTGGGGATGGATCACTGGGAGAATACTGATAAAGTACATTCATTTATTAAGTTATCATTTGAGAAGCCATAAGTCACAAACTGATTATGTGTTCTTTATTATTAGAGTTTAATAGTGTTGTAAACTACTGAATTTTTCTTTGCATTGTCCCAAGACTGGCAGTTAAAATTTATAGCAATGTAAGATTAATTTTGATACACATCAGGTCACATTTTTATCTTATAAAGTTTATGAGAAAAATACATTTTTAATATTTCTCATTAGCACAAAGGAGTTAATATACCTCTAGAAAAAGAGAAATATAATCTTTTTCTCTAGTAATATTAATTTTTATGAATTTCAAATTGATTAAGACAGTGGGCTAATTGAAATGAGAGAAATTTAAATACTAGCAAAAAAGACATTTGGAAATATAAAATAAATACATACTATATAATTACTATATGGCAGAATATCTGAAGATTATTGAAAAGTATAGTTTAATGCTTATAAAGGACCATTGCAATAAAAGCAATACTTTTTTCATCCAAATGAACTTGAATTGATAGTTTTCACCATCTTTTAATTAGATTCAGATAAAAAATGTAGCCAAAGTTTGGAAGACTTTCTATTCTATCACAAGACATCATAATTTCATAAATATTGGTAATAATGCTTCCAAGCTTTGAAGGGGATCTTGAAAAGCACAGGTCATTTTTTACAAAGTAGGATGTTTAGTCTATGCAAAAGATAAATCTTTTGAAGATTCAACATCTTTAAACATGCACAAAGGAAAGAATTGTCTTTTTAGGAGTTTCTCCCCAGAATATTTCTGTCT
The DNA here is from genome assembly GCA_004026585.1 of Noctilio leporinus. Lineage (NCBI taxonomy): Eukaryota > Metazoa > Chordata > Mammalia > Chiroptera > Noctilionidae > Noctilio > Noctilio leporinus. Next base: position 50,280 of record PVIW01001353.1, on the reverse strand, counting down.
TTCCAACATTAGTATATTTTTGTTATTGCTTACAAATGCTGCTGATAAAGGCATTTTGAATAAGGGAGTTCAGACAATGAAAAAAATTAATTTATTCCTTAATATGTAACAGAAGGTTGATTCATCAAATGTGAATTAATGTTTATGATGTGCTTAACAGCAGAGAGCTTCAGTGTTTCTGGTAGACATGTAGGAATAATAATGACAAAAGGCCAGATTCTTTCCCTTTGAATTCTCTGTAGGTCTCTGTGAAGCAGCAGGGCAGAAATGGAATCCAGGAGTACAAACACAGATTTAGTTAAAGTAAACCTCTATTCTAGAGCTCAATTTTATATGTATGTATATTTAAAGAGACCTAAGTTTTTCATTACTAATAACTACAACAAGTCAATTAATTTGTTGATTTTTGAAATCCAAATTATTCAAGTGCACAACAAAGTTTTCTAACTTGGACTAGAACTAAAAATACCATATTACCTAGTTAGCAAAAACTTTCTGCAAAATTAAGTATACTCTTTGCAAATCTTTATTATAATTCATTGCCAAGAATGGATGTACAATAGCTGGGCTGACTTAGTTGCAGTTTATATAGCTATGTATTTTTATATCATTTTATGTTCATTTACCTTTTATTAAAGGTTCATTGTTCATTAATTATGTTTATCACATCATCATTATGCTTTGAAAACTTTCAGATCTTTTTATTTTTGTTATTTGTCTAGTGTTCTCCTTAAATGTAAAAAAAAGTGTTTTTTTTTTTTTCTTCTCACTAACCTTATCTTCTGCATATTCTGATTATACTTGAACCAGTAGCTTAAGGATAGATACAAAAGTGATGAGAGTTTGATTTAGCTTTGGCTTTTATTATCAGATACCCACAAGGAAATAAAGCTTTGATCTACTTCCTTGGAAAGTTAATCCCAGTGATTATGTGGAGATGTGTGCAGTGGTAGCTACAGGGATATACATCTTTAATCTCTTGGTGTTGAATACTTAATCCAGTTTGGATTCTTGGCAAAAAGATTTAAAGAAAGAAAAAAATAATTACACTCTTCAGGAGCTTTGTATTCTGGAATGGATATTTGTTAGCTCTGCTTGCTCTTTTACAGTTCAAGAAGCATGCTTAGGAAAAGAGATTTAGGCTTACTTACAGTGATGTAAAAGTTGATGATTTTTATGGTCCTCAATAGGTAAATTTAAAGACATCTATTAACCTTGAGGCAGTTTGGGTGGGGTTTTTATTATTCATTTTATTTACCTTGGCAAAGTGAAGGCTGAATAGAGAATACATTATTTTTAATGGAATAATTTAAAAGTTATTCTTGAATTGGAAGCACTATTGTTAAAAAGTACTCATCTTTTTTTATGAATAAAAATTTTATATGTCAATGTAGGTTATAATATGACTACTAAATATAAACATACTACAGCTTTATTAGAAAATGTCCTTAAGTCAAATGCATTTAAAATCTTTATGCCATCTTATTGAGAAAACATAAGTTAATACATGTTTAAGCCAATTTTGTTAGTTATTCTCTCTGTTAAGATCATTTATACCATCTTTTTAACATGAACTTTACCTTCATGTCAAAAAGGAAACTATAAAATAATCAAAATCTCATCAATGTTACATTAACATTAAATATTCATAATTCTTTAATGTAGCAGACACATGAATTAGTATATTTTTATAATTAACATCATCTGTGATTTTTTCACATTGTTTCATATGATGTATACATATAATCATATATATATATATATATATATATATATATATATATATATAGGTATGTATGTATAATATGCTATCAGGTATATTATCATTATTTACTCAATTACTCCTTCAGCTATATTTCTCTGTTATGACTAATATCAGAGTTTACTTGAATTGAAACCTGAAATGTTGGCAAAATAAATAATGTGATTTTATTACTTTTACTTGTGCCAAATCTACATGAGTGATTTTAAAATGTTACAAATATGTAGACCTGTTAGAAATTAATCTTGATATCAAAACAAGGGTAATATTTTATACAGGTCTCACTCATTTTCAATCTAATAATTCATAGTTTTAAAGAAATTGATATGTGAAGCAAATATTTAAATAATGAGATTGTTCCTTAGAAGTAATTTTTGCTTATTAGTATGTTATATTAACACTTTGATAGTAATTCAGATTCAGCCATCTATGTTAATTCATCAAAAACAGAAGTAGCTTTTCCCCTTCCTTTCTTCATTAAGTATAGTGTAGCTCTCATTTCTTTTGTGATTGAGGCCCTCAATTTTTGTGACCTTTTTTAATCTGGTAAAAGTTTACGCTCCCAAAGAGGTAAGATTGAACTTTCAGAATTTGTATTGGCAATGTACAGACTAGCAACTGGGAAATAGGTGAATAAAAGCTTCTGAGTGATTTGGGGGAACAGATATTCCATTTTACATTGTGAATTCCTAAAACATTCCCTAAAAATTATGCTCTTATCAAACAAAATGTCATTGACTTCCCAAAGGTGTTTTAGTATGGGCACATACACTTTAAGAATATACTTGGGGTTTTTATAAATACTTCCAAAAAAGAATTGAACTAGGTTTTTAAATTATACAGTTTTGTTTTTTAAATGAATTGATAGGACATTCTGGTATTAGGTAGACAAAAGATAAATTCTGTTTCAACCAATTCTAAATATTCTTTATATATTTATTATTTAGTATATTACACATAAGATATTATATATTTTTGCTTTCTGTGTTTTACCTACTCTGCTCAATAGCAATTTATAGAGGTGAGTGACCTTGGTACTTACTCTATTATTCAGGAAATTTTCTAAAACTAGAGAGGTTAAAATCTTCAAGCAGAATCCTTCATTTGACATAAAACCTTCTCTTTTACTTCCTTTTGAAGCTAACCTTAAAATTGTAGGTGATGCCTGGTTGAGGCCTTTCTCTTGCCAGCTCCCAGCTTTTGGTGCACATGTATAAAGAGGGCATGGCAGTGGCAGGCAGGGGACAGTGGGGGCTGGGAGGACATGTGTGAAGAGAAACAAGTTGCCAGGAAAAAAAGATTAACCTAATTCCTAGAACATGTGTTTCCTCAATGCAAAAGGAAAAATCAGGTCATTGATTAGGTGAGTGTCAATCCTTGCTACTGGACCTTCTACAGTCACAGTTTATAGTGGTTATTTGGGTATTTTTCTCTGTATTTAAATATTGCAAAATCTTTAGTGTGCCCCGATTTCCAGGTCAACTCTACAACAATTTGCCTTGTTGTCACTTAACTTTGGGTGTAAGGACCCAGGTGGGTCCTAGAACTGTTTGTTACTGATTCGGGATGAGATGAGAAGTTGGGGCCAGAATGTCAACCAACCAAGTTACTAAGCACATTGTTTAGAACTAAACATTGTTTAGTTATATATATATATATATAACTAAATATATATATACACATATACATATATATCTCAAGACATTCTTATTGCTGGAGTGCTGGTGATCAACAGTTAAAAGGCTATTTTGAGTAGCAGTTATTAGACTTTTCCTTTAGACTCTGCATTAATATTAAATATATGGAAATCTATAAAAAATGTTGGCTGATAATATTATAGAGCAGCAGCATGGGTGGGTGGGTGGGAGTTAGTGAACAGAGAACCTGGGTCTTGGTTTAGATTCTGTCATTTACCAGTTGTGTGACCTAAAATGAATCATTAATCTCCATGAGTTCCTATTTTTCTCATTTGCAAAATGACCTGGAATTGTTCTAGATTAAGTATTCTAATTAAATGTAACAAATTTAAAGGAGCTGAAGCATCATATTCTTATATTTAGATCCATATTGTTAGCATATAAAAACTGATTGTTGAAATGGCAGAAATTGGGGACAAGGAAGCTTAAACCAGTGGTGCCTGGAGGAGGGGAAGGGGGTGGGAAATGAACAAAAGATATCACTTCTGAAAAATGAAAGAGAACATGTAAGACAGCTCTCTCAGTAAAAATAAAACAAAACAAACAAACAAAAAAACTGATTGTTGATTAAACAAGAGGATAGGGACTAAATGTGTTCATTTTAATTTAATTTGGACACCCTCACAACCTGATCCCTTGAATATTTCCTATTTTTAAGCACACACTTTGGTGGTTGGAAAAGTCCCTTTTTGTGGTCATAACATGTCTTCATTGCTTATAGTAATGTTCTGCAATTCAACCTGCAGGTTAGGAAATTTGCTTTAGCTCTGACCTGTGTGGCTCAGTTGGCTGAATGTCATCCCACAAAGCAAAAGGTCACCATTGCGGGTCAGGGGACCCGCCTGCATTGCGGGCAGCAGATCCTTGTTTCTCTCACACATGGATAATTCTCTTTCTCTCTTTCTCCTGCCCTTCTCCTCTCTCTAAAAATAAAAAAAAGCAAGCCCTGGCTGGTGGCACAGTGGATAAGGCACTGGCTTGTGAACCCAAAGGTTGCTGGTTTGACTCCCAGCCAGGGCACATAACCAGGTTGCAAGCCAGGTCCCCAGACAGGTCCATAGCTGGAGGCAGGTGAAAGGCAAACTTACATTGATGTTTCTCTCCTTCTCTGCCTCTCTCCTTTCCCCTCTCTCTAAAAAATAATAGATAAAAATCTTTAAAATAAAATTAAATTAAAATAAAGAAAGAAAATCTTTACTAAAAAGAAATATGCTTTAGCTAAAAACCTCATTTATTTCCAGGGCACCTGTATGAGGAGCCATAGCAACATCCATTTTCCCTTTTATACAGCCACGAAACCTTTCCTCTACGGGAGAATGCAGTAAAAGTTGTCAGCTTTTGCTGCCCTTTTATATACAGTAAAATCTTACTCATTCTTATTCATAACAAAACCATTATAGATAGGTATGGCAGGTATTTTAGTAATAGACCAATCTCTTGTCCATGAAAACAGCAAAGCCAAATGCAAAGTATGAAAAAATGAAGGAAAGATATTTTCTAGAAATGAAAATAACATTAAAAATGACTTATTTTTGAAAAGCTTGTAACATTACCAAAAATGTAGCATGTTAATTTCTAACTAAACAGGTTTATCATCCAATAAGCTGGTCAACTCACATCATTCCAATATTCAGGGAGAAGGGAGATTTTTCCAGGGATTGTACATGTGCGAGCATGTGTGTGTGTGTGTGTGTGTTGCTGCTATTATTGTCCTTCTCCTATTTCTATCCCTGTCAGTAATCTGATCTGTCACCATGCTCTGGGTTTACTGCTTTGGCATTTCTTTAGCATCTAGTCTCAGATACCATCACAGTATTGTAGTACTCAGGAATTTCCCATCTTTCTTTCACCCTTCTCTACATAAAAAATACCTTAGAAGTCAAAGCAGACCAGGCTCCCAGATCACTTCTCTTGTACCACATCACCTTCCTTTGTTCTTATCTTTTTATCTAGAGCCTTTTGTCTAAATTGCCCAATTTCTTCTTTTTTTTTTTTTTGTAAAAAATTTATTTACTGATTTTAGAGAGAGAGAAAGGAAGGGTGAGGGGAGACAGACAGACAGAGAGAGAGAGAGAGAGAGAGAGAGAGAGAGAGAGAGAGAGAGAGAGAGTGTTCCATTTATTTGTGCATTTATTGGTTGTTTCTTGCATGTGCCCTGCCTGACCAGGAATCTAACCTGCAACCTGGACATATCTGGATGACCCTCTAACCAGCTTAGCTACCCAGACAGCCCACCCCCCTCCAATTACTCTTTTTCAATTCACATTCAGAGTTAAGAAGCTGTTATCAATTACGTTCATGGCTGTATTTGGATAGGGTAGGTGCTTGAATAAATATTTGTTGAATTGAATTATTGAAATATGACCTGCCAGAAGCTAGACCAGTTGCTTCTTTCTTTATATCTATTTCCTAACACTTCAGTTGGATATGATTGCTATTTCCTTTAGACTCACATAACACTGTCTTTGAACCTGTCTCATGACATTTATCACTTACTATGTACAAATGCAGGTTTTACTGTCAGATAGACGTTCAAACCCTGGCTTCCACCTAACTATATAATCTTGAGTAAGTTGTTTAACCTCTGAACACAGTTTCTTCTGTCAAATGAAAATGATCATGTCTAGTCTATTAACTTTGTATGAAGATTACATGTCATAAAATACACACAGAGTACTTTGCTCCTAGTAAGCATTTAATAATAAAAGGAATGAAGAACTTGTACAATACTTATGTTCCAAGCACTCTTGTACATTCTTTACATTTATTAACTCATTTGTTCCTCACAACACAGTGGAACAAACCCTATTCTCCCTGCTCCACAGATGAGAAAACTAAGGAGGATAAGGTGCCCTTATCTTCTTAAGGACACAGCACCTGCAGATGAGTCAGTATTATAGAGTGCCTTTTAAATTAATCATTTGGCTGTGCAGCCTCTCAGTACCTGTGTATTGTTCTTTATTCTTATAATGGAAAGGACTGTACAACCTGAATTTTACTCCTAGGTTATCAGCAACTGCTTACTCATGGCCAAGTCACTAATTCTCTTTGGGACTTAATTCAGTATTCTTATCTATAAAACAAAAGAATCGTGAGGCAAACAACCTCTTTTTGTCTTCCCAGCATCGTTTTCCTTAGGGAGACACCCCTCCCCCAACCTATTTCTGGAGGGAATGTTCGTCACATGGGTACCAGCTTCCCTGTGCAGGGCCTCCAGAGTTTTCCATGCCTCCAGACATAGTAATTGGTCCAGGGTTGAACATATAAACCAAGCAGGGTTTTGTATCCTCTCAGACCTCAAGAAATATATATATTTTTAACACAGCAGATACTAAATAAATATATATTTAAAACAAATTGTTTATCCTGTAGTCCAGGATGAAAGCAAGTATACTCAGGATTAGGAGCATATTTTTCTAATGACTTTTCTAGGTTCCTGATGATTGGCTACTTTGAGAATGATCTGAAATAGTCAAATTCAACCTTCCATTGGCTTCGAGATTATTCCCAAGCCAACTGATTTCTCCTTGACCTTGCTTGGAAAATCAACTCTAACCAGTGGATAGAGGCAAATAAAAGAGTGGTTTGCTTGGTGCAAGGTGAAATGGTTCCTGAAATTTACAAGCAAAACAAAAGAGGGACTGGTTGAGAAATAATTAGGATGTGAAGAGGCTCTTGAAAGACTAGGACAAAATGCTTCTCCCAATTGTGATCATATCCATTCTATGCTAAATCCACTTATACTCACATATACCCATGCCTTTGCACATAACACGATTTCATTTTCACAAAGACGTAGACATTCAGATGTCATGTATGAGTAATGCGTAAAGATATTAAAAGCTGCTTTCAATTGGACAGATATGTATATATACACTGACTGCTTCTTGTGTACAGATGCATTTATATACTTAGAACCCCATGGAAAGATCTCCTCTGCAATCATCCACAATGGAATCCTTCAAAACAAAAGCAGGCTCTCTCATTTCTGTCCCATGTACCAGGGAGTATGCGCAGTGCTTTGTGCAGCACCTCATAATCCTCGCAGCAGAGATTTGAGACAAGTAACATCATCACCCCCATTTTCTCGATGGGGAAAATTGAGATTTAGAGAATTTACACAACTTGCCCAGAGTTTCGTGCATAGTAAATAGTCTTTCTGACTTGAAATGCTCACTGTTAGTCACCATGCTCCACTTCCCCTCCCAGACCCAATTTGTATTAATAATAAAAACACGGAGACATTGCTTGCCCAACAAAAGAAGGAATAAACGGTTGAGCTGAGATAGTGTAATATCGCATGTGTGAGCGAGAGGGAATAGGTAGGTATAAGTACGTGAGGAAAAAAAAGTTTCAAACATGTAGGGAGTTTATACTGGAAAAAGAAATAAAACTAAGACACACAGTCCCTTCCCAAGTGATAGATCTTTTCCATTTACTGTGACTTTCATGTTAAATAACTTCTATGTTTAGCAAGAACTCATGGTTTCATAGCTCGCACTGCTCGGCTGCTGGCCTCCTCCTCAGGGTTCTGCTAGCCAGAAAGCCAGCACCGCCGCCCACCGCAGAAACCAGCAGCAGGTTTGGCGTTTCCTGCAGAGGCTTCCAAGAAGAAAGGTTCCCAGCTTGTTTGTAGATGATGAGCTTCTGCTTCCATGATGCCTTGAAAGCTTCTTCAGGGTCATTTCACTTCGGAAACATTGTGCTGACTCTATAGGGAATCAGCCGCCTTCACACAGTCCTGCTTATGGAAACAATAGCATCTGATTTTTCAGTGGAAAGTATATTGTTTATAATTAGCCTCACAAAAGGGACTTTTCAGAGTCACGCACAAGATGAGGGCAGTGTTCGGTCCCCTGTTCATCCATTTACAGAGGGTGGTGGAGACAAAGTAACACTTGATGATCAGGTAAAGTTTTAAAAGCCTAGGAAATGTGGGAGGTCTTGGTAAGGGTGGGCACCAAACCCTGTGTAACACAACATGCACAGCACTAGCTGCTCACATCTGTCTGGAGTTCAAGCAGAAAAAGTGATGCAGTGTCTTAGGGCTGGAGATTGGTTCCCTCCCGATGGCCTCGTTCCAGAGTCAAATACAGCTTTGGGGAATAGCTCTGTTGTGATTGCACATGTGGTTCCTTTTTATGACGTCAATTGAAGGTCTGATTCACCATGACTGAACCTTGGATTTGGGGCTCAATCATCTCTTTTAAAAGTTCAGAAGATGTAATATTTCCTTATACCTAGCTTCAAGGCATTTGTTACCATTCTTAAGCTTCTCTAATGGGTGGCATTATGTAAAACATGCTTCACATTTTTACCTAATGCTGACATATTGAGATATTACCTATTTTTATCAATAGCATTTACGGAAAGCTTTCTATACATTTGACATGGGCTATATTTTACTATTTGACATTCAATACATTTCATCTCTGTTTATCGCTGTCTTGCTTTACTAGAGTATAAGCAACACAGGGAAAAGGACATATCTGTTTTATCCACCGCCAAATTTAAGCACCTATAAGCATGCCTGGTCTCAGACAGGTTTTCAATAAGTGTGTTTCACATGGAGGAACAGGGACTGTGCAAAAGATTTTATAGGCATTGCTTTTTGAATCCTCACATTGACCCATAAAGGCATTAAAACCATTGAAGTATATTGTGTTTCCATTTCCATTTTACTGATGAGAAAAATGAGGCTGTGAGAATTTAAATACATTCTCAAGGCCATACGGCAGAAAAATGATAAAATATGGGTTTGAGGATAAGACTCTGTCTCCCAATTTCACCTTCCTAATCTCTGGCTTGTGCTTTTCCCCTGGGCATTCTGCATGAAGTGTGAGCCCACAAACCTTAAATACCTGGCCTTCCTCTGGGCAAAAGAATTCTCAGTGGGTGAGTGGACTTGGACATGTTCCCTAGACTTGGCTGTGCCTGTTATTATGCAAAATCATATTGTTTTCTGGGATGTGTCCCCCCTCCTTTTTTTTTTTTTTTGCCACCTATCTGACTGCCACAGTCTGGGAGAAAGACCACCAGTTTGAAGTTTCTCCTTCACACGGGTGATAAGAAAGTGAAGAATCCATGTAAAAGAAAGAGCCAGACCCATTTGTGAAGCATCAAGGAATCATTCACCATCTTGTCTCTCAAGTTCTTCACCTGCTTCTGTGTGTCTTCTAGAAGATGCATACATTTGCACAGGGTGTGTTTGTGGTTGGTTTAAAATGGAATGAGAGAAGAAACAAGGTAAATAAAGACAATGCCTCCCAAACTAGGGAAGAATGAAACTATTTTTAAAAATACACTTAAACTGAAATATCCACAGTAAGTTATTTTCCATCTAGTAAAGAAGGAAAGTTCACCATAACCCTGGAACTAGAAGATATGGTCAATTCTCCCTAAAACCCTGGGGTCCCGGCCCTTCCCCAGCCAGCCACTTGCTACTGTCATTCTGAGCCACATGTTAGTGTGTCTTCTCAGTCATTCTCCTCTACCCTTTGGCCTTTTGTTCATAGCTTTTCACATCTTGCAGCATATGTTTAAGAGATGATTCAATCATGTGCAAGACATATTTTATAGTTTAAGATTTTTTAAAGTGACGTATAGCTACTAACTGCTGTGTTTTTCCTATATAGAAGACATTTTTGCCTGGGATTCTGTCCAAAAATACTGAAGAAGCTACACCAATGAAGACTTGATACCTAGTAATCTAAGCTCTTTGGAGGCTAAGACTTAGCTTTAATATTATCTGCAACTTCTTAGTCTATTTAATCTAAACTGAATAGTAAACAAATTTTGGTGGAGAACAGTGAACTGAAAATGAGATAGGTGGTGGAGAGGATGAAAGGAGTGGACGGACATAAGGTTACTGGTTTTTCCTTCAACCTACATTCCCAGAGGTTCATAACATTTGGGTGGTAGTATATGGTTCACTACTGTGAGTGCTAGCACCAATTGCCCATTATAACTACTCAGGGAACTTTAAAACAAATACTTCTGTTGGGCCACCCCAAATCAATTAAATCAGAAACTGTAGGAGTGATGCTTAGGCAATGAAATATTTTTAGAAGCTCCCAAGTGTTTCTAACATACAGCTAAGGTTGAGGACCACTGAAGTATTGTACAATAAGGAATGTGGGTTTCAGAGCCTGATAGACCTATGCTTGGATTCCATATAATGCCACTCTTTGTGCTGTGTGACATGTGGAAAATGTTTGAAGTTTCTTCAACTCATGTTCCTACCTTCTAAAATGGAGACCGTGAGCCTTTAACAGAGGATCATTTCAAAGAGAAAATAAGAAAATGTATGTGATGTAGCCAGCACAGTACCTAGCATATAACTTGTGTTTAATAAATTAGGGTTATTATCACTATCATCATCATTATTAGGCTTTGAAAAGGCCATCATTTCTATATGTAAACATTGCATAATAGGGAAGAGCAGGCACCTGCTAGAGACTACTCCAGCCATCTGTTCTTTGTCAGATGGATTATTGTACTGTGATTATCTCTACTGCTTTGGCCAATCTTTTTCTGAACTCCTGTAAAGTGCTGCAAAGGATAAAACTATCCTGACAGACTTCTACTAAAGCATAAAAAGTTCTCAATGCTAAGACACTTCCAACATTCAGATTTAGTTTATTCATTTTAAATTTGGTTCTACTATTCTTTTATTTATATCCTTCCAATATACTGAAATATTTAAAGCATTTGTATTATTCTATTGTGAATTGCTCTTCATCTCCCTTTGGCAAGATCAAAATCCATTTATTTAGTAATTTAGTACCCCATTCAAGAGAGATAAGAAGCCATATTATGTTGTTGGTCTTTAATTAACAACTGGCTCTTGAATCCATTGTCAAAGGTTCTACTCTCTTTTATGTAAACCATGCATTTCATGAGCTAAAGTTGTAGACTGGATAAAACCCATCATTATAACTGATAAAAGCAGTATTAAAAAACAGTGGTCACTATGGATAAAATAGTCTTGCACATATAAATGCTCATATGACTGTTAAATGGAAAGGTAGTGCTCTAACAAACAAAATGATTTTCCTAATAATGACTGTGTACTTAAAAAAATCTAGAGATGTGTCAAGGAGAAAAGTTAATACCTACTTTCCATATTCTAGTAAAGCAGAGACATTCTGACTGAGACAGATGACACCAATGTTCTCATTGGCTCTGTTTTTTGCAATCATTTGTGACTGTGTCCAGTAAACCCAATGGCTCAGCTATGTTGGGTTCACATCCGAAGTAGCACTCTGAAGTTTTTCAGTTTCTAGCTTTGTTCTCTAGTCTTCATTACCCTTTGCCCCTTTATGGTTTGTCTCTGTACCTGCCAGTGAATCCTATACAATGAATCCAGAAAACTCTCTTAGTCGTTTCATTTTCCTATTTGCAAACCTTTAGAAACTCCCTGCATTTCTAATTAAGTCCAAACCATATGGGGCAAATAGAAGGAGTTCAATTTACTTGAATTTTGAGTCATATTGGGTTTGGGTCCTGGCTTGGTGACTTTTGGGCTTCTAGCTGTGTGAATGTAGGTATATTATTTTACTTCTCTAAGCCTGTTTTGTCATATGTAAAATGAGGATTAAAATAACTACCTTAGGGTTTAAGAAGCCCTAAATGAAATGACATCTGCACACCACCTGGTAGGTACAGTGTTTGGCTCTCAGCAAAAGCTCTATGAACAGTGTCACCTTCTCTGACTCTACGGCAGACCTGCCCTACTTTTCCAATCCCATCTCTCACAGCACTGTCCCTCTGTCCCACGCATCCTCATCTCCCTGGCTTGTCTACTGTCCCTATATGCACATGTCTTCCATTCCCATGCTTCTAGGGCTTTAGTTGTTTGTACTTCTGTGTGGTTTTCTTTGACATAAGTGTATTTTCCTTAGTGTCTAACCAGCTCATGTCTTACGTTTGCCAAGATTCATAGTCAAAATTAATCTCCAGCCTGCTACTCATAGCCCTTGTGATACTTTCACAATGATCTTTCTATCCCACCTTGGGTTCCATTCCATGTTGGTGTTCTCACCCGCCTCTTCCTCCTGATTATGAGCGCCTTAAGGACAGTGGCAGGCTCTTCATTTCTCTTCACCTGCTCATCTCCACCACACCTTCCTAAGATCCTAGCAGGATTTCTTGAACAGGAAACACTCACAAAGTTTAGTGAATATATTAATTATTTAAACAATTTGTTGCATGGCTAAAACTATAAAACATTTCTATCCCAAAAGTATCGGTTGTGCAAACTGTCTTAATTACTTTCAGGAAATACTATATATAAATAAAATGTATACACACACACACACACAATGATAATACTACTATAATTGATTATGTGTAACTAAAAAAAGGAATTGTCTGCTAAGCTTAAGTAACTTCACAGAGTAATACCATGACTAGAACATCTCATGTTTGGGGTGCTTTTGTAAAAGCCCTGAATAGGCCCCAGAGACTAAAATATACCCAGCAAGCTCGCAGCAATACAACACTCAAAAATATGAAGATTAAGTCAGCAGAACAGACAAAGTGTTGAGATGCAGGCTAAATTGCTCAACCCTCAAGAGTGTGACTAATTTTAGGCTAGTTGGAGAAATCTCAGTCATGTTTATTCTGGCCTACAGAAGCCTGCAGGACAATATTCTCTTTCCTTCCACTGTTCCTACTGGCAAGCAGAGAAATAGACTAAATAGAGGAAAGGAATGAATTCTGAGCTTAACACAAACCAATGCTCCATCTGCCTCTGTAGCTTGCATTAATCAAGTCTTTTTCTTTCTCTTGTTTCGATGTGTTTCATGTAAAATAGATCTATGCACATAGAATATACTGACTATTCAATATATTTCTCTGCCATAATTTCATCCACTTGATAAGCTCCTTTCATTTCTCCATTTAATGAAACCTTTATTATTATTCAGTGTTTCAATTGCCAATCACAATATTTTTCTGTATTTTTAAAAAGATTTTTTACTTATTATTTCCAGAGAGAGAGGAAGGGAGAGAGGCAGAGAGGGAGAGAGACATCAATGTATGGTTGTCTTTCACCTTCCTCCAGCCACGGACCTGGCTGGAGACCTGGCTGGAGACCTGGCTGGAGACCTGGTTATGCACCCTGGCTGGGGAATTGAACCAGCAACCTTTGGGTTTGCAGGCCAGTGCCTTATCCACTGTGCTACCAGCCAGGGCTCTTTTCCTGTATTTTTAATTTACACTTAGCTGATAGGGTGACTCGCCAGATCAGTTTGCCAGGGACTGAAGGGTTTCCGGGGACATGGAGTTTTTGTAATTTTTTTTTTTTTCATTCTTCCAATGGGGAGATCTTTGAGAAACTGAAAAATCTAGCACCGTGCAACAGTATTTTTCTACTTTCCAGAAAAAAATACAACATGTTATTCTTTTTCATGGGGTGTTTGCCACCTATTTGAAGAAATAGGATGCAACAAGCCAAATACAGGACAACTCCAAGGAGAAGGAACTTAGCGTAGGCCCATGTGGGCAGAATATAAAGTATATGCTTTAGAATTGGTAAGTGGGAGTGTGACAATTCAGAGACACTTTCTTCAAAAAAGTAGGCCTAGAGTGGGAATGTTTACACAGGACAGGAACTTAGAAACTCAAGATGGGGAGAGAGGAGGTGTGAGTATGGAAAAAAGGCTGTAAAAAAGAGGCAGCAGCATGGCCTGGAGTAGGTGGGGGTGAGCCTGGGTGATGCGGAAGAGTGTGCTGTGAGTACAGACTGAAACAAAGCCCGACAAGTGGAAATTTTGTCTGGCTTTCCTACATATGCTTGAATGATTGACAATTGGCTGGTATTAAGATTTATAATTGGTTGCTCCACTTCCTCCAAAGGAGAATTATGTGTCTCGTGGAATAAATCAACATATGTGTTACTAATGCTCATACTTGTTTAAATGGATGGTTGTTGTGCAGTAAGTCAGAGAGAGAGAGAGAGGGATCTATCACTAAATGTTTGGGGTGGTGGCATACTCTTTAGCAAACGCAAATGCTAGGTTAGAGAAATTCCAGCAAAGAAAACAAATAACTGCTCTTTTCACACAGAATTTACCCGTTTTCTGATATTGGCAATCCCCCGTGTCCGGCTCACAGGAAGCAACTTTGCCATTTGTTTTATTGCTTCCCTGCAAGTGACTTGCCTCCAATGTTAGCAGCTGAAGCATTTTTCTCATCCTTCTCTATGAACGTGCCCTCTGCATCATCGAGGAACTGGATGAGGAAGGAAGTTACATGGGAATGACCTTCCATCTTTCCTGAAGAACAATTTTTCCTGACAAAAATTCAACAGGGAGAATGTGAGCGCATTACTTTTTCCTTCATTTGTTGCCAGTCTGTAATTAAAATTCAGCTGAACTGAGTTTTCTCGGGCTGGTTTTGCTTTAACATGAACTCTGTACAATTTCCATTTTCTTCTCACCACACCTTCCTTCTCCTCCTCAAAAGCAAGCACTTATAAAAAAGAAGGAAGGAGACTGCCTCTCAGGGTAAACAGGCCCTGCTGAGCAGAGCCCTTGGTCCATGGAAAGCCTACTCCTTCCGAAGGAAATCAGATCCTTGGGCAAAATAGGTGAAGAAAAAAAGGGCAGCTGTTAAAACATTTAGTCTGTTTTTCTCCTCAACCCCGCTGCTCCCCTGGCTGCCCCGCCCCCACCTCCTCATGATCTTTTCCACCCTTGGCTTATGTGCTGGAAAAGCCAGACCCTCAGCGTGGAGGAGCCAAGGAGGGAGACCGTTCCCCAGCATCCTTGCAGACTTCTTCCTCCTCCCCGCTCTCTGCTGCATTCCTGGAGGATAGTCGAAAGATTGATTGGATGATTTTTTGGCAGCTTTTCTCAGAGCCTGCAGTCACAGCTTGGTTTAATTAGGGAATCAGCATTTCTTTTATGTAGGTCACATCAGGTTTTGATTCCAGAGCTCATACAGCTCTAACCTTTCTAAAAAGTCAGAAATGTGTGTGCAATTGGAAGAAGAATTTTAAAAAAGGTTTTTCATAATTCTCACCAGAGTTATTTATGCTGGCCTAGCTTTTGCCTCTCTTTTTATCTAATTATAGAATGACAGTGTCATTCTATGAAGCCTTTTTCTGTACAAGGGTCTTGTTTTCAGAAGCACAGAATATGCCCACATTATAAAATTATGAGCAGGGATCTGGGGCTGAGTAAGGGCTGATGGCCTTTTGCTTGTTTCTTTGTGTATCTGCACCCCAAAAGTTTAATAGATTTTCTTTCTGTGGTATCTACTTTGAAAGCATCTACTTGATCTGAGTATAAAAATATTTAACCAGTTAATCTTTGAGATGCAATTACAAATAAATACAATGTTGTAAGAGAGAGCAGCCTGGGTGTTAAAATGACACTTCATGAACTGAACCCCTGCCATATAAACACTCTCAGATAATAGGTGGCCCTTAGGAAACTTTGTCTAAAGAATTTATAATGAACAAAGAATATTTCTTGGCAGGGAGCCATAAAAGAGCCACTGATTAGATTAGGGAAGTCTGAATGATGAACATGGATACTGATACTGTCTTCGGGGAAAAAAAAATTCTAAACAAATACGCTTTGCCTTTCGGAAATTTGTTATAATTAGGGCATGATTCTAATTTAAATTATTCTTCGGATACTAGATTTGATGTTTACATTGGCTTATGGACATTTTGAAATTTTAGCAGTCAAATAAAATAGAAATACTAAATATTCAAACGCTGAAAGAGCAAGACAACTACCTTAACCATCACCTCTAAACATACACGTATTCAGAGTAATTGCTCACATAGGCAATGCATATTTAAATGGCTAATGTGACTGTCTGTAATCTGCTGCCACAGATAATTAATTAGGCTCCTCAGTGAGTGTCGTACAAACAAGAGAATATTACAAGCTCTTAGGACTGTGAAGCAGTGTCCTACTTACATTGCCCGGATGGTTAAATGAAGAGTGGTGTGAAACACTGAAAGGAAATACCATGAGCCATTTCCAGTTGTGCACCTTCCAAAATGTTTAGAGGGGCTATTATCCCTCAAAGGCTACAGGTTCAATCAATTTCAAATTGTTAAAAGCAGCTGGGAGGAGATGTCCATCAATGGAAGAGGTGTCTCCTCTGTTGGAGGAATTCGTAGGCTCTAGTGCTCATTATTTTCTAAATGAAAAGGGAACTGCAGCTGTCTGTTCTGCTACATCTGATTAAACTGCTCAACTGAGGGTCAGAAAGACTGAGGAACCTTTAGTTGAGCTTTGCAACCAATGGTTTCAGTGCATACGAGGTCTGCCCAGAAGGTATCCAGCCATGTAATGTGAAAAATAGAGACAATTATTGAATAAGATACAGGATATAAGAAACATTGAAAATTGAAGAATGACGTCTCAGTCCCTTTCAAAGCAGACACCTTGGGACCTCACACAATGCTCCCAATCACCATCAGCTACCCTGTCATATTTTTCCAAATCTCATCAATGGTCTGAAATCTCTTCTCTTTCGAAGATGATTTTAGTTTGGGGAAAAGCCATAAGCTGCAGGGAGTCAAATCTGGGCTGTAGGGGAACTGAGTCACCTTGACGATTTGATGTTTCACCAAAAAAATCTCAGCATAGGACGTGATATGCAAGAGAGCACGTTGTCGTGATGAAGGTGCCAGTCACCAGATACCGATGGCTTCAGCCTTCTAAATCATCCAAATAGTGACCATGGAGGAATCTTCAAGCTTAATGCAAAATTAGATAGAGATTTGTTACTCTGTTTGCTCTGTCATTTTTAATTTGACAGCCACACAGTACACATGCTCACTCAACAGTGTCTACTTCACTGACTAGTACAGTGAAGTCATCATTGTTCACACGTGTGCATTCCAGTCTGCTCTCCTTGGCTGCCAGGTTACACTGATGTCCCACAAATGACTTGCATTATATTAACAATGGCTGGCTTTTTTTTGGACAGACCTCATGTTGACTTTCCACTCTTATTATTGGGCAGGAAATATCACAATGATAGGACTTGCCGTGAGCTCTTTGGACTGTTCATTTTTGGAACCACATCACTGGAACTGCCTGTCTCAGGATATTTTACTCTTTCTCTCTTCACCTGTGACTCTTACTCTAATAAATAATATCTAAGAAGAATAAAATGAAATTATTATAGTTTCAAATTGCTTGAAGAAGAAACTTCACCTTTACCTTTTAAAGGAGGAGTTAGCACTGGTACCAGAAACACAAAAAGGGTGGAATTTGTACACTCCCAAATTAAATGTAAGTCACCAAAGGTCTGTTGGCTCTGATCTGAAATTCTTTGTAGAGGTATCTTGACATAGCTCTTAAATCAGTTCTTTCACTTAATTCATTCTGTAGCATATAGAGTTTCATAGTTTTGTCATGTCTGGAGTTAAATCATGGATGTTCTCAAATTTGTAATTTGTGATATCTCAGTACTTCTCAACTTAAAAAAACAAAAAGTCTGTAGAGCTGCAATGCTCTCTCTTGTTTGCTCTGCTTGGGGTACAAAAACTCACTTGGGTTTATGGAGTCCACTGTGGTGAGTGAAAATTGTTTTTATACTTTTATCTATTATTATTCTCCTATGCACGTAAGGTCTATAAAGGCCATATCTGCTAGCAGTGACATCAATAAAGCAAATTCTACTCTTCATTTGGCCTCTTATAATCTGCAGAAAATAAAATCTAACACTTAATGTTGTTGCCATTTTTATTAAATTACCCAGTTAAGCCCACTTATATTTGTGGCTAGATAGAGGGTTTAAAACATCTTGTTTACCTTTATATGTAGGTAATCTTATCTAAAGAGCAACACATCTTTTATAATCACTAGAATCTTGATTGAAATGAATTGTAGTTATCTGACTTGTATATCTACAGTCAATAGGACTTCAATTATTCTTTATCTTATAAAGCCCATGAAATAATTTGTAAAATATATTCAATATAGATCCTCTCTTAACTCCTAAAATCTTCTCAAAAAGGAACTGGTGAGACCCAGAAGTATTCAAAGGAAAAAATGCCCCTGACCTGATCTGTATTTTCTTTTTTCACCATTGGTTTGGTGTTGCTTACTCTGTTTTTCATGTCCCCTCTCATTCATGCCCCACAAGGTTGGCAGGCAATGGTTTTTAATAAAAACATTGGCAAGATTTTTAATAAATATTGCAGAAGATTCTCAGTGAACAAATCCCTCACTGAATTTGTTCAAAGTCCAGATTTTCCATGGGGTCTTTTTTTATTTTTTATTTTGATGATATTTATTGGGTGGGGGACTCTTTTTCTTGCTTTAACTAGGGAAAGGAATAATTCATTCACTTTTCCCCAAGTTCTCAAGTGTAATATATCCTTTAGTTTTTACAGAGAATCTTTTTTTTAAATTTTATTGTTGTTATATTACATCCATCCCCTTTTTGCTCCCCTCTGTTCTCTTCCCATCCACTCATTCCCCCCCACAGTCAATCCCACCTGTTTCCATGTTCATGGTTCCTTTATACTTGGTTCTTGTCTAAACTGCTCCCCTTCCTTGCCTCTTCCTCCCACCTCCCCCCAACCCTCTTTCCCCTGACCACTGAAGGCCTATTCACTGTATTCATATATCTGGTTCTGTAAAAACAAGTTTACATGGTTCTAATACATGAGATCTGTCCCGAAAGTATCGGCTGCACAAACTGTTAATTCTATTGACACTGGCTTGATACTTTTGGGACAGACCTTGTTGGCTGAAAACTAGCTCAAGTTCTTGGTGAGCTAAGAAATCCAATGTTTTTTCTTAAGAACTATAGGTGTGTGTATATATGTGTATACATGGATATGTGTTTTGGTGTAGTGAGTCTGTGTATAAATGTGTATAAATGTAAATTGTGGTTCCACAATTTCCACAGAGTTAAACCCTGGCTTTGTGTTGGGAAAAGAATGCTTTTTTTTTGAGGCATAATGTGGGGGCTAAAAAATAATTACTTTTCCTCCCATCTTCTAAATTCTTCTAACTGGGCTAACAAATTAACAGAGAGAGATTAACAGGAAAAAATGTACAAAGTTTATTATACCAATGTACATTGAGGGGTGCCGTGTAAAAATGAGACATGAAACGCATTGGACAGTCAAGGTTTATATGCCATTTTGGGCAAAGGAAAAATGGGACAGGGGTCTGAGATTTCAAAGGAAATAAGCAATTTAGAAAATTGGGGAAGAGTGGAGCACCCAGGTGGGCACATGCTTCCTAGGTAACTGAGAGACAAAAGGACACGGGGTGTAACCTGGTTAATGAACCATTTTGTGTACCATAAGAAGGCAAGGAAAAAGGAGAATCAAAGGTTCTTTCTGAGTCTTTTGCTTCTTTTTTTTTAATAACACTGTATGAATTTGCATGTCATCCTTGCACAGGGGCCATGGCTAATCTTCCTTGTATTGTTCCAATTTTAGTATATGTGCTGCCAAAGTGAGCACTTGTTTCTTATAGTCAGCTTAAAATCAATGTCTGAAAAGGCAGGTTTTAGGTGATATAACTTTGGTCCCCTAAAATAAGCTAAAATATTTCTTCCCCATTACCTACAAATGACAAATGCTGAAGATTTCATTAATGTCTTACATTTTTATATGCCTTTAACTGTGTTGGGGTGACATTGGTTAAGATTGTATAGGTTTCAAATGTATGAGTCTATGATACATCATCTATATATTGCATTGTGTGTCCACCACCCCAAGTCCAATCCTCTTCTGTCACCATGTACTTGATCCCCTTTACACTTTACTATCCCCACCACATCTCATCTCTCTGTTAACCACCATACTGTTGTCTTTTTTATGACTACTTGTCTTGTTTGTTTATTTGCTGCTTTCCTACAAATGGTTTCAAAGGTCTTAATCACCAATAAACATATGAAAAGATTTTTACCATCACTAGCCATCAGAAAGGTGCGAATGAAAACGACAATGAAATACCACCTCACACCTGTCAGAGTGACAATCATTCATAAATCAACAAACAAGTGCTGGTGAGGAAGTGGAGAAAAGGGAACCCTAGTGCACTGTTGGTGGGAACGCAGACTGCTGTAAAAAAAAAAAAGAAAAAGAAAAAAAACCCACACACAAAGAAACAAACAAACAAAAAAAACAAAACAGTATGGAATTTCCTCAAAAACTAGAAATGGAACTAACTTTTGACCCAGCAATTCCACTGCTGGGAATATACCATAAGAATCCTGAAACACCAAATCAAAAGAACTTTATACTCCTCTATGTTCATAGCAACACTGTTTACAATAATCAAATGCTAGAAACAGCCCATCAGTGAGTGAATGAATCAAAAAGCTGCAGTACATTTACACAATGGAGTGCTATGCAGCAGAAAGAAAGAAGGGACTACTACCTTTTGTGACAGCATGGGTAGAACTAACGAGTGTTATGCTTAGTGAAGTAAGCCAGGTGGTGAAAGACAACTACCATCTATCCTACCTAAAAGAGGGACCTAATGAACAAAATAAACTAACAACCAAAATAGAACCAGAGGCATGGAAATAAGGAACAGACTGACAGTGACCAGAGGGGTGTGGGGAGGGGGATAAGGGTGGAAAGTTGGGGGAGGGACTAATCAAGGACATGTATGAATGACCCATGGACATGGACAACAAGGTGGGAATTGACTGTGGGCCAGGGGGTGGGCTGGGTGGAGGAGGGCAAAGGGAGAAAATTGGGACAACTATAATAGAAAATCAATAAAATATTTAATAAAAGAACTATGGAATCTGACCTAAGTGTAGACTTGAATGGACAATAATGTGGTAATATTGGTTCATTATTGTGAAAAATATACCATATTAATGTAAGGAGTTAAAAATAGAAAAACTAGGTGTGGGATATAGGGAAAATCTACTACTTTGCATATTTTCCTATAAAAACTTCAGACTTTTCTCAAATTAAAAAAAAATATTAAAACCAAAAATTCTTGGAAACATAAGTAATACTCATTTAAACATCTGATGATTTTGGAGACTCACAGCCATGCATTTCTTTAATTTCTTTTCCAAATGTGATAACTTCATTAGACAGTGTGAAGGAAAAAATGTACTTATTCACTCTTTTAAAAATCCATATTTTGCATAATATTATTAATAATAAACTTAAAAAAGACTTTATTTATTATTTTCAGAGAGAGGGGAAGGGAGAGAGGCAGAGAGGGAGAGAGACATCATTGTATGGTTGCCTTTCACCTGCCTCCAGCTACAGACCTGGCTGGAGACCTGGCTTGCAACCTGGTTATGTGCCCTGGCTGGGGAATCGAACCAGAGACTGTTAGGTTTGCAAGCTGGCACCTTATCCACTGCACCAGGGATAATAAACTTTTAATAGGTACTTATTTCTCAGACAATTTACTCAAAACTTGGCTTATATGATTAATTCAGTTTGTACACCATCATTTTGGACTGGCTATTATTCTTGTCCTTATTTTATAGATGAGGAAACTGAGGCTTAGAGAAGCTATGTACCTTGTCATAGGCTATTTGGCTAAGTTGTAGGGCCAGGGTGGGACTATAAGTGGCCTGTGCATGCTCTTTGTGCTGTATTAGAACCTTTGTCAGGTAGGGGTACATTCAGCTGTGTGTAACAGAAAACCAACTACAATTGGTAAGATTTCTTTTCCTCGTGAAAAAGACTGAGGCTTGTGTGGCTGATCCAGGAAATAATCAGGGACTCAGACTTTCCTATTTCTCCTCCTTTATCTTGAATGTAAGTCTTGTTCTCTTATAGTCAAAAACCTCATGTACGTTGTCAAGGGTGAAAGAAGGTAGTCAAAGCATAAAGGAGGTCACAAATATCAGGAAAGCAAAACTATCCCCAAATTTCCAGCAATCTCCTGTTAATATGTTATTATGAGAATGATGTCATCTAGCAGCAAAAGGGATTGGGGATTTACTTTCATAGGAATATCTAGCATATAGCTGGTGAATGAAGAATGGATATTGGGTGGCAACTGGAATGTCTTCCACCATTGTGAGCTCTGCTAGTCTGTTGGGGTACAGATCCACTCAGGGCACAGTTTCTGCTCTTAGATCACTTATAGTTAACTAGAAGAGACAATTATATAGGTCCTATGGTATTGCAGAGATAGTTACAGGGAGAACATAATGGCACTGAAACTTACCCTGGAAAGGAGAGACGTCTTCCTGGAGGAAGGGGTCTCTGAGCTTAGACTTAAAAAATAAAAAATAAAAAGTATACAAAAAGAAGGGAAATTTTATTTCGGGCATTGAGTTGAAAACACCTGGGGCATGTTAGGGACCATAAGCAACTCGGTATTGAGGAAGCTCTATGTTGTCCCCACTGAGGCACATCTCCGGATGACACTAGTAATTCTCATCCTTTTTCCACTTCCCTCATTGTTCCTCCTCATCTGTGAGGCATCAGGTTAAGTGCCTTCCCTCATGGATACTTCCCTCATGGCCCCACGTAAAGAACCCCCTGCCACAACTATTAATCTCTAATTTAGCTGTTGTTTTCTTTCTTTCTTATTACTATATACCAAGTGTATGGTAAGCAATCAACAAATATCTAATAAATGGCAGGAATGATACTTAATTTGTTTAATATTAGAAGTACGAACCTCAAATTATTTTCTTCTGGATATAATTCCAGACATGTCCTTCAGATATGTAATCTTTGATTATCCTTAACATTAATATTATCACTCATTTTTTTCTCTCTTAAGAATTTCTTTTTACAGTTTGATTGATTAAGAACTAAGGGCATTGAGGTAGGAGTCATATCTAAAATAATATGCCCCTAAATCATAAAAGGATTTAATAGAATATTTACCTATACATAAATAGTATTGCTATTGAATGTGCATGTAATATAACACTAGGGATTTATGAAAATGTAATTGTTCACAATAGAAAGTTCATTTCCACCATTTAAAATTATTCTAATCTGACTTATTAGTAGATTGGTGGATGCTTTTGTAAGTTGAAACAAAATGTAGCTACAGTTGATTGCTGTGACACAGTAGAACAGAATGCATAACATATCATTTTATGATTCAGGTTTCTGCATGACTGCAGAGAAATATTTATGTATACACTTCTGCCTGTTGAGGACCCATCGACTGCCAGAAAGACAATAATAAGAACAATAAATTCATTTCTTAGAAATTCTGAAATAGTTGAATGTGATCTGTAGAAATTTTTTCTCATTGCATACCCCTCATTTATACTAGCATAGCAAGTTTCCCAGTAGTTTTATTCTTTATTTATGATGCCTTTGCCCTCATGCTGTGTCACAGTAAGTAATCTTGTTATGAAAGGCAGTATGACAAGGAAGCAAGAGACCAGGTCTCTGAAGCAGTCCTTTCTATAGAGGAGTCCTGGACTCCCGTCGTGGGCCCCAGGATTTCATGGAAAGTTGTCAAAGCTGAAAATGTAGTCTGGAGAAAAATAGGTTAAAAAGAGACTGGGGAAATAGTCCAGGAGGAACTATGAATGATAGGGAGGGGAAGAGGAAAGCTATAAATTATTTATTGGCAAAAAATGACACATGCAGAGACCTAGAGAAAGGCCTCCATGTAAATAAGCTTTGCTATGCAAATCAGAAAAATAAAGACTAACCATGACAAGTGTGCAGTGTTCTTTAACGGAATCTTAGTATGAAATCAGAAAGGTACAAAGGTAACCTCTCCAGATTAAAGTAGTTAGGCATTTCAATAGGTAGATGGTGGTGGGGGATGAGGGGCTGCTGATTGAGATTCTGTCAATAGAAATAAATCCAGATTAGAAATGATTCCAGGATAATGATCTGATGCTGTCTTGAGAGCTTCTCCCTGATTCTCTCCAGTGTCTAGTATCTAAGGTTCCTCTAGCAAGGACTGGACATGGCACTTCTGCCCAGAGCTGTTACATAGAACTGTTAAAAGCTACGAGACCTGTCATACCTTCTGTTTTGAGAATCACCCTGTTCTCTCACAGGTTCTCACTCTCTCCATTTCCTCCTTCATGGTATGCAGTTATAGGTCTGAACAGAAATGATGAGTTAACCAGATTTGAATAAAGAGGGGACACTGATAGCTTTGAAAGTGAAGCCAATCCCAGGGATCCAAAGCTTTTTCTTTGCAACACATATTGTGAACATCTTTTCTTCACAACCACTCAGAAAGAATCAGTTGTCTTTTTCCTACTTTCTAATGCATAATGCATCCTATAGAATTACCTCCCATACTTCAATATTCTTAAATTGCAGGCTCCAAAAAATAGGAGATAACCTGTAATTCATGGTTGGAAGTCGTAGACTTCTGTAGAGATATTTTACCTAGTGTATGACAGATGTTGACACAATGGTGGAAGCATGCTAGCTTTTATGGAGTTAACCACCAGTAGAATTTAGTCTTGCCCATGGGATGGGGGCAAGTTGAAGATTAAATTCCTGGTGATGGTATTTCAGGAGCATTCAAGGTGCAGGGTAGCTTCAGGGATGCTCAGAATGTAGGTAGGACAAGTGTCATTTCTGGGGAAGCAGGATCTGAAGGAAAGACCCTTAAACTGAAATCTGAAAAAACAAAAAGGAGTTAACCAGATTAAAGGAGTAGTGGGAAATTTGAGATGAGTGGAGAACATTCCAGGCAGAGGCCAGAGTGTGTTTGCAGGTCAACAGGTCTGTGACATGTTTGGCAGCACAGCAGTTGTTGGTACGGCTGGGTTAGAGCAACTGAGGGAGGGCGTGCAGAGGATAGCGATATAAGCAAGGTGGTATTGTGGAAACAACCTGTGGAAAGATTTGGAGAGCTCTGTAAAGAGATCTAGACTTCATTTTGAAAGCAGTGGGGAGCCCCTTATGGCTGTTAACCCAAGAAAGTGTTGTAATCAGAGAAATGTTTAGAAAGATTTCCGTTACTGCTTAGAGAATAGCGTAGAAACCTACAAGGACAAAAGACAAGGAGAATGGTTAGGAAGATATTAGAGAAAGCCAAACAAGGTGAGTGGTAACCTGAATTGGAACAATGTCTTGGTTACCTACTGTTGCATAATAACCCCCCACCACTGCACACAAATAAAATAAAATAACTTAGCAGATAAAAGAGCAGCCATTGTAATATAGTTTTGGTGAGTAAGGAATGTGCACAGGGTGCAGGGGGTGAACTGTCTCTGCTATTGGATGACGGCTCTCAGAGATGCTTACGTGGATCTTCTGGGCCCTTGACTGAGTGCTGCTTTTTCTGCTGGGGCAGGAATGTCCAAAATGTCTCCTTGTTTGCCTTCCTTGCACTTATATGAACAATAAAGAATGAACAAATACCTCCTTTAATCTGTGTCCCCATAAAACTTTATACATCCTTTTATTATAGATCATATTGATTGCATTTTATATATAGAATGAATATAGGTAAATCAAATATTAACATGCAATTTTTCTTTCTTTCATTTTCAATCAAGATCCTAAAAGCTATTCAATATATGGTCTGCCTCAGTTGAAACTGATAATTACCAAATAAAGGTACAATAATTTTATGTAAATATTTTAATATCCAACTATTAAATTGGCATCAGTGTTTAGTTTAATTAGAATATCAGTCTAGTAAAAAATGTCTCAATAACTTCTCGTACAAAAACTAATGTTCTTTGATAAGTAGCGATAAGAAAAGAAGATTGTCAAACATCAACATGCAATGCTAGGATAGTTAAATTTTATGTTTCATTATCAAAGCAACTGAATTAGCCCCCATGAACATTTGCTGCTTCTTATTTTGATGATCTTGATTCTACTATTTAATTTACTTTAATGAGCTATATGGTCAACTCATGTTTCTTTTGGAAAGAGGTGGAACATAAGAAGTAAGTACATGGATAAACTCAGATGAATGTTTTTACCATCAGGTAGAAGAATATTTATAATGTTTTTAACATTAAAAATAGAGACATTTACTGAAGAAGATGCAAAATACAAGAAACATTGTACATAGGACAGTGATGCCTCCGTTTCCTTCAAAGTAGGCACCTTGGGACTTCACCCAGTTCTCCCAGGGTCTCTTCCACTGTGCAAAATCCCCTTGTTGGAATCATCATCAACTGCCTTGTTGTATTATTGTGAATCTCATCAATGGTCTGAAATCTCTTCTCTTTCAAAGGTGATTTTAGTTTTGGGAAAAGCCAGAAATCATGAGGTACCAAATCAGGGCTGTAGTGGGGCTAAGTCACCTGGGTGATTTGATGTTTCACTAAAAACCTCTTTATGAAACTTGATGCATGAGTGGACCTGTTGTCATGATGAAGCTGCCAATCACCATAGCAGCCCAGAGCTGCAGCCATTTTTTGTCTCTTAACAGGTGAAGAACATTGAGGTAGTACTCATTAATTGTTTTGCCTGGAGGAGCATACAGGTGATGGACAATATCTTCCCAATCAAAAACACAGTTAGCATGATCTTCATTTTGCTGCAATTTTGCCTTCTTCAGGTGTGAAGAGACAGGTGACTTCTCCTGGGATGACTGGGTCTTCATTTCTGGATCATAGTTGTAGACCAATGATTCAGCTCAAGTTATGATCTTCCTGAGGAAATCTGGTTCATTAGTAGTGGCTTGAATCAAGTCATTAGCAACTGCAGCAAGATGTTTCTTCTGGTCTGGTATCAGAAGCCATAGAATGAATTTTACCACAACATGTTTCATGCCAAGATCCTCCATCAAAATCTTGGACACAGCAGTTTTTGGAATTTCCAGATCAACTTCTAGTTCTAGCATCGTCAGTCATCATCTTTGTTGATTGCAGTCCATACATGGTCAACATTCTCAGGTGTTCTGCTTGTTACAGGCCTTCTAGGATGTGGATAATTTTCAACAGATTCTTGTCCATCTTTGAAGTATTTGTGCCACACTTTTATTTGTGCTGCACTCATGGCATCATCCTTGAAAGCTTTCTGAATCATCTGAATAGTTTCCTCAAAGGAATGTTCATGCTTAACCCAAAATTTGATGCAGACTTTTTGCTCTACTCACTCAGTCATTTTGAGTGTGATAGCCACACATATACATGCTCACTCAACAGCATTTACCGCCGCTGCTGACCAATACAGTGAAGTCATCATTGTCTATGCATGTGCATTCCAGTCCTCCCTCCTTGGCTGCCAGGTTACATTGATATGACACAAACCATTCTTGTTATATTAACAATGACTGGACTTTTTCCAGACAGACCTCATAGATAGTAACACAGTACTGAAATTTTTAATGACATTAAATGTGGTAGCTTGACAAGCAACTGTAGGAATAAAGAAACTACATGAAGGAGCCTAAAGAATTTAGGAATCTGAGCAAGAAAGAAACTATATTCAAGCAAAATTTAAATGCAGATTAAGACATCTGGAGAGAGATATTAAATGCAGACATTCAGGAGGCAGATAAAATCATAAAAGGCTGTGAGAAAGTAATGCTGAGGTAACAGCACATTAGCTATTTCATTATGTAATGGCAACATAATGACTAATTCACTTTTTAAAAAAATATTTTATTTATTATTTTTAGAGAAAGGGGAAGGGAGAGAGGCAGAGAGGGAGAGACACATCAATGCATGGTTGCCTTTCACCTGCCTCCAGCTAGAGACCTGGCTGGAGACCTGGCTTGTAACCTGGTCAGGTGCCCTGGTTGGGAATCAAACCAGCAACCTTCGGGTTTGCAGGCTGGTGCCTTATCCACTATGCCACCAGCCAGGTCTAATTCACTTTTTGTCTCCAATTTTGACTCTCTCTACAGAAAAGTGATAGACTATGTTTCTCTGGAAAGAACTTTAGTGTTCCAGAAGCTTCAGTGCAAGTGCTATATAATTACCAGAATGAGGGAACTGTCTCACATTATATTACATGATATCCACCTTGCTTCTCCCATCTAGTTTACACTAGAAAAGGAGCCACTAATGTGG
The DNA here is from genome assembly GCA_004026585.1 of Noctilio leporinus. Classification (NCBI taxonomy): domain Eukaryota; kingdom Metazoa; phylum Chordata; class Mammalia; order Chiroptera; family Noctilionidae; genus Noctilio; species Noctilio leporinus. Next base: position 21,912 of record PVIW01001353.1, on the reverse strand, counting down.
AGAATAATAAAAGCATTCATATATAGAGTGGCCCAGAACCTCAACATCCCTCACTGACTTTGGAGCTCTCATGACCTACATATTTGTAAATGGCCTCATTCAAATATCACATTGCTAAGAAAGTGCTGGCAGTCAGTGTATGTCCCACACTCAACCATAAAAGGAAGGACTAACTTTCTCATGTTCATTTTATTGAATTAAATATTGAGGAAAATTTAAAACATATACATAGGTACTCTCATGTATCTATTATGCAGCTTATTAACTCATGTCCAATCCCTCTGTATACAACTCATACCCACTCAGTTCCCTCATATTCTGGTTAAGTTGAAGCACACCTCATACAGCAAAATAATATGTATATCTAAAATTTAAGTATATAAATATTTATATACTGCACATACCTCTAATAGTGCTATAGCTCTATCATTACCATTCCTAAAGCATTATCAAAAATTTCTTAGTAACATAATATGCATTTTTATATATTCAATGCTCAGCCTGGTCCTCATGTAGTAATGTTCAATAAATGTCAGTATGAATAAATGAGTGAAACTTCTTACCATTTATTCAACTTACCAATTTGAGAACAAAATACCACTAGTTCCAGGTATTTGCTGCTCTTCTTTACCTCTCAAAACCTATCCCCAGGGCCTTTTCTGTATGAAAGCTTCCATAATATTCCTAAGTGAAGCCTATTCTAAAAATTCTGAATGTTGTGACCACTGACAATGTGCTGGGAACTGTGCTAAACACTCAGCATAGACACATGCAGATGTTTTAGACTCTGATGCTAAAGTCTATGCTTCTCATCATTTTCATTTATCTTTGTCCTGAACTTACTAAGAAAGTACCTGATGCATAGTAGAAACTCAAAAATGTTTTGAAGGAGGGAAGAAAGAAGGGAGTAAGGGAACAAGAGATGGAGGAACAAAGGAAAAAGAAGGAAGGAGGAAGGAAATAAAAGGAAAGAAAAAATGAAAGGGAGGAAAGAAGAAAGGAGGAAGGAAGGAGTGTGTGTAACTGAGACTACATAAGAGGGAAAAATAAGACAAACAATTATACAGCACTATATAGCTTCAATATGTATTTTCATTTATTTTCTTTTTCTTTTTTTATTAAAGCTTTTATTCATTATTCTTATTATATGTATTTTTGAGAGATGGGCAGGGAGGCAGGGAGGAAGAAAGGGAGAGAAATATCAATGTATGGTTGCCTTTCACCTGCCTCCAGCTATAGACCGGGCTGGAGACCTGGCTTGCAACCTGGTTATGTGCCCTGGCTGGGGAATCGAACTAGCAACCTTTGGGTTCGCAAGCTGGTGCCAATCTACTGAGCCACACTAGCCAGTGCTTCTTTTTCTTATCATAGCCATCTTTAATATCTAAAGATGTTGAAAGTTGTTGAAACTTGTAGAACTGGCGTTGGATCCTCAATTTTCTGACCCCACATCGTCTTCTTTTCATAAACTAAAAAGTCAGTAATCTCTCTCTCTTGCTATGCCTGGGATACTAACAGAAAGAGCTCTGTGGCTCTTGTCTAGAATGGAATACCTTAGAGTAGGGGCCTGCAATACTTTTTTGAAGAGAAGCAAAATGGTTGAGCAATTGGAACCGCAGAATGACTAAGACTGATGATTTGTCAAGGGTGGTGTGCGGGCGTCTACAGTCAGGGGAGACCCTACATGTGAAGTGGATGAGAGTGCAGGTGGGGATACAGCTGCCTCTCTCCCCTCTGTTTGGTAAGCTGCCTAAAACCATGCCCCTGGAGTCAGTCATTCCTGATAAAAACACCACTGGCAAAAATGACCTCTTACAAGGTGGTCTCTACTGCAAGGTGGTTCCATGTGGTAATTTATTATGTCAAAGCTACAGCCTCTCTAAAGTGGCACCCCAGCCTCACCCTGTAAATCTCCCTGAGAACTCTTTGATTCTTTATAGCTTTTGTCACACTTTGTACTTTCATATTTAAATAGTTTCCATTAATTGTCACCACAATTAGATGATAAACTGCACATGGCAGAAACCACATCTGTTTTGTTTTTGTTTATCACCATACATATCACTTATAATAGTTCCTGGAATTTAATAATTAATTATTCAATAAATATATGATGAATAAATGGATGGATGGATGAATGAATGAATAAAGCATATGCCTAATTTTTGTAATTTAGAAAGCATTAATATCATTTTCAAAAAGTGTGAAAATGTGACTATACACACATGGTATAGTCACATTGCCCATTTTAAGTTGTATATTGGATTTGTGTACTAGTTTATATTTTCTTTTTATTATTTAGGTATAAATTAATTAAGGAGGAAGAACATGAATATAAAAGTAGCCCAACAAGCAATTGCACATGAGCAATGTAGATATCTTTTCAGTCATACAACTTCTGAAGAAATCTTAGAACCTATGTAATCCAATTCTTTTTTTCTCCTTCATTTTAGAGATTAAGGTAAAAGTTTAACACAAGATCACAGTTAATTAATAATGAAACTGGGACCAGATCAAAGGCTCTTTCCTATTAACCTAGTAATTTTCCCTAATTCATCCTACCTCACGTGGTCACAATCAATTTAGCTTTAAAATTTCTTGGTTTATGGTGGTTAAAATCTGAAAATTTAACAATGTATTTCCAAGTATAAAATTTAACCTATCCTTAGTTTTCCAAACAAGCATTCAATGCCCATTCCAAATGGGCAAAGGAGGTAAAATGTGAGCATTTCTTCAAAGCAGCATTTAAACCCACCACTTGAAGTCATGCACAATAAACCATTTATTCATGGATACAATCCTCTTGGTGTCCAATTTCTCACATATGTGATTCCATTTCAAAAACACGACTTGACCTATTTCCATGGTAATGTAATGTTACAATATTGCAAGTGTTTCACACACAAAGGAAAAGTGCCATGTTGGACCACTTGAGGATTCATATATAAATCTAGGTTGCAGATATAGTTTCTGAAATATTTCTTTATTGTGACAGAAATTGTAAATTAGCAAACATTTTTCTTTGGGAGGAAATCAAGGCCATACCAATTAGCACTAATTTGAAATGAACTCAATATAGCTTGACAATTAAATAATTCAAATGTTATGTAAAAGCCAAATCTATTTAAAAACTAATTTCCTCCAATAACTCACTACAATTTTCACTTTGTAAAACACTCTAGAAATGATTTAATGGGACTTCTCTCCTATGTCTAATACTTAGGAAGAACATATTGTGCACCAGTAAGGTTAAAAAAGGAGTATGTTGTTAATCTAAGAACTTTAAGTTAATGATCAAAATAAATGTCTAAGACTTTGCTTTACAGTCCCATTCTTTCCTTGTTACTAATTTACGTTCCTTAGGAAAACTTGTATCGACCCTTTACATTTACTGTTGGATTAGCTCCCCAAGTCATGGGTACTAATAATTTTCACTTATCTAACCATCCCTACGAAGGTTTGAATTTTTATTGCAATGAGGTTGATTAAAGATGTGAAGGTAAGCTAGCTGAAGCATTCTGTTTCAGTAGCCCTCGATCTCAGCTGAATTTCCTGGAACTCTGATAGAAGATTTAAAAAAGGAAGAAAAAATAGTTTTATATGATGTAGATTTCATATGTTCCCTAGTTGGAGGTGACCTCAGAAATTGGTTCTCGAATCTCCTTGACAAATTTGAGACAACTACTTGTCTCTACTTAAATTCCTTTTGTGAAGGCAATTTATCTCCTCACAAGCCTCTCCCTCCAGTGCCTGCTCACTTTCATCCTTACAGTATTTCCCCTGCACTTTCCAAATATCAGTCATAGTTTTGTCCTTTGGGACTTCATAGAAGAAGCCCACCCCCTTTTTTCTGTGACAGTCTGTCATACGCGGTACATGAGGACTGTTATCACAGCTCTAAGCATGTTTTTACATGTGACTTCATAGTTGATTCTGTACAGAAGTTGTCATTATAGGCAGGGGAGGGTGGGGGAGGGGGTTTCCCCTGGATTTGATGGTGTTTGGGGGCCTGGCTTCTATCAGGGCAGAGGCGGTGAGAAAGAAGAGAACTGGCACTGCCAATCATGGGACCCAGGCATGGGACCCAGACACGTCAGTGCTCATCTCTGTCCCTGCATCCTGTCCCTTTGGGACCTCTCCTGTTACATTCACAAGCTGAGTGGGTGGTTCCAAATCACTGAGAAATAAAACAACAAATGCTTCAAGAGGCTCAAAAATGGACTATGAAGAGCTGGCAAAAAGGAGGAAGGAAAATAATGAGAAAAGTAAGCAGAGTTAACGGAGGTCACCCATCCTATAACAGAATTAAATGAGCACCAGTTAAATAATTGGAATCTGGATGAGTACAAGTGCTTGAGAAAGGGGTATCTTTGGAGACTCTGGTAGTTTCCAATACATGAGTATTTCTAGAAAGCAAACTTATTAACTTTGCTGCAAACTACATTTGACTCTGATACTATATCAAGTCATTTATTTGAGGAACATTTGTGTGTTTCTGGAATTTGTATGACACTCAGAAGAAACATTTTGCCCTTACAGGTGAGGTGAGGGGACATTTTAAAAACATGAATGCAGTAGCACCTTTGCTCTTGAGGAACAGCCAGTAGAAACAGGAAAGTGGTTGTAATAACGCTATAGAGATACGACCAGAGCCCTGTGGGAGTAGAGGCACCAGGGCAAAGCATCTTCCTGACAGTGCCCATGAAGTTTTACTGTGTCTCTAGCATTATAATACTGAACTGAGTATGGAGCGATGGCCGTAGTTTACTAAATAAGGAAAATGGGGCGGGAGGGAGTGTTTTAGAAACAGGGGAAAACTTACGCACAGGCAACATTATGAAAGGACCCGTGTCTTCCGAAACCCAAGAAAAATCCAGTAAGGCAGGAGGGGGAGGAGGTACGTTGAATTAAGGGCACAAGCAGGGTGGGCTGGATTGTAAAGAGCTCTATTTGCCAAATCAAAAACTTGGGATCTTCCTTCAACAGCCATCAAGAATTAAAAGCTTTCAGGTTTTTAAATTTGGCTGTGAGATAATTAGCTTTATTTTCTAAATAATAAAAACATCATTTTAGTGAAACTATCTCTGGAAGCTGTGCGGGAAATTTAAGTGAAAAAAAAAGTGGAGACTATTGTAACAGTTCTGGTGTGATGTAGATTTGAATTAAAAGGCAGTGGCAGTCAAGATGTAAAAACCGTACGTTTTTAAGAGTTGTCTCTGAGACATTGGTTGGTATCTATCTGGATATGATGGTGATGAGAGAGAAAGGTGCATGAGCTTGTTTAGTCTTCTCAGTAGAAGACCGTGTGGAGGGTTGCAGTCTTGTGGCTGCAATGATAGGAAGCTAAAGTTTCTGAGGAAATTGTATTTGAGGCATCTGCGTACATCCAGGTGTGTGGGAGGGTGTACTTCCCTCTGGGTCCGTGAGAAGGCTCCACCCCTCGACAGATCCTTGGGTGTGCAAGACTGACCCCAGACTGAAGCTGAGAGAGGTCAGACTGAGTCCCAGGGCTTCTTCAGAATCCGCAGCTGAACACAGGTTGGTAAGCCTCCCTTCACAGGCACAGACGGTGTGCTTCCCCCAGGTTCCTGGGCAGAATGGACAGTTTTTGGTCTGAAGCCGAGATGGGCTAGAATATCACAGAGCCTCTTCAGGACCTGCAGTCCCATCATTGGTGGTCCTGACCCTGGAGGTACTGATGAACATATCTCCTGCAGGTATCTGGGAGGACAGGACTGCTCTGGACAATGGCTTTGAGGGGTGGAGTCAGTTATGGGGTTGCTTCAAGATCTGCAGCTTGACCAATGCTGGTAAACTGGCCTTCGGGGCATGGATGGGCATGTCCCTGGGCTGGTGGGACTGGCAGTTAAGAGGGGCTGGAGCCAGGTTACATGTCATTTCATGTTCCACATCCTGGACTGAGATTAGTGAGGACAGGGGGTTGTGACTCCTCCCAGGTCCCTTGGTGAATGGTGCTGGTGGCAGGAACTAGGTCAGACAGGGCTGTAGTTGAGGCCAGCAGGGGATTGGACTGTTTCTGGGTCTATAGCCAGGACCATAGTTGGTGAGTCTACCTGGGCACAGACCTGCCTTCTTAAAATGGCCCTCCTTGGTCTTCGGACTCACAGGGGTCACAGTCTCCTACGTAGATCCCGTAACTTCCACAAAGGCACTTTTGTCTGTGGATGGCTCCCACATTATTGCGGCTGAGAAGGAATGCAAGCAAGGGATATCCTATTCCTCGTGTCTGCAGGTGGCACTCCCCTCACACTTCTGTTTGATGAGCACTTCAAAATTATTCATTATTACAGGCTCCACAAAAACAGGAGCTTTTAAAAATCATTCACTAAATTATGGATGGCTAACTAGTATGGGTCATATCAGCTTTTGTAATTATGGTGTGATCATAGTTTTTATTGCAATTTTATATTTGTTCCCTTGTGAGCTTCGTGTCTTAAGTAATAGACACAAGGGTTGTAGTGACTATGTTGGGTTTACTTTCTTGTGACTTGATTAAAGATTGTATGCAAATGCTGTTTGATAGAAAATTGAGTATAAAATATGCATGTTTAAAAATGAGTCTATGATTAATTTGTTCTGAATACTTCTGTTAGAGGAAAATATATCTCTGAAAATAAAACCATCTCAAACTTTCTTCTAACACTTGTATATTCTTCCTTAAATTCATAATTCTTGAAGTAGGAATTATAAATAATAAAAGCTCTATCATATATATATACATATATGTATGATATATATACATTATATATATATAATATTTTATTTATCATTTCCAGAGAGAGAGGAAGAGAGAGAGTCAAAGGTGGAGAGAAACATCAATGTATGGTTGCATTTCACCTGCCTCCAGCTAAGCTGGAGACCTGGCTTGCAACCTGGTTATGTGCCCTGGCTGGGAGTTGAACCAGTGACCTTTGGGTTTTGCATGTCAGTGCCTATCTACTGAGCCACCAGCCAGGGCCTATTTATATATGTTTTTTCTTATTATTTGGTTTGGAAGTAGAACAACAACTATTATTCAATAACATCTGCGGCAATATGGTGTTAAGAGTTAATGTTTCGAAATGTTTACTACTGATTATCAATGGGACAATTATTGCTCAATTTTGGATCTGGACAGTGGGATACTGCAGGAATTTTACTCTTGAGGGATAAATTATAATCATCTGAAAATATATACAAGATATATACCCCATTTACATAGCAATATTTTGATAAAGAACATACTATATGTATGTACAATGTATAATGGTGGTCCTATAACATTATCATGGAGCTGAAAATTCCTATCGTCCAGTGTCATTGTAGCCACTTCACCCACGTGTGTGGTGATGCTAGTGAAAACAAACCTATTGCACCACCACCATATAAAATACAGCATATACAACCATGTACAGTCCATAATACTCAATGATCATAAATGACTAAGTTACTAGTTTACATGTTTACTATACTATACTTTTGATCATTATTTTAGCACCCACTCTAGCTACCTGACCTGCATGCAGTATTACACCAGCAGTGGCCTCGCACACCTTGTGTTCACCACATCTCTTCGTGGCAGCATTTTCTCTTGTGCTTGAGTTAGTCTGTGCTGTAAGTTAGTGGAGCTCACAGGCAGCATTTAGAGTCTGCAGTGGTGCGGGGCAGTGATGCCGGCCTTCGCAGGCTCCCTCAGGGCAATTTCTGGCCCTCCAAGTGCCCGTCATGGCAAATGCCCTGTGCCTGGTGCTGCTTTTAATTTTTTATGCTGTATTTTTACTATACCTTTTTATGTTGAGATCTACAAATATTTATCACTGTATTATAATTGCCTACAGTATTTAGTGCAGTAATGTGATGTACAGGTTGTAGCTTAGGAGCAATAAGGCCATGCCATCTGGCCTAGGCATGTAATAGGCTGTACCATGTAGGCTTGTGGAAGTGCCCTCTTTGATGTCTGTACAATGAAGAGCTCACCTAACGCACATTTGTAGAACATATCCCTGTCATTAAGCAGTGCAAAACTATATATATATATATATATATATATATATATATATATAATATATATATATTTATATATATGATATAAATAGATATAATAGATATACTAGCATACTGTATCATATCTTAAAATACTGCTGTTGATTGACATTGGCTTCAAGAATGTTAATAACGACTTTAATTCTAACACCTCCCAAATCTTCTGCTTTAAGTAATGCATATAATAGCATGAGTCTCTATACTCAGCTAGAAAGCTCTGGAGACCTAAGTGGATAGCAAACGTAAGAAGAAAACCATCACAGACATTTTTTTTGAACCTAGAAGCAAAACAGTTACTAAAGATAAGGTTTTGTGAAATCTTAAATGGGCATTTATTTTCCACCTGTATGACTTTGTAAAGCATTAAAAAACAAAAGAAAACAAAAAGACAATTAACTCTATAATATTGGTAGAATGGAATGTAAGGTTATGTAATAAATTGTAATGTACAGCTCAAATAAACATATTTCTTTATAACTGACTTTCAATCCTTTTTACATATCAGAATCATCTGTGAAGCTTTATACACTTTATATGGTTTTATAAATTATAACTCAAAGCTGACAAAATGAATTACCTGTGAAGATTGTTAAAGCTTAGATATTTCAACTTTATGCATTTCTGGTAACTTTAAGCAGGTCTCCAAACCTCTATGCCTCAGTTATCTCATCTGTTAAATGGGGAAAATAGCTATCTTCCTCGCAGGTATGCTATGAGGATTAAATGAGTTAGTATATGCAAAGCCACGAAGACAGGACTTGTCACATAGAATACATGTCCTCATATAGTTTTTGGTACTGTTATTCTGTGTTTGGGTAACTGAGATCTTTGTTTCTAGGGATTCTGGTCTGACTTTCAATTTGGGTTTATTCCAAGAAGGAGCTCAGTGTACCTTGTCTGGCTTTGCAAGTCTGAGGCTAAATAGAGAGAAAAAGTTGTGCACATTGCTGTGGCTCTTAGGACAGAACTCCTATCAGTCACGTGTGCAGGGGCAGCTGTGGAAGAGGGTAGAAAGGGGCAGAGACCATGTGTGGGAATAGGCAGCAGATATCCAGCACCCTAATGATTCCAGAAAGAGATTCAGCCTTGTCATTTCCCCAGCATTCCACAGACTGAAAGATGTTTACTTTAAAAATGAAAATAGATATGTTTATGCACAGAAATCTCAGTCTATAAATTTTGTTTATAGTTATTGAGGATGTAGATCCAAAATTTCAAAATCTGATAGTAAAATGTAGAACTCATAATGGACATAGTAGAGAAAGTTAGGCAATAGTAGTACAAAATAAGTACCACCAGAGCTGAATGGCTCTTCACATAAATACACAAGACAGTTTCCACGTTACCATGACAACTGGAGGATTGGATGATTTCTCTCTTTCCAATACTGTGGCACCTTGCCATGAGCTTGGAGACATTGGGTATACCAAATAGATGGGGGTTTCTTGAGTTTCTTGAGTTTCTTGCTAGCCCAACAGTGGGAGAAGGAGGGAGTTAAATAAAATAGTTACAATTGTAGTAAGTCTACCTGATATTATAGCTTATGATGCACACCTATTCCATAGTAGTATTTGTTTGACATTATTAAGAATTCTTATGCATTGTCATGATTATCAGTTTGATACCTCGCTACTCCCAATCTGCTCTTTTATCACTGGCCTTGCAGCAAGCATGATGCTAAACTTGTCAGTACAGGGCTCAGGAGGGGTGCTGCAGTAGGAAGGTGCTGGTCTTTCTGGTTCCTTTGTGCAGTCAGTTTTCTGGCTTCTGCATCTCCTGCATTGCTGCTGCGGGTGGTCTCTTCCATCTGCGCACCCTGCACATGCAGTCTTCTGACAAACATAGCCTCACTGTCAGCCTGGTGATCATCTCACTGGCTGACATTGCTAAAGTGGACCGCATGTGCATCAGGCCTCCTACTGCCTTGCCAGGCAGTGGGCTCCCAGCACAACCCCTGAGAGGCTGCTTCAGCTTGCCCCCAGACCATCATCCAGCTCCAGCCAGGACTGTGCACCGAACTCCGCCACCCAGACAGCTCCAAGTGTATCCCCTGCAATAGGTCTGGATCCCGGCCTTAGGAAGCAGGCCTACTTTCCAAGTTGTTCTTCCCTTGGGCGTGCTCCCTCAGCCCCATTAAAAAACAAAACTCAACCAAGTATATTTGAAGATCTAATTGGCTGTATTCAGCAATTTACAAGTGGGCAGCATCCCATCACGTAGCTAGAAGGGCACTCAGGGTGGGTGTACAAAATGGGAAGTTTTTATAGGAAGCTATTAGCAAAAGAAAAGAAAGGGCTATTTTTGGAGCAGGCTGTGGTGGGGAGAAAGGAAATGGCAGGGGTTTTATCATGCAGGTTGTCACTTCTTTCCGTCGGAGATGGAGAGGGCCCGTTTGACAGATTACCATCCTGGTGCTCGACCAGAAAATTCCAGACTTGTTGAAACAGCAATTTGAGCAAGTATGAAATCTAGGTTTGGTGTTGCTTCAGTAGGCAGCTAGTTAAATATTAACAAAGGAAGGGTGAAGATGGGATCAGATGTTAAATTGAAGCAAGCAGAAAGGGGCAGCTTCACAGTCACTCCAGGCATCTGAATGGACAAGAAAGATGGCTTTTCAATTTTTCTGCAGAGCAACCGCTCCATTTGCCTGGGCTACCACAGGCCCAGAGGCCCAACAAGGGGGACATTCCTCTGCCTGCGCAGTGGAAGCCAGATGAGGAAGCAAAATTATGAGGCATGCCAAGTAGGAGCCAAAATGGCAACCATGAAAGGGAGGAGTCCAGCCTGGGAAAATCTGGGGGAAGAATTGGAGAGTCTAAGGGCAGGAAATCCCAGAAGATCCAGGAATGAGGCTGGAAAGAAAGAGGAACTAGCATAGCTCCAGAAAGATCCAGGAAAGAGGCTGGATAGTTTGAATGGAAGCCTGCTCTCTTCAAAGCCCAAGGGAATGTGATCAAAGCTCAGCAAAGCCTGGGGACTGACACATCCTCTCTCCAATGCAGCAGGAATGTAGGCCTGGGTGCGGCAGCCATGCAAGCCGAAGGAGGCCAGGGGGAAGCTAGACTACTAGAGCTTCTAATGCTGCCTCTCTGGGCCCTGTCCCTCCTACTGGGCTTGGAGAGAGCAAAGGCGAGCCTGTGGCCCTGGAGTGGGGCTTCTTCACAGTGAGAGGGAGCCAAGCCTACCTGGTCATGGCTGGGGCAGTGTGGCAGGCAACCTTTTCTGCGTGCCTTTTTACTTCCAAAATAAATCTTCCTAGGCCACCTCACATCCTCCTATGTGTGAGTCCTGGAAATTCTTTCCTTGTGACTTTTTAAGGACCCATTTCCAGACGGGACAGGCAGACCTGCCTTGGTCCTGGTCCAGGCCTGGCAGCAGTAGCATGGGTGTTAGCACAGGTGATGTCATTTTGCACCTGTGGTTTTCTCTTTAACAGCCCAAGTTGTTCTTCAGAACAGGGGTCAACAACTGAGAACTGCTGTTGGCTTTTGTACATAAAGATTTATCAGAATACATCCATGCTCGTTTATATTTGTCTATGGCTGCTTTGATGCTATAATGGCATTATTGAATAGGTGCAAAAGAGATCTAATAGTCCACAAAGCCTAAAATATTTACTCTCTGACCTTTTAACAACAAAATTTTTCTTGTTGATTCCTGCCTGACAGTTCTCCTTTCTTTTTCGTAGTTCCTCCATTGTTACATTTAATAATTCTTTACGTTAAAATGTTCTTGTTCAAATTATTATGTGATTTTGGCCTCCTAATTGGACCTTTCTGATACATGTGCTACATATCTGTACCCCTCTGGGAGTTACAATCCATAGAGTTGGTGCCATTTTAATTTAGGAAAAAAGCAGCTGCTACTTCACCCGTGATCAACACAATCCCCAGGGCAAAGAAATGCCATGGGTCTGGCGAGTCCAGGCCAAGTGGGAAAGAAAAGAAAGTGGAACAATCACAAATCAATTATATCAATACATTACCTTACTTCACCCACACGTTAGTCATTTGTTACACTTGAAAGTAATCCAGATGCCTAGCCCATAGTCAAAATTTACTAAATGATTCTGAACAAAGGAAGTGAGTACCTGAATCATTCGAGAAAAACTGAAAACACACTCTGGGCAGCATTTTTGTCCCAACACAAAGAGATGTCAAAGAATGGAATGTAGATAAGCTGTAGGTTCCTTTTTCTTCAAATCTTTGCTTTATGAAAATTATGGAAAATACACAAAGAAAAGAGATGTGCCTGTGAATACATTAGTTTAAGCTGTACATGCAAATGAAGTGGAAAACGCAGGGAAAATAATTTTCTCCTGAAACGTTCTGGTAATTGAGACAAGCACTGTGGTTTTGGTTTGAATTAGCCAAGCTGAGCCAGTTATGCGTTTGACTTTGCATGTGAGCCCACAGCCACCAGAGGTTCAGACCGGGTTCATTTCAACAAACAGCTGTGGACCGGGGTCAATTCCTATTTTATTTAGCATTACCCATTCACTCAGATTCCATATTCAGCTAATTGCTTGCAGGAACAGTACTTATTACGAAGAATAACTAATTTACATGGAAGCAGCCTGTTGTCTGCCCTTTTGCTTTCTCTCCTGTCCTTGCCTTTGCATTCATTCCTCTTTCATTTGGAGTCATATGAAGCATAAAAACCAAATCAAGGCACTCTATATCCTGATTTCTTGTTTCCCAAACATTCAAACCTTTTCTGTGAGCAGAAATTAGCCTTTGCCAGGTGATGCAAACACAAACATACACTTTATTTTACTGTCTCTAAATGGGCCTGTTGCCTTGCATATCACATCTACCTGTCTGCTTGCCTACAACTTTGTCACGGTGAGTCCTGCCTTCTCTTCAGCTGCTGGCAGGGTGTTCAGGGGGAACTTCAGATGCTAGTCATATTTTCTCTACTGTTTACAAAAGCAGAAAAGAATTTCACACTTTTTTGAGCACCGCAGGTGTTTCAGCACCTTCAAATGCCACTTATAAGCCATTCTAAACAAACCAACCTGCAGACCAGGAAACCAAAATACCTGTTAGCACTTATGATTTTTCTTCCCTGGAGGATGAAGAGTTTTCTTTAATGCACTAAATGAATTCAAGGAATGCATTTTCTCTCTCTCTCGGCCTTACTCAAAGACAGAAATGTAGGTAGCCTGACATTAAAAAGATACCAATAGCTTCTATTGTTATCAGCAGCAGACACTTAAGAGAGTGGGAGAGCCAATGATTAGTCCCCTAATAGCAAATTTATAGAAAAATATATCGTGTTAATTATCTTGTAATTTTGTTTCTTTAAAAAAATATTTAATTAATTTATTTTTAGAGAGAGGAGAAGGGAGGGAGAAAGAGAGGGGAAGAAACCTCAGTCAGTTACCCCAACTGGGGACCAAGCCTAGAACTCAGGCATGTGCCCTGATCAGGTATCCAATTGGTGACCCTGTCATTTTATTTAAACCAATGCCTCGGTGAGTGCTTCTCAAGCTTATTTGCACACTGTAATCACTTGGGAAGCTTAGAAAATAATAATAATAATAAAATAATGATGAAGGTGGTGCTTGAATTCACCTCAAGAAACTGGGGCTTAATTGCTCTGGGTGTAACCTGGGCTTTGAAAAGTTAAAAAATTCCTCCAGTGACGGCCATGTGCAGACAAGTTTAGGAACCATTGTTCTAGATTGATCTTTGGATCCAAGATGTAGTGTAGTCTGGTCCAGTGGAACTTTCTGAGATGGTGGTACTACCACCCTGACAGGGAGAGAAACAGAAGGAAGAGGTTGATGTTTTCACAACCAGCAAGCTTATGAGAGGATCCTACCTAAGATTCAGATTTCTGAGAAAAGCAGCTGCCCAGTGTGTGCTGGGACCTCTGAGGTGAAGCATCATTCTGGGAGTGTGGAAAGGAAATGGAATCAACAGCTGCCACGAAGGATAGGAGTCCAGGATGGGAAGAGTGAGGGACAAATAGAAAGGAGAATGTTTTTCTTCTCCATTCTCCCATTTTGCAGTTTCCTTGTAAGGACCCCTAGTCACAGGGTCCAATGGGAACCTGCTGGCCACAGGGAAGTAGTTTGCAGAATCCTAGTCCTAGTCAGCATCTCCAAGCTGGCTATTGGAGGGTGGATTTGGGACTGAAAAACAATATTTAATACTAAAATAGTTGTGACCAAAGAAATGCATATTTGCATTAAACAAACACCCTTACCTATCCATTAGCATAGATTTAAAAAATTGTATTTGCACTCATTGGTGGATAGGTAAATTAACATCCTGGAAAGCAAGATGGAAAGTCCTAAAATGTTGATAACCCTTGACTCAATAGTATTGCTCTCAGATCTCAGAAGTTCATCCCCAAACCACAATGAAAACTATGATCTAAGATTTATGCACAATGCTAAACCATTGTTCCTCTTAATAAAAACCTTGATGAAAATAAAATTTAAAAAATTCTTAATGACCCAAATAAGAGATGGTTAAGTACATTAAAGAGGATAAATTTTTAATTTTATGGAATGATTATAATATGGTTTACATTGCAATTTATGGAGGAAAATGATTATGGTGTAATGATTGAGAAATATTTTTATTTAATAATTTACCATAAGCATTGTTGTTGACTTTTTACTTTCTTCTCTCTATATTGCAGCATTTTATGTTTCTTATACTATGCCAATATTGTAATAGGGCCCCTTGCAGGGGAGCCCTCAGTTTTAATGGGTCCTGCTTTGCCTGCCACCACGGATGACTCTTAATAACCAAGTTTGGTGAAAAGGAAAGGTGTTTTGTTTATTTGAAGGTTGTACAAACTTATATTAAAGATGCAATTGTGCTATTAAACCCCACTCCCTTTAAAAACGCCTAAAATATACAGTCCTGTCCGATTAGGCTAGCTTTAAAATAAGACAAGCAAATGGTACCATCTTTCAGAAACACAACAGTTCACAGTTTAGCTCTTTCCAGTTATAAATTCAAAGCTGCTGTACCTGATTAGGGGAGGGTCTTGCAAACTCTCCCTAACTCTTACACCACACGTAATTCCCTATCTCTGTGCAAACTGCATGTCTCCCTTCCTTCCTTTTATTTATTTATTTATTTAATTTTATTGTTGTTGTATTACATCCATCCCCTTTTTGCTCCCCTCTGTCCCCCTCCCCACCCACCCATTCCCCGCAAAGTCAATCCCACCTGTTGTCCATGTCCATGGTTCCTTTATACTAGGTTCTTGTCTAAACTGCTCCCCTTCCTTGCCTCTGCCTCCCCCTCCCCCAAACCCCTGACCACTGAAGACCTATTCACTGTATTCATATATTTGGTTCTGTTTTGCTTGTTGTTAGTTTTGTCCATTACTCCCTTCCTTTCACATGCCTCCTCTCCCAAACAAGGTGAGTTCTTTCCTGTTTCTCAGGCCACATGTCTGTCTGCAGGTACTCCAGGAGAGAAAGAGAGAGGGAGAGAGAGAGAGAGAGAAAGAGAGAGAGAGAGAGAGAGAGAGAGAGAGATCACATACATAGTGAACAGCTAGAGATTCTGTGTGATGTTTTTCTTACGTGAAAGTTCATACACTAGGACAGATAACTAAACTCTCTGCCCTTTGTATCTTCTGTGTCTTGGTAACCATCCCTGAAAACAAAAGGAGGGGTAGAAATCAACTAAGTAAATGTGCCTGTTGGTTACTGATGTCACCCCCCTGCCCCTTAAAATCTGCAAAATAAACAGCTCAAAACTCAGGCTTATAACAATAATTACTTATTTTCTTAGACATGGGTTCATCAATTATTGACCTAGGCCATGCTGAACCTTGTGGCTCTGCTGACTTATACATCTGAGGGCTATTTGGGACCCACAGAATTAGGCTGGCCTCAGCTGGAGACCAGGCCCTCACCCTCTTCCTGGGACCAGTGGGCTTGCCTGGGCTTCTTTATTCAATGGCAATGGTAGGAATATAAGAGAGGAAGCCAAACATGCAAGTGCTTTTCAAACCTCTAATCAGGAGTTGTTCAACCATAAACAAAAGCTAAAGTAAAACAACCAACTGAAGCAGGTACGGTTAAAGGGACATTTGATGCAAGGTGTTTTCAATACATTCAACACCTGGGACCATTCTACTGCCACCCTCTCTTTGTATCTGTTATCCAGTCTATAATGTTGGGTCTATACTTTCTCTCTTAACAAAAAGTCCTCATTCCTTTTTCATTTCAAGGTGGGGCCAGTGATAATCTTGAGACTTTAGAAGATTAGTATTGAAATAAACTAAAATTTATACAGCTTCAGCTGGCTTTATCTAGGTTGTGTCCTTTGTACCAATTAATGTAGCTAGGGGTCTGAGTACTATACTTAGCAGCTCTTCTACTTCAAATAGATTTAGGAGAGTGCTGTTTATAGAGGATAAGGGTGTTATATAACAATAGGAAAATTTGCCCAATAAAATAAAAACAGCTACATATACTGATTATGTATACACAGAAGCTGTTTAATAACCTATATGAACCTTATAGCATTTCTTATTACAATCATCCAATAAAGTAGTTATTACTAATTTCTGCTTACTGTATGAGGAAACTAAAATATAAGGGGTAATTTACCCATGTAAATTATTCTGCCCAAGTATGTGGCAGAATAATTCAAACGTAGAGCTCTCCAATTCAAAAATTAGGCTTTTAACCACTGTGGTCTCCTGTTCTTGAAGTTGTATTTGTTTTATTTTGACTCCCGCATTTTCTTAGATATTTTCTTTCTTTATCCTCAGTTTGCTTATCCTTACATTTTTAATGGCTGCCCCTTTACTTACTCACTCCAAGTGAGTAAAAAGGTATCTAGAAATCTACTGTTTAAGCTTTTTGTGATAGTTTGATTTATTGCTTAGCAAATATTTACTCCTCACTGATGTTGGGTTTGATTGTTTGATGTGCTTTGGCTGATAGAATGTTAGTGGGCAAAAACAGATGCCTCAAATGTGCCTACCAGATTCAGCTCACCTCTGGTGCTGTGAACTTCATGTTAACCTAGGCCCTGAAATGGGATGCATAAATCAAACCTATAGCCTGGAACAGAGCAGGCCAGCTAAATTCATCCCAGTTTGGGAGAACCACAGTTGACTTGAAGGCTTATGAGAATAAACACTGTCTTAAGTCACTGTGTTTCAAAGTAGTTTGTTATGCAGCTCATACCTTTGGCTTCTTAGTTGATTGAAGGACTCCTAACTAACTCAAGCTTGCCCATTAATAGCAAAATGGTACCACAAGATAGAAAAAGGTGCAGAAGCTCTCTAAATGGTGGCTGGCATGGTGGTCTTAATAAATATTTACTCCTCTTTTTTTTGAGCAGTAGCAAATTTGTCATTGTTGTGGGAAATTTCAAAATGGAAGACATCCATTATGAGAGAGTAGTTTGTTGGTAACACTGTCTTTTTAGCAATTCTATCTTATAAAGAACTTAAATTCATAGTTAATAATGTTTATTATAATTAATATATTGCTTTAATGAAACAATGCTTGCATTTTCATGCACCCCATTAATTGGTTACCTCCTATTGTCATATACATACATACATACATACATACATATAGTGTTAAATAAGTTTAACAATGCTATATGTTATAAATCAAGAAATTAAGTCTAGAGAAGGAGGCATGAGAGATCAAAATGATCTCTTCAGTTGTCATAGATGAGATGGGCCAAAGCTGGATGCAGAATTATGGGTAGGATTTGGAAAAGAGTGTAAGTCACCCCAGTTTGAACAACAAACTACTGGGATAGGATTGTGGGAGGGTGGGGGTAGCAGTCAGCTGGGATTCCAGAGTACCTGGAATAGAAGATGTTTAGAAATTGGTAATAAATATGCTAGAAATATGTAGTGAGCAATATTGTCAAAGACATTGAAAAAAATGACAGGTTTACCCAGGCAGTGGAGAGCTTTTATGAAATCATTTAGAAAATAATGATTTATTAAGATCCATCTCATGTTGATACTAAAATCTTCCAAGTCTGGAAAAATGTCACTGGCTACCATATGCCTATGACATGCCAAACCATGCTTGGTAGTTATATTAACATAACTGGAAAGTCAGGCATTGCAGGGGTTAAAAAATTGAATAAGATATTGTCCCTTTTTTCAGTAAAGCAGATAGTTTTACAGCTGTGATATGTTGTACGTTAATAACTATTACAGTGAAGGTAAAAGAGGTTGGAAGTGTGGTGAAGGACATGACACATTAGTTTCGTTCACATTTTGGTTTTGTTCTGGGCAATGTTTCCCAGAACCATGGCAGTCCTTTCTGCCCCTTGCCCACCTGCTAGAGGTGTCAGTGGCTACAATTGTGCTGCTCTGTGTTCCTCATAGACTGGTCAGAACAACAGCAAAAAACAATATCCATTACTTTGTATTAATATGATTTGAGAAGCTGACAGAAGGCAGTAATTAAATGGTGAATTGTCTAGATGTGAAAGGGAAAAAGGAAAAGTACACGTTGATGGTTATAGAATAGACAGGGAGTTGTTGAGAAGAATAAAGGAAATAGAGAAGCCAAAGAACTTACACGCATGACTCATGGATATGAACTAAGGAGGGCATTGCTGGAGGGAATGGGGTACTGGGTGGAAGGGGGCAAAAGGGGGGAAATTGGGGCAACTGTAATAGCAAAATAAATAAAATATATTAAAATTAAAAATATGTATCCAAAGATATTTTGACACTGACAACATAATTTATAAAAAGAAAGGTTTACAGTCCATGGCAACTGATGAGATTCCCAAGGAGACAGCCAAGACAGTGAAAAGGAGAGTACAGAAAAAGAGACTTGTTAAATATTATAAAGGACATGACAGTTGAATTAGCACCGTAAATGGGCAAACCACAAAGGTGCCTGATGACATAAGACTACTTAAAAGTTTGGAGGCTACCATTGGCCAGCTTCAAAAAGCTATAGAGGAGATGACAAAGAAGAGAAGTGAGTTGCTGCAGCTGAGTCAGTGGCTGCTGCATCTGCCATTGTTGAGTCTCTCCCTTTTGACAAGCAGCCAACCAGCTCCTTGCAGCTCCAGCAGCCGAAGGGAGACACAAGGTACAGAAAGATGAAGAAAGACCTACAGTTAAATTTTGTAACATAATATCAGATACAAAAGCTGTGAATATGTCTCAGCTAGAGTTAGTACAAGACCAGTTCATCAGATTCAGTTTGATGTTGGCCAGAAGAAGACCGTTGATCCTGAAAAAAGTTTTAGGAAAAATATATTCAATGAGAAAGGACTTAGCATTTTTTTAAATCTTAAGGCAGCTGTTTAAAGAAGCACCTGAAACAGAAACAGCTCCTTTACACTGAGATGTGGAATTTGCCAAGCAGTTAGCTGCAATAAATGAACAGCCCTTTCAGAATGGTTTTGAAGAGACAATCCAGTGAATAAAAGAGGGAAAACCACAGGTGCTGGGTGCTCCCAATTAACAATGGAGCAAGCTTTGATGATGATGGTTCCGAGTTTCATGAACATATATTTCTGGAGAAACACCTGGGAGAATTTTCCAAAACAAGAACCCATCCATCACTTCATGGAGCTGGTGGTCTGTGGCCTTTCCAAAAACCCATATCTGAGTGTTAAAAAGTGGAACACTGGCAGCACAGTGGATAAGGAGCTGGCCTGTGAACCCAAAGGTCACTGGTTCAATTCCCAGCCAGGGCACATAACCAGGTTGCAAGCCAGGTCTCCTGCCAGATTGTAGCTGAAGGCAGGTGAAAGGCAACCATGCATTGATGTGTCTCTCCCTTTCTTCCTCCTTCCCTTCCCCTCTCTCTGAAAATAATAAATAAAATCTTTTTTAAAAAAGTGGAACACATTGAGTGGTTTAAAATTATTTTAATGAAAAAATAGACAAAAACAGCATACAGTTCAATTGAAGACCATGTAACTTTTTATTTCAAGCTGTTGGAGAAGAAAATGATTTTACTAGGAAGAAATGAGAATATAGGTGATGGAGAGATAATTACTATTGGGAGGATTGAGGCAGTTTTATATGAAGTTGCAAATGGGCCTAGTAGTAACTTACTCATAATAGGCCAAAAGAGGGCAGAATCAAAACAGTGTCAAAATTTTCACTCCAGGTGACTGAAATAATGTTGTTGGCACTGACAGAAATAGGAACCCGGAAATTACGATAATACTAACTTTGCATCAATTTCATCATGGACACAAGTTGTGAAAAGCCAACTCCTTTTTATTCAGCTTTAAATTATGTAGCATGGTTATGAAACATTTGTTTTTTAAGAGTTAACCTCATTGAACTCAAAATGCTTAACTCAAATGGTGTTTAAATGAGTAAAAAATGAGGAAATGTATCCCTATTCAGTTCTTCTTGGATGTAACTGTACTGGAAAATGTGAACACTTAGCTTTGCTAAAAACGTATTATCTTACAAGCCATCTGTAGTACCTTACATTTTGGAAAATTTGGGAGGTGGTAAAGAAATAAAGATTTAACTGTAACCTAGAAAATGTTAACTATAACCCTGAAAAGTTTAATAATAACCACAATATACATAAAAACATAGACATACAAAAAGAGGAATTTCATTGTACTGCAGCAAAACTTCAGCAAACATGGGTTTTGGTCTAAGGAAAGAGAAAGCTACGCCAACTCTACGAAGTCTTGGAAAATATGTAGAAAGACATTGCCAGTAACATTACATTCCAATCAGTAACACATGCTTTTCCTGAGGTTAGAATGACTATTTTAAATAAATCAGCAAAGACAGTAAAGTTTCTGCAGATGCTATTATTTTTTAAGCTTTTTATTAATGCTGTAAGTCAAACCTCCATCTTCCACATGAAAGTCCCTGGCCTGGAACCTCTAAAAGGCTGTTTTTATAGACTGCATAAGGCACTTTTCTGTCTCAGGACCTGTTTCCTTCTCTGAGGAGAGAGAAGATAAGAGTTGACTTCCTCTCTCCCTCTCCTTTTCCCAACCTCTCTTTCTCCTTCCTTTCTTTCTTCCTTGAACTTTAATTGAAGACTTTTGCATCCTAGCTTACAGTCATACATTTTGCTCAGAATACTATAAACCTTAATGAGTCTTCCTACCCTTAGTATTGTCATTCCCAAGACTGTTCTAAAAAATACATCCTGATTAATGAATCTGATATTCCAGTGGGACTGTGTTCTCAGTCTACTATAGATAAGACTGTCTGGTGTGGCTCCCACTGACCACAAGCAAACCCCTACTCTTTCTTCAAACGGTTATCAAATGTTCTTTTTCTTCTCTCTAGTCACCATGCTTGGTATTTTTGCCTCTCTGTGGTATACTTATTCTATAGTATTACACTTACCATTTTTTATTATGGCTGTTTCTTTCAGCCCTGGGAACAGTGTCTTGCACATTATGGGTGGTCAATAAGCATGTGCAGAGTTGTCAGCATGTCAACTTTGTGATATTTATTTGGAATCGAACTGTATAAGTGTCTTCAACTTTCAATAACTTTTTGATAAATCCAGAAACCACAGAAAATTAGAAGAGCAGAAAAATGTGATTTTAGTATTTCTGAATAAAAAAATGTTTATCTGAGATATGATTCTTTATCAATTTTGTGTATTGATAACTAAATAAAGTAGTAAGATTTGTAATCACTTTAAAGTATGGAAAACTGTCTGGACTTCTTCTAGGTGTTAAGAATGCTTTGGAGGAGGGAAGATGGCGACAGAGTAGAGAGCAGTGCTGATGGTGTTCTCAAGTACCAAAGCAGCTAGAGGACAGGATAAGGAGCGTGAGACAACTTCAGGACCCTAGGGATTGGAACGGACAGCATCTGGACACAGGGGAGCAGAGCCCAGAGGCAGAGGAGGCCAGCGGGACAGTAGGTGAGGCGTTCCCGACCGAC